>CALYLW010000127.1:937989-1027989 GCA_944989445.1 Ampullaceana balthica | reverse complement strand
GTGACCAGACTTTTCCCCTCTCCCCCCACCCACCCTCCCCCCCCCCACTAGGGTTATGATGCAAAGTTGAGTTAAGACAGATTCAGTCTGTACATGTTTGAAAATAATCAATACTGTTAGTTATGTCTCATATATAAGGGATTTATAGTCAAAAACTTTGTTTTTACGGGTTTGTTTTATTTATACCAAACACCTCATAAGCGCCCGCCCAACGTTTTATACCACGGTGAAGTGTTCACGTGGTGAACTCATGGATGTCAACAAAGCAGACGGGTACCGATGCTTATATATAGACTATAGATAAACTAAAAATGCAATAATTTCAATACGGTACATTCGATCGATCTGAAATTTTGATACAATGCATTGTCAACCAAGATATATCTGTGGTCAAATTTTTAGATCTCTAGGACCATCAGAAGTGGTATAATTTTACGTTTCAAGTTTTGAAGGAAGGATGGAAGGATGGATGGACGGATACAACATACAAACATTGTGACTTAAATAAAAGCGTGTAATAAAAGCATGTAATTAGGGATCTACCGGCCAGCCGGATTTATGAAGTGAAATCGTGCCGAAGCCGGATTTTTAAAATTACATAATAAAAAGGAAACAAAACAATTTGACTAAAAAAAAAGACTGGATTGACAATTATGTGACCAACTCTTGGGCTATATTTAATATGTTTATTATGGTCCTATGAATTATATTTCATTCAAAAATACTGACTGGACATCATCTGTGTTCATCCATAGTTACGACTGACATCAATCTTTCACAATCATCGTTTCCTGGAAGGATAATTGCAGACAGATCAACTCGTCCTCATCTAGCCACTCAACAGCCTCTGTATGTGCATTTTCTCCTCTGGCAATAACTGCCATGGGTTCTCTTTGACTTATA
This sequence comes from Ampullaceana balthica, assembly GCA_944989445.1. Taxonomy (NCBI): domain Eukaryota; kingdom Metazoa; phylum Mollusca; class Gastropoda; family Lymnaeidae; genus Ampullaceana; species Ampullaceana balthica. The sequence goes on along the minus strand of CALYLW010000127.1, from coordinate 1,027,086 downwards.
GAAGTGATTCTCAAAGGACGGATGCGTTTTATCTGAGTTGATTCTTGAACAGTTTGGGTGGGCACATTCTCCTGAGCCCGAGCTCTGTGTTGTCCTGTATGTTTCTTCAACATTGTTTTTGAGGCTAAATATGAGTGACATACTTTTAAAATTCAATCAAATAAGCTGGTAATCATATGGTTGTACTTTGAAAGCTCCTGTTGATCTCGGCATAAGTTCATCAACTTTGAGAGTTTGTGCTACAATCAAGGAAGGACATTTATGAGAATCTGCATCTTTCTGAAGCTTTGAATCCATCAACTATTTGGTTGATTGGGATTGGAGGAAGGAAGAATCTTTAAGGTAAAACGTTAAAATATGAGCTTCGGGCTTTGTCGCAACATTACATGTCCTGATATTTAACAACAATTTGAGTGAAATATTGGCTGGTGCGAACATGATTGTCAAACCATTCCTGATCCTTCAATATCAGTCCTGCTGTATCCAATTCAGATTTATGAACGACACATTCAGGAGATACACATTTCAATGCTACTTTGACATAAAACTAATTATAATGTTTCACAAAATTTTTGAAATATATTTTTAAAGCTATTTAAATTCTACTAAAAAATATAAATAAATTAGAAAAAAATACTAAAAATAATAAATGTGTGACCTAACACATGGCCTGACCCCCTCCCCCCCTGTCACAAAGTGTCATACTTTCTTAGACCCTCTCCCCCCCCCCTCGGAGCGTGACGTACTTTATGGACGTTTTCATAAAAAAGCGTCATCTGTGACTTGAACTTGAACTTGAACTATCCCTTAACCCGTTGTTGGGTCGTTGGGGCACCATCGTGAGCTGCTCACTAACACACGCCATTTGTCCCGGTCCTGTGCTGCCCTTTGAGAGTCGCTGAATGACAGGCCGGTCCACTCTTTGATATCGTCCTCCAATCTCTTCTTTTGTCTGACTCTTTTCCTTCCTCCCTGGACTGTGCCTTGCAATATAGTTTTTGCGAGACCTCCAGTTCTTGTCACGTGTCCGTACCATCGTAATTTCCTCTTCTTAATGGATGTGAGTAGGTCCTCGTAGGGGCCAATGACAGTAACTATTGTGTTGCGGACCGTTTCGTTTGTGATCTGTGACGTGTACCGCTTAATTTTCCAAACAAATCGATACCTTTTTGAGCGATCTTAAATTTTTTACGGGTTTGCATTAGTTATAACAACCACTGTGTAGTCAAACAAATGTTGTTCGACCTGTTAAGACTCGAAATTACGAATATTTTTTATTTCACCTTGGTTTTCCACCTTCAAAAGAAAAGGGGTGGTTGCCGGAAAGGGCTGTACTTTTCAGATACCCACAAATGCCGCCCTCTAAATGTGTGCAGCCCGGGGTGGACCACCCCCACCACCCCACTAGCTACGCCACTGTGCATATCTACGTTAATATAATGTACTCTAAGAAACTTAATTCTTAAGTATAGGTACTTTTTTTAATATCATTTAACACGAAATTATTTTCACACGAAAAAATTTCAGTCCTGTCGATTTCGTATGAAACGATTTTCACTGTTAGATAGCTTGATGGCAGCCGAAGTAAAGTTGATTTTGAACGACACCGATCAGAAACGCACCTGCGCAACTGCAGCGACGAATTTTTAACGTTGAAAAACGTCTGACCATTATATAGCATATTATAATAAAACTATATAATTTGCAATTGTCACGCAAGTCAGTCTGTCCTAACGCTACTAATTTTAGAAAGCGGGGAAACCCAAATTACTGCACCAATGCATCAAAAGGTGTGCAAATTAAAAATGCGCTGTAAAAAATATAATATTGCGTCATTGTTTTCGCTCATATTTTAATTTTGGAAAAGGGATCAATGTAAAAAGAGCATTTGATGATGGTTAATTATAAAATAAAAAAACAAACGGGGCGCCGTAGGCGCCCTGCAACGCAACTCCTATTTTATAAAATACTTTGTGTACATTTCAGAAAGTTTAATATTTCGTATTTATCAAACAAGGACAAGTTAGTTGGGCTTTTGAAAAAGTTCGGCGCCTTAGGCGCCCTAAAAAAAGTGCATTTTTAAAATAAAATAAATATATTTCAGTTGAAAACTTCCGTCATTTTTGACGGGTGTACGCTAGTTGAAGATATAATCTGTTATATTCAAGTATTTTGTCTACATTTCATAATTCCACGTTCTGGCAGCAGTAAAGGTGAGCAAGTGAATCCTTTATTTAATTTTGTTAGAAGAAGAAAAGATAGAGAGAATTTACTCGAATTATTTATGAGTCAAAATGCCAAGTTATACCTTTTAAGGCGTAAATAATTTTTTTTAATAATGATTGACTTTAATTTTGAAAGTTACAAAAGTGAGCCAAATTACACTTAAATTTTGGACGCGTTCAAAAGTTAGATGAAATTTTTTTAAAATTAATTAATAAATGATCTTAAAGTGTGACAGACAAGACTTTAACTTTAAAAAATGTCATTCAATTGATTAATAAACTTTTTTTTTAGTTCAAGGCTTGTCTGACATATAGTTGAGATTTTTTTTATTTTTTTCCTTCTTTTAATTGTTGTCGCATGTCATTAAAGAGCGCACGATGAAAGAGCGACGACAAATGGGCGCACAAATAAGAGCGCTATACCTCGTTGGTAGTTCATCTTGAAACATTAGCATCTATTAGAACAGGGGTGGGCAAACTTTTTGTACGGAGGGCCGCATTGAAAACTTTATTGTTATAGGCGGGGCACATATATATTTTGTCTACTTCAATTACCATTGAGGTCTAAATATGAATTAATGATAATAACCAAGTACTTGTCATTTTATTTCACATTCACACTCTATTACACATGTGCACTAAATTTTAAAATACGAACTGAAACAGTTTCTAATTTGATAATAAAATTTTACTATTCATTATTATTTCAACAAAAGTTTATTGTTACTTGTCATATTAACTATGAAGAAGTAGGAACATAATTTACATATAAGCTGATCATAGAGTACCAATATAATTATTGAGAAGTATCAGCGGCGTAGAGTGGGTAAGTGCCGCCCGGGGCAGAACCCAAATTTGCCGCCCCCCCCCGGAAAAATATGTTAATGCTATAAGGTCCATCCATAAATGACGTCACGCACCTATATTTGTGACGATGTGTGACGAGGGGGAGGGGGGTAAGAATTGTGACGTCACGTGAAAACACGCTACTTTAAATCAAAGTTCTACTTAAATATTCGATTTCTTACTATTTTTTAATGACGTTTTACATGGATTCACGCTTGTTACGATATTACAGTGCAGTCTTACACTAAATACATACTAAACTGACAATAAATTGATTTGAAACATGCTCATTTTCAAATAGAAAATACTGCTTTTAGGGGGAGGGGTCACAGCTTTGTGATGTAATATGGGAGGGGAGGTCTAAGTTTTTGTGACAAATTGGGACGAGGGTGTGGGGGTGTTTTAATCGTCATTTATGGACGGTCCCTAAAGTAAAGATCCCAGGTAGTCTTTATTAGAAAATAAAAATAAGGACACAATACATTTTTGTGTTATAAATCAAGAGAAAATCTTCATTTCTTTAATAAAATTGAAGTTTTATGTTTTCCCTCATTGCACAATCTTTCATGTATCAATGTTTTCAGCCAAACCATGCTCAAAAGCCAAAACAACTATTGATTAGATAATCTTGGTGTATTCATTATTGATCTTAATTAATTTTAAATTAACTTAATTTTAGAGAATCCATTTTACATATTGCATTATTTAAGACATTGTTCGAATTACTGATGCTATTTTAGGTAGGGTAAATTGTGGCCTAAATATCTCTAAAACTTTAATAAATTAACTGTTCTTGTATTCATTATTATTTTTTTTACCCGTGGGGTTCAAATATTCCTTGTTCGACAATGACACATGAGATATTTTGTGTACTCTAATTTGACGGCAAAATTTCAAAGTCAAGTATATAAGCTGGTGTACGAAAATCTTATCTGTTTTCTAAATTTGATATAACTGCCAAAAACTCACATGAATTTCTACAGTAATCTCTTATTATTATTATGAAGAATAAAACTTTCCACATAAAATATTATCAAATGTCAAAGCATCTTTTAGTACTCCATTAGTTTCTCTGTGAGAAGCCTCTGTTACGCATTTTTGAACACTATACATTTGTAAATAATTTCGGGCATCTTTGATATATTATAAATAAGAAAATAAAAAGATTTCATTGTGACTATCAAAGTTCCTGCGTCTTTTCGTGTGTTGAACTTTTTGTCTGCATCTATCATTTCTTCTATAGCTTAAAAATAACCTCAAAATAGCTCCATGGTATATTCACTATTTTGTATCCTGAACTCTTTTTAATGCATTGCTTGTAGAAGCAATTTGATATTCCAAACGAAGTATGGACATTGAAAGGAATGCGTAACAACGTTCTAGTGTACTAAAACAGTTAGAGAGTTCGTTTCAGTAGGAGTATAATGTAAACAAAATTGGTTAAATGAACTTTTTGTGCGAGATTTGACATTGACATTTTTTATTTTTTTGCGTTTTTCTTTAACTCCTATATACTTTTCAGCCGTGAAGAAATATTAACACACGTTGGGCCTCTGCAGTCCATTATTTTAAGATCATGATTTATGTAAAATCTTTTTAGAAATGTCGTAAGAACCTCTTGCCACTTTGTTTTGTTCTTTATTAATAGTTTATTCTATGTATCAAATCTATGATTCTTTCCAATTGCAGGGTTATGTTGAGTACTTGTTCTAGAGTGGCTACTGTTGTGTTTGTGTGTGTCAAGTTTTAATTCCATTAGATAAGCAATTTTATTCATCATTTTTATTTATTCCACATAATAAAGACATTAACATTAAAATAATTTTTCTTTGAAAGAAAAGACCATGTAACTACGCCAAAACTTTTTTCCAGTAGTTTAGCTACTTTAAAATCGATTAAATGTACCAGCACATAATTGTCATGTTGGTACTATACTTCAGCCCCAATGTTTTTCAGCTCAGTGGCATTCGTTTTAGAAGTCTTTAGATTAATAAGTAAAATGTAAAAAAATCTTTTTTTTAAAAAAAGTACACGCTTTTATTTACAAACATTTTTAGACTGAAACGCGCTGATCTCCCTTGCCCTTGACGTAAACACGGGAATTTGGGCTGGAGTGAAACCAGTGAGCCGTGGAGGTCAACTCTAGCAGACGACTATACATTCTAAAATAGTGATGAATAGAGATAAACTAAACATTGATTAATTTAATTACGGTACATTCGATCGATCTGAAATTTTAATACAATGCATTGTCATCCAAGATCTATCTGTGGTAAAATTGTGAGATCTCTAGGACTATCAGAAGTGGTTTAATTTTACGTTACAAGATTTGAAGGAAGGATGGATGGATGGAAGGATGGATGGATGGATGGATACAACATACAAACAATGTGACTTAAATAAAAGCGTGTAATAATAAAAGAATAGGAGTTTGAAATTTTGGCATTAGAAACGTCTACGTATTTTAATATAGTTTCTTCCTTTAAAAAAAAGAGGTATCTTGTTTTTATTTTACTTTGTTTAACTTTATAATATTGTTATTAATTTTTAGAAGCTGATTAACAAAGGGGAATTTGACGCCCCCCCCCCAACAATGTGCCGCTAAAAGAATTCAATTCGCTCATGTTTCAAATTGATAGGGTACAGTAAGATTTGATTTTACAACAGGAAAACCTGTTTTTCAAAACAGTAGAATTAGTATCAGAAGAATTTAAGAAGTTCTTGCAGTTGAAATGTTCACATGCTTGATGATATTTCCTTTATTTCTTTTATTACTTTCTTATTTGGCTGCTCGATTTTATTTCAATTAAAAACTACACTTTCTTATACAATTTTCATTGTTAGAAATTATATATAAAAACGACTAGGAATTTGCCGCCCCTGGCAAGATGCCGGCCGGGGCAGTCGCCCCTTGCCCCCCTCGCTACGCCTCTGAGAAGTATGTAGCTGTTCACAAATATGGATAATGTTCTTGAACTATGGAACCAGTTTACTGGTTGTGATTCGCATGACTGCATTCAAATTGCAGTCAGTCAACATCGATCTGTTCTTAGCCTTGTTTATTTTCATGCAAGAAAAAGCTTGCTCACAGATGTATGAGGACCCAAATAGTGACAAGGCCTAATTTTTTTTTCTCCAGTCAAAGCACGTGCTAACAACATGAAACACATAAAAACCGTAATTAAAACCCTTAAATACTTCCATTCAATAAATAAAATACAATTCAAAATAATAAAAAAATAGCTTGAGAACCTTTAAATACTACGATTCAACAATAAAATACAATTCAAAATAAATAAAAATATTTTGAGAACCACTCAATAATTAATTTAAAAATAAATTAATTGACAACATACTTAAATAAAGTTTTTAATAAATATAAAAATTGGGAAGTAACTTAACCATTAAATTCAAATACATGATTATTGACCTTTAAACACCACAAATTTGAATTTCCCGCCACACTCCTTAATGAACATATTGTAAAACAACATGACACTTATGACACACACTAATTAACATAATTAACATAATTAAAATGTCAAACATAACGTGTCTAACATAATTAATTACCACGCCCCACCGGTACACTAATTAACTTGTCAAACACTAATTAATTACCGCGCGCCGCCGGTAAGGGCAAAGGTCAACTATGACGTCATGAGGCGTAACGCCTCAAAGTATAACCCAAATTGACAATACATACTACTCACGACAGACAAGACCCTGAAGTTAATCTAAGGGATTTAAAAATACAAATAATCCACTTTCCTTTTAAAGATAAAACGATTCCAATATGCAAATACCCAACTGTAATACACACATAAAGGGCCGTCCATAAAGTACGTCACGCTATTTTTGACCATTTTTAACTCTTCCCCCCCCGTCACACACTGTCACAAATCTTGGACTAAAGTACGTCATACTTTTGAACAAAAATGTCTTTTTTATAAACAAAATAATTAAAATTAAATATAAAACACCGTACGTCACACTTGGCTGGACCCCCCCCTCCCTCCTGTCACAAACTGTCACACTTTCTTACACCCCCTCCCTCCCTCTGGAGCGTGACGTACTTTATGGACGGCCCCTAATCTAATTCTAATATACAAATAATCGATTAGTTTTAAAACCATCGCATCCGCTGACCATATTGCTCGCAGTATAAGTCGATCAATACTACTTGTAATATTTAGAGAAAACATTATCGCTTTTTATATATTGAATCATGTCACTTGTTGTGACACGTCAAGAAGAAATTTTTCTTTACTTGAAAACCTTGAGTCAATCTGTTGCCTCTTAAATGAGACGTGCTGACGGGAGCAGACGTGAGAGTAACTCGAGTCAAGCTATGGTCTATGATTTCATTCACATTTTTGTGAAAGCACTGTAGAAGCTCATCCACGAGGCACGTTGGCCCCATCTGTAATCAATATCAACTAACTCACAGCACAGTGAAACGCTTACGCGTGGATTTTGGGCTTTGAAACGTTGACCAACTCCATTTCGTGTACATGTGTTCATAAGATTCTTACTTGACGACAACATACATTTGAGAGTAAATCATTAAAATGAATCGCTTTTACCTTCATTGTCTGTTGGTCTTAGCGCTGATTCACAGAGCCTTGCTGGATATTTACACGTCATCAAAGAAAATTGAGGACATGGTCTTGTTGGAAGAGCTGGCCTTAGGAAAGCTCCACGCAGATGTGTCCAAGCTCGGCGATGCCCAAGCCATGTATTACTTTTCCGAGTAAGTGACACCATGTTTATTTTTCAAGCTATCTCGCTTAAAATCCCCAAAAAAGTTTTCATAATTATTTTTCAAATTAATTATTTTTATATTTTTTTTTGTGGGGGGGTGGGGGGGGGGCGGAAGAAAATACTCAAAAAATAGAGGAAGCGTATTAAGCCATGTCTTCAGGAATGCTCAAATTTAACATCTGCAAAATTAATTAGTATTTGGGGTACACTTGAAGAGATCAGTAACCATTTTTTGTACTATTGATTCCTGTACGTTGTCAGACGTAGCGATTGATCCCTGAGTTGGCGGATGTTTTTGTCAGATGTAACAATGAACATTTTTTTTACTCCACCCACTAGTTTGAAAACATGTATCAAAATAACTTGATGATCTAAAGAACGTCCACTTAACATTAGCGCTAATTGTAAATATGAAAGAGCACTCGTTAAATTGTTTTATTCCCGGGTTTCACCGGTATTTTTTAAAAGCCCAAATAGGGTGTTAAATAATGAGCAGTTTGGTCTCATGCGTAAAACAAGTTAATTCGTGAATAGTTGACAAGTTTTTAAAAACATCAAATAATAACAATCTCATTAGGCTGTATGAGCAGATTCAAATCATTTTAATTTTCATTCAAATAAAAGTAACAGTTCGGACTAAAAGCGTCTTGTTATCAGTATCTACCTGTATCTGTCACACACCAATTGTAAATAATACATATCGATGGTTTTCTAAGAAATCCTAAAAAAGATAATAGCCAAATCTTTTTATCTCTTGACTTACGGTGGAAAATTGACAAAGTTACAGACTGGTGATATATGTTAGACGAGCAGCTCTCAAACTCGTTGCAATACGGCACATTCTCTTTATTTTGAAACATTTGCATTGCCGCAAAGCGTTTTAAAAGTTAAAGAATATGATAAAATAAATAAATAAACCTGATTTGTCGAGGTATTCTTCAAGCCCCCCCCAATGAGTTAGTGCACCCCTGGTTTATAACACATGAGTTAGGAGCAAGCGTTCACCCTCTCTTTTCATTTAAGCCTTACCAACAGGTAATACATCCAATGATCGCGGCCTCTCCTGGAGCAGTGTTGTTAACTCAAGGTGTCAACTTTTCCCGGGGAGGAGTAAAAAAATTCCCAAATTAGACTAAAAATATCCACGTGCATTAAATCCCTTTTTGCGAAGCGCATGAAAACCTAGCCAACCCTTCAAACAACCTAGATCCGAAATTAAAAAAAAACCTAGACACGCTAAAAATAAACAAATATGACAACACAAAGGCTTTGTTTTTTATTTCGGATCTAGGTTTTTGACGGGTTGGCTATGTTGTGACAAAGGCACCCCCCCCCCTACCCTAAAAATAGTATTTCTTATTTGAAATCATTTTATTTTATTGTACTTCAAGTGTGTATTTAATTTTTAAAATTTGTCAATCCGCTGACCTGGAGAGGGATGGGCGCCGCCAGGTCTATCGAGCCCGAGAATGTTCTAATGGAAATATTGGAACCCCTACGACTACGGGGTTATAACGACCACGAGGTTATGGGACTAAAAAAAAATCCAAAATATTCCCATATTTAAGGCCAAATCCTCATAAATTCCCAAATTCCCATTTCTATAGATTTGGCTAAAAAATTCCCACGATTTGGGAAATTTCCCAGGAGATAACGCTGTCCTGGAGACGATATCTTTGAATATACACATGGCTCCATGGGCTAGGATCCTTTTAACATATTAGTGTGGAAGTGCGTTATAAACACTCGTACTAAGCGTTGTACTAAAACTAAATGCTCGTCTTAATATACACATATAGGTAGTCTATGCAGATAACTTGCAAATACTGTTTAATACAACAAACTTTATTATTTTTTAATTATATATTTTAACATCAACACTTACCCCGATGCTAAACAGTTGGAAAAATAGTGCTGGTTACTCTAATACTCAAAGAGGGAAAAGGGACTTTTAAAAAGGGTGTTGATCAATGTTACCTCTAAGGTACGTTGGTCCCTGTGCGTTATAAAATAACGCATGTGCAAAATTGCACAGCATCCATTTTTTGTGCAATATTTTACAAAATTTCCTGCGCGGTAATTCTAAACTGCTGCGCAGCGTCAGTCAGATATCTGCGCAGCTTAAAGGTAACATTAGTGTTGATCGTTATATGCAAAAACGTTTTTAAAAGTCTATATGCCAGATCAAAACTGGCAGTATCCTTAAAGCCATCCCATTAAAAATGTTTCTTTTACTTAATGAATATGTTTATAACGGACAATATGTACAGTTGTATCACATCTACACTTAACCGAGACGGTGCAGAATTAATTTTTGTGTGTTAATCTTTGAAAGAAATCTTCATGTTTTTTGTGTTGGAGTTGGCGAAGCTTAAAAGAGAAGAAATGAAAAGAACACTGCAATGATGCAATATTTGTGCCGTTTAATTGTTTCTTTATTATATGTAAACGTTGATTAATTTTCCTTGAATTTTAGTTTAGAATTGATTGACATAGACCATTATGTCAACACATGAGATCCCAGTACAGTTAACTCAGGTCCGAATTCAATTTTCCCTTTGAAACAGATGGTACAAGGAGATTTTTATTCGTCATTGTAAAAAAAAGTTGAAAATATCAATATACCGTAACATCAACGTTGAGTTTTGAAGTCCTCAACATCTGCACTCATAAGCTGTAGAATAAAAACAATAAATTTTGTAATGGTGTTGCTATGCGTTAGGAAAAATGTACTTTATGAATTTTTTAAATTATTATACAGTTTAAAAAAAACTGAAGTAAAAAAACGACACAGTTCTATTAATTATACAAGGCAACAGTTGACTTTGATTTAAAGATATAATTATGAGAATAATTCAAAACTTTAGGCTGTAAACATAGGTCAAAATGAATGGGTGATGCAAAACATTAACATAAGTGTGGATTTGGGTTTCGGGGAGGGGTTTTGCATCGCTCTTTTTTAATGAAATTGTTCCAATAGAGGACATGGCACTAGAAACCAGTTAAAACGGAATGAATTAATGGCAGCTGGAATGATTCAGGGAAAATGCAGAGGGATCATCCGTCTCCGGTGGTACTTTTCTCTTTATAAAAGGGGATGGCATGAAAGGAAAACTTGAGACATATTTTGTTCAGAGAGAAGAGGAGTACAAATCTTGACCCACGTACTGAGTTTATTACCCTAGTTACGCCACTGCTTCAAAGATATTATGGGATGCCTCTTTTTACATAAGATTTGTTCAAAGCAACCTTTTAATAAAGAGAATTTCTTAATTGACGGGACCAGTTAGTTTATCAAATTAAAGATTGAAAAGGTTATAGCATAGTCCGAAATGTCGACTAGGACGAAAATGTAAGAAGTTAATTATTTCAATGTTGTTTTTAAAATTATGTATTTATTTTGAAATCCCAGATTTTACCAAAACCGGATGATTAAAATGAAATCGAGGGAGCGAGAACTTCTCTTGGATTACTTGAAACATCCTAACGGGGTTTACCTGATCATGAAGCAGTTTGTGGAGGACTATAAAGGGATCCGTTCAGTGTTAAGTACGAATATAATCGCAGAGCCTCAAGCAGGGTCCACAGTACAAGGGGTCCTCGGGTTACGATGTTGATCCGTTCTTAAGTAACACGAATTTCAGTGTAAGTCGGAACATTTATATATGTATAAGGTACTGTACGTACAGTGCTATAAAAATGTAATAGTTAATAACATAAAAAATATTATATTATTAAAACAATTAAAGTAAATATTAATTAAATAAAAAAGACGGGATGACGCGTAATATTTTTTATTTTATTTTATGGGGGCGCGTTCGTAACCACGAAACAGCGTAAGTAGGGTCCGGCGCAACCCGAGGACTCCCTGTATTTGCAAGGCAGACGCAATCTTATAAAATTGTCTTACTTCATTTGATATAAACTACAATGATTTAACTACAGACCCGTAACTTAGGCCCTGAATTCCCGTGGATGCATAAGTCGCTAGGACATTAAAGAGGTTCAAGGTTGTTATATGAGAAAAAAAATTCAAACTTTTAACTTTGCATGCAAGATTTATAAAACAGAAATGTAGCCTAGGGTCTCGAAACAGGCTGTGACCTATCCAAAGAACTGAAGTTTTCTAGCCAATCATGTGATTAAAGGATTTTTGGACTTAACGCTCTGAAATCAATTTTTAACAAAAATGGAAACTCAAAGTTGTAAACGGTATTAAAACTTTAATCATTTTTTGACAATTTTGTTTTACGCCTTTAAAATAATGACAAGTTTTCCCTTTTATAACCAAAAACACTAGAAATTAAGTTAATAAAAGCTTCCCAACTTTCATGATAACAACAGATGCTACAGATGATATCATGAGAGACTTGGCAGTTGTGGCTACCGATGATGATCTAGTGGGAGCTCGGAAATCATTTGTAAGGTTGCAGGTGGGAAATTTTTACATACGGTAATGCTCCGTAAGAAAGGCGAAACCCCAAAAGCTTTTAAAAAATATGTTAGTGTGATAGATCTAGACTTCCAAACTTGTAATATTTTTTTAAAAAAGTTAAATGTTAACTTTGAAATACAAATATAACATATATGTCTATAAATATGTTGGTGTGATTAAAAATCATACCAATAAGACGATCATTCAACGTTTGTATAAGGAAAGGCATAGGGCACAACAGGGACAGAATTATGTAGAACTAGCGTATCACCCGTCAAAAATACACATCAGATTAAAAAATAACGTAATACAGAACTTTCAATTATTTTATTTATTTTTATTTTATTCATTTATTTCCCTATTGAACAAATTTATGTGGACGTTCGAAAAGAGTTCTTTTTTGGTGCAGTAATTTGGTGCGCTGCTTTCTAAAATTAGTAGCGTCAAGGACAGGACAGATGGGACGTGACATACATTGCAAATTATGTATATTGATGATTATTTACAACAGGAAGAAAAAAAAGCTGAAGGGTATTATAGAAAGCTTTGGTTTTACAAAAGAAGTAGTATAATACTGAATAATTTCTATGAAACCAAAGAGCGTTTAGAGAAAATTCACTCCATTCTGTGTACTTCTTTCATGCAAAATCACAAATAAAACATATATTTATATATGTTAATTATAAGTTACATATAAATATATATAAAAATTAACTAATTTTTAAAAACTGGATATCAATATTATTTTTATATAACCGTATTTAATCTAATTTAATTTAATTTAAGTTAATCTAATTATTTAATGACAATCAATTTTTAACTTCATTGCATGTTTTAAATTTCTAAATTCCATTTATTTTGTTTGAAAACTGCCGAATCCATTGCACACAAATACTATGCATGTGTAATGCTGCAGTCTAACTGTTCAACTAGGAAGTGTATGGGTTGGAACCACGTGATATGATTCAAGGTAATTATCTGGGCTACAGTGGACCCTCCATGTCTGTTTTAGACGCTTTTCAAGTTGGGCAGGCAGCTTTTTCTGGTAAGACTTTGTGTAGGAAGAAGCATGATTCTGAAAGTTGAAATTAATAGAAACATGTCTCATTGTTGTTTAAAAAATATTCAAATTTTTAGGTAATTATTGATTGTTAACCACTTATTAAAGAAGTTTAAAGACTAGACAATTTGAGTTTTTCCATATAGGCCTAAACATGAATGTTGTAAATTTCAAAGCGATGCTTTATTTATTTCCTATGTGTGATATGGATGACACTATCACTATCACTAGTTTTTGCATGGTCTCTATTAAAATCGAAGAATCTCCTTTGTTCTAGAAACGATTTTTATTTTTCAGTTATAAGGGGGCACATGGAAAGCTGTTTATCGTGGCTTGAGGCAACATTGGACTTGAAAAGGAACGCTTCATCGTGGAGCAATAACGAATACCCTTCAGAAGGACAGATAATCGGGCTTCTTGGACGCGTCCACATGAGAGTGAGTATTCCCCATTCTAAACAGTGTTTTATTCGGATTTTACGACCATTCATTGAAAGAACTTTTTTTAAAAACTGACTTAATTCTAACATTTAAATACATGTCCTGAAATGTCCATGTCAAACGATATACTCTTAGAGGAAGAGCCTTAATTATCATCCGCAGTTCTATCTTGAAATGAAATGTGGATGGCATGACTGGATTTATATATATAATCTTGGACGTCACATCCTCTCCAATGCAGAGTTTTCTCGTTGAAGGGTGAAAAAATATATCGCGTGTCTTGGGTGACGCCATCTTTCTCTACGTCACTGCTACCGTCTCCCCTCCTGCACCTTAAACTTCGGCATCGACTTAACTCAGTTTCGACTAACTGCAATGTCTGATTAAAACTCCAGACATATTTGTTTATACTCATAGTGATTTAAAAAATTCAAAAAGTCCAAAAATTTAATAGTTGACCAAATACTTTCATTGATTCTTATAGTGAAAGAAGATTAAGAGACACGAACTTGCTTCCAGACTCTTGTGAAACGTATACCAGTGCACCGTATGGGATGGGGAATGGTAGCAGTGGTAAACCCAGTATTATAAACAAAATAAAAGCCCAGGTCACTCATTCTGTAACAATAAGGGACATAATCAGCAATTTTTTTAAAATTGAAAATATTGACGTAAAATCATAATCATTTTGGTTTCGAGATTAACAGAGCATGTGGTGTTTCTCGTAGTAAAATATTATATGACGTCATTGTTTGAGCTCATATTTTAATTTTGGAAAAGGGATAGGTCCTATATAGAGAAATTTTGGGGAAAATAAATCATTCTAATGAACTAAAATTTAATTATTCATTCTTTTTATTGAACTTATTCACATACCAATTTTTGATTGTCGGACACACTGATTCGAACGCATGCAATAACATTCACGTAAGTTACTTTGGCTTTTTGAAAAAGGTTGGCGCCGTAGGTGCCCCAGAACAACCTAGTAATGTAATAATGTACCTATTGGGGGAGGATGGTGGCAGTGTTATACCTGGTATCTTAATGTATTAATGTACCTATTAGGGGAGCATGGTAGCAGTTGCATATCTAGTTATAGAGCCGACAGAATTTCAGAGACCTGGTTTTTAAAGTTTAAAAATTATTTCATTAAGACGTCGGATATAGAGTTTGGTAATTATGAAAATATGCCCACTAAATGATGTCATCAACCATTGTCTGATTGCTTGATCATCTTAACGATAAAAACATTTGCTGATTTGGGGGGGGGGCAGTTATAATAAACTCAAGTATTTTATTAATTGGCGGGTTGTATAATAAAATCACTTATCTACTACACTCTATATTGTAAACTTTTTGAAATTAAGTTGATCAATGTAAATTTTACTTTTCCTTTCAATCTTAGATGGGACATCATGAAACTGCAGAAGCTCTATTCCGCAAATCAATCATTCTTGGTAGGTTTGGCTAGATTTATTATTATGTCACTTAAAAAATTCTAGCTGAACAAGACAAATAGAGATAGTGATTGATTATTTAGGCGAGGAAACGGTTTACACAGGCATAAATCAAAGTAAAGAAAGGTTGTATTTGAACAGGTCAGAACTCAATAATGGGAGTAATGTAAATGATAATGATATTTGAAAACATTGGTAAAGAATAAACTCGGTATTGCAGTATAATAAATGTGTTTTTCAACAAGAAGTAATGGACATCAGCCAAAAACTAATTTCATTTCCATGTGTTCATGTTGCGCTTTGACATAACTGAAAAAAAATAAGACAAGTCACATAAAAATGTTAATATGCAAAGCACGCTACAGCTGTTCCCAAGAATGCTAAGCGAAGTATAATCTCATTTTAATCGATAGCTAAAGTAAGTTAGGAAAAATACGCATGGTTTGCTTACACGGAATTAAGTTCTTTAAACACGTGATAAAATCGGAATGAACTTAATTCTGTAGTCATTTTGCAAACCGCAGTTTTAATATTTCAGCAGATTTATTTCAAAACATGTTATCATAATATTCGTGTACAATTATGTAAAAATGAAATAAAATAAAAATAAATACATAAATAAATAATAAAAAACAACAAACAAACAAACAAACAAACAAAACAACAACAACCCCCCGAATGCTTCATTTTTAAGTGAATTTGAAGTAATAAGGTTATGCAATTGTAATTTCAAATAAAAAGTAAGAGTGTTCCAACGAACATGGCTCCTTAATTTTACCATGATAACAATTTCTACAGTTGTTTTCTACACAAGTTAAAGAATATACTAAGTTTAACGGAAATTTATTACGGACCGTTTCAAAACTATTTCAATCTATAAAAGACGAGGGGTCCACCAGACGTAACGCCATCACAAAAAGGTGCCCCAGGAATAGGTTGTCATGAGATAGGGGTGACATGGACTGGTTGTCAAGTGAACATTATCGTGTTTTCCCAAACGTTTAAGCAAATTTCTACAGAAACGAACAAGAAGAGAAGAAAAAAAAATGCCCGGGTAAGAGAGGACTCTTCATCCACTAAATTATGAAAACGTGCGACCAAATTCACTTTATCCTGAAAGCATCTTTATAAGTTAATTAGCTAGTCTCCTAAAATGTTAGAGTTATGTACGAAGCAGAAAAATCAGCTCAATGGCCGACATAAAAGAGAGAAGAGGAGTTGAGCCCTGCTCGGTTATATGTGAATCAAAATGGAAACAAGCTCAGCACAAACGATAGTCCACTCTGACCATGAGGTGATAGAAAATATCAACTCACCCATTTATGTTTGGAACAAATGGCGCTACTAGAATGGGAAGCTCATGGTCCAAGAATTATTCTAGAAGCCTTCCAAACTATTATAGTTTATAGCAAAAACATGAAAGTAATACAATGCGATGAGCCCAAAGCTGATACAGTAGTATGAACGATGAAAAGTAATTTTAAACTAGACTACACGTTTAATAATAGAAAAACCTCCCACTAGAGATCTCAGTATCATTATGGCAGAGGTAATCAAAGTCCGGCCTGCAAGCCTAATATGTGGCCCACGTTAAAAATTTGACTGTCCCGCGGCCTCATCTTGAATAATTAATAGGCATGAGGATTTTTTCTTTAACAATGTGAAAGTATAAAATACACATCATTGTTCTATAAATTTGTCATTATTTAACAACTTTTACTAAGTTTTAATGATGGAATAAGTTACTTTTTTTTACGTTTCTATTATCACTATTATTATTCCTTTTTTATACACACAAAAATCAATCCTATAAGATACACAAATAAACAAACCCAATGATATGATTAAAAACCCCGTATTTCAGTCTTGACAGATTACATTTTTTGTTTGTTTTCATAATCCGGTCCCCACATACATTTACGTCATGGAATATGCCCCTCTTTACAAAAAAGTTTGGAAACCCATGCTTTATACTTTATGGGATATATACCTATTGAACTTGGGCCACCCAAGCCACCCGCCCTCTCCTTTCCTAAATAAGCTCTTACTTTTCTCTCCTTACTTTATCTCTAATGGATAACTTGGATTTCACCACCGCTAACTGTTTTTATTCTTTCGTTATATTCGTTTTATTTGTGTACTATTTGTCCGTCGAGGAAGGCTCTTTGCCGAAACGTTCGCTGTTTTGTTACGCCCTGTCAGACTAACTAATACCCTGCTTATATGTTATACATTTACTATTTTAAAAGCCTGATTGCAGTCTCACCCCCATTACCTTTTTAAGCATATGTTAACTTGTTTGTCCTCTGACATATATAACAAAGTATAAATTACCACAAAAGCCAAAAGAAGAAAATCAGATGTAATCTTCATGGCGTCAGCGCTAAAAGAGGACTTGATGTCTTAACTGACCATCATCCAGTTTAGAAAAAAAAACTTAAAACAATACTTAAAATATAATAAAATAATTTTAAAAAATTATCTGAAGAGTTAACTGGTAGATGTTTGGAATAACATATTAAAGCAACTTGAGGTAAAACAGAGTAAGTGACAGTAATTTGGTGTTACAACTACTTAAGTACTTGAAGACAAGACATATAGTGACCAGAATGAACTTTAATATTACAAACAGCTGACGTTCAAATACATCGATGGGTTTTTACTCCACTATTTACAAAATAATAATTCAGCATCTAGCAACAACAGACCGAGGGCATAAAACTAAAAGTACAAATGAAGTTAGAAGAAGCAAAATTAGTTAAAATGGTTCACATCTATTTATTTTTTCTTTCCCCATCAAGTTTATCAATACTTATTATAACATAACTCCTCAGACCCAACCAATGGCGACACCTTTGAGCTAAGGAAGGAGCTACAGACCAAACCACGAGTTTATGAAGAAAGCCCGGACGAGGATGAGAGAAACTTTAGGAGGCTTTGCTCTTTGAAAAGCAAATTAAATACGGTGAATATTTAAACATGTCAAAGGAAAGTAGAAGACAAAAAGATAGTTAATTAATATAATTATCACAATCAATTTCTTTGTAGAGTACACCGTCGCAAATGGCGGGCAGTAATCGAGTCCCACAAAATTTTAGGAGTCTCAGGTTTCAAAGTGCTCTTGCTTGCAATTTAATTAAGGTGAATAAATATCTTCTTATTAGGCGCCATAGTTCATGAAATTGTTATTTATGTGAGGAAAGTTATAGTCAAAACTAGCGTATCAACCGTCAAAAATGACGGAAGTTTTCAAAATAAATACACATCAGATTAAAAAATAACGTAATACAGAACTTTCATTTATTTTATTTATTGTTATTTGATTCATTTATTATCATATTGAACAATTTTATGCGGAACGTTCGAAAAGTGTTATTTTTGGTGCAGCACTATAAAACAAAATCGATCGCAGCGGCACCTAACAGCATTACAAATTTCGCAGCGCCACCTAGTTACATCCATATATACAGACAATGCATGGGAATTATGTATATTGATAATATTTCAATATAGTGTAAATGAAATTTGTGGAATTAATAATAGCTTTGTGTAAAAAAACAAAACAAACAAACATTTTTTCTTTGTATATTTTAAATATATAGAGGTAAA
The DNA here is from genome assembly GCA_944989445.1 of Ampullaceana balthica. NCBI lineage: Eukaryota > Metazoa > Mollusca > Gastropoda > Lymnaeidae > Ampullaceana > Ampullaceana balthica. The sequence goes on along the minus strand of CALYLW010000127.1, from coordinate 1,008,250 downwards.
AATAAGATTTTTAAAAACCACGTTTTTATAAAGTGGACTAAAAAGAAGAAAATAATTTGATTTAATATGACTAAAAACGTGGGGCGGGTGCTTATGAGGTTTTATATATGCAGCTCACTCATTTATAGATCTCTCTTTTGCCTTCTAAATTATAAATCTTTAATTTTTATACCACACACCTGTCTTTGTGTTGTATTTCTAAATTAGAATGGGATTTTGAAGCACCTGCCCCACGTTTTAGTCATATTAGGCACTAAATCAAATTATTTTCTTCTTTTTAGTCCACTTATAAAAATGTGTTTTTTTTTAAATATTATTTTTACCTGTATTTATTTTATTCTTTTAAGTCCAATTATAACAACCTGGTTTTTTTAAAATATTATTTTACCTCTATTTATTTTACCAAGCACCTCATCAGCGCCCGCCCAACGTTTTAATGCCACGGCGATGAGGTCACGAGGTAAACTCGGCACGTGAAATCTAATAACGGCTGTCGGATACAGATGCTTATATAAAGATAAACTAAAAAATGCAATAATTTAATTGCCGTCCATTCGATCGATCTGAAATTTTAATACAATGCATTGTCAGCCAAGATCTATATGTGGTAAAATTTTGAGCTCTCTAGGGCCATCAGAAGTAGAAGTAGTTTAATTTTACGTTGGCAAATTTGAAAAATTGCGGACAAGAACGAAAACAATGCGGACAGACAAGAACGAAAGCAAGTTAATAAAAAACGTGGTAAAAATCGTGACATTTAAGTATCTCGTGATATAGCTTAAATTCATTATTACGGATTATTCAAACATTTTTATGAGACCATAACCCGGGAACATCACTGAAAAACGATAAAGTTAAAATTAATCAAATTGCCGGACAGCATACATCACAACCAGAATAAATGTGTGTTTGTTATGTGTGGCGGGGGCCTCTGGATCAGAGACGACAATGTTAGTCATAAACTCAGAATCCCATTTTATGGTGCGGTTAGATCCACTTCTTTAATAAAAACGTGCCTTAAATAGCACCTTCTAGCCCGTATGTCATTATATTAAAGTCATTGGAACAACAATAATTATAAACCGTGGGGGAAAAACTTGCCATATTTTCAGAACACATTTGTAAAACCCAGATTACACAGAGTGGCGCCTTGATACAAATTTTTTTTTAAAGCCCTCGTTCAAAGAATATCTTTATTGCAGGATTATAATGTCCCCAGAAGTAAAATCATTCCCCGCCATAACACAAACCATTCGCTGCAACCAAAGTATAAACATTATATTTCTCATTATTCAATCCAGTAAGTCATCCTTATGAATTGCATTTTTACTGAACGATATCACGACGTGATAAAGAAACTCAGTAAAGATATTTAGGAGTCGAACTTAAAACAGAGAAGCTTCTTATTTCAGCACCGTTTCCCCTTGAAGACCCATCTAAAATACATTTCTTGAACTACATATAACTTCTGAGACCCCTCTTTAATATATTTCTCATCTCTAATATTTTTTTCATTTATTTAGACCATCATGAAATACATTTTTTTAAAAGTCATATGATCTGGTAATTACGCCACTGTTAAATCCACTAATAAAAAAAACCCGTAAAAAACCAAGTTTTTGACTATAAATCCTTTATGTACGAGAAGTAACTAAAAGAATGTTCATTATAATTATAATACGCAGCGCAAGACCATCCAGAAATACAAAATTGCAGTTGAGTCGTAAAACATGTTTAATATAATGCGCACCGATCAGAAATATGTTTATAAAAAGAGTTGTCAATAAAATACGCACCTTGTTGCGCGACAGAAAGGTTGTTCAATATAATACGCACCGCGACGCTCCATCTCAAAAAATAGCATGATACATAGGAATAAATAAAATAATCTAAAAAATCAATAATTTAATTACGGTACATGCGATCGATCTGAAATTTTGATACATTGTTTTTATCATCGGTACGAAACTGCCTGCAAAATTTCAGCTCGCTATCTTGCGAGCAAGTGGGTTAAAAATCTATCAAAAGTTTTGGCGACAAGTTCGGTCGGTCGGCCGCAGACACCACGAGTTAATATAAAGGATTTAATAAGAAAACCCCGTAAAAAACCAAGTTTTTGACTATAAATCCTTTATGTACGAGAAGTAATTAAAAGAATGTTCATTATAATACGCAGCGCCAGACCATCCAGAAATACAAAATTGCAGTTGTGTCGTAAAACATGTTTAATATAATGCGCACCGATCAGGAATATGTTTATAAAAAGAGCTGTCAATAAAATACGCACCTTATTGCGCGACAGAAAGGTTGTTCAATATAATACGCACCGCGACGCTCTATCTCAAAAAATAGCATGATACATAGGAATAAATAAAATAATCTAAAAAATCAATAATTTAATTATGGTACATGCGATCGATCTGAAATTTTGATACATTGTTTTTATCATCGGTACGAAACTGCCTGCAAAATTTCAGCTCGCTATCTTGCGAGCAAGTGGGTTAAAAATCGATCAAAAGTTTTGGCGACAAGGTCGGTCGGTCGGCCGCAGACACCACGAGTTAATATAAAGGATTTAAAAAGAATTCCTATTCAGGGAAAGTTCGACCCACGCCTGGTTTGCAAGTACAGCGTTGCCTCACCTCCTTACAACCGGTTCAAACAGGAAGTCATCTCCATCTCTCCATACGTGAGTCTCTATTACCAAGTCATCACCGATGCCGAGGGGACCTACATCATTGACTTCGTCAGGCAGAAGGTAAGAAGCTCTATCAAGCACTCCACTTTGATGGCGAACTTATGCTCATCTGGTTTAACAGACCACGGCAAAAGTCGTTTTGATTTTTTTTTATCAAACACGATTGTCTGCATGTGGTGCAGTTTTGGCCATTCTTGAATGTTTACTTCCTAACACTAACATTGACCTAACCAAAATGTGCTAATGTAAACTGTTACAGCTGGACAGAGGCAAAGTAGAGAGGGGAGGAGCATCAGTCCAAGGTGAAGGCCGAACAAGTGAGCTGTAAGTCATTTGCTCAATATTGTATATTATTGTATGCTCTTTGGAGTTACCTTTTACTAGAAAACTGCCCGTCTCTTGTGTCTTATTCCAATTCAGTAGACCAAATTTATGCTCACGATCAACGATATATTTTATCCATATTTATAAAACATTTTCTCAGATGTGGCATCTATCCAATTATTTCAGCTCTTTCGTCAAGGATTACGAGTCTCATGTTGTAAAACGTATGGGCGAGAAGGTAGCGGCCATCACCAAACTGGACACTTCACAACACCCATCAGGTTTTCCGTACTCTGGCGAAGACTTTCAGGTGAGCAAAGATTTGGTTACCATCACCATTTAGCGGTGTGCTCCAACAAGATTTTATTTTTATTGTAATGGTTTTTGTGTAAAATTTGATATTATTTTCTTTGACATTCCTAGCATTGGGAAAGTAAAATAGTCAAAACTTAGCCGCTCGACAGGTTTTAGATGGATAACTTATAATCATGGTATGAGTGAGCCTGACAGGACGTAACAAAACAGCAAACATTTCGGCAAAGCCTTCCTCAACGAACAAATAGTACACAAATAAAACTAATTATATAAGGGCAGGTTTTTGCACATCACTGTTTATATTAAAAGTTTTCTCTATTCTTACACTGTTTTAGGTTTACCTGTTACAGATGAAGTTAGTAATTTAAAATGAGTTTATAACAGACTGTCAATATTTTACGAAACGCATGTTTTACGAATGATTTTGATAATTTCTATTCCACTAACCCCCTTTGGTCCGTGAAAAGGTGTCGTCCATGAAAATGTGAGGAATAAAAAGAACCAATAAAATTTCTGAAAGTATACTATCTCTCGTTTAAGTTTAAAGGATGGAAGAAAAATACATTCATTATTAGCTCTGACATAATTATTATGATTGTTAGCCGGAAGATAGACATCTTCTAATTTATTAAATTATAGCCCTGTAACAGAATTTTTCAACATTCACAGATTATATCCCCTTTTTGCCTAAACTAAACCTAGTCATAAATCTATTTTGGTTCCAGGTGGTCAACTATGGAATGGGAGGCCATTATGGTGTGCATATGGACCCATTTGATGACGTAAGACACATTTTGTACCTTCCGTTTGTCTCACAACCTTGACAAATATTTCCACAGATTTAGTCTCCTCCTTTGCACATAGAGAAAATGTACATAGGTAGTAACATGAACTTCTAAAAATAATTTATGTTCAATTTTTTTTTAGAAATGAGTTGAAATCTTCTATTCAAATAATGAAGTGTAGTGTAGTATAGCTAAGTTTCTATCACACAGGTTGCTAGAAAAAATAACTTGAATATTATGGAGAACTGTGGGAACAGACTTGCAACTTTCTTGATCTATGTAAGTGACATTGATTTTTAGCAAGTCTTTGATAAGTCATAAAAGTTTGACATTTATTTTCAGTATGACCTCAATGTTTATGAGTTACATCAATTTGACATTTCAGGCTAACATACATTTCTCTGATGGTTGTAATGTGGTATAAGTTTGACAGATTATGCCAGTATGACTGTGGTGTTTGTGATAAATTGACAGTTCAAGCTAGTGTTTACAAATTGATTCACTGTAGTTAAAAATGTTAAGAGATGTCTTTAACTTTGCTTTAAATCAACAACACTTTTATGTTTTATAGCAAAAAATATACTAAACCTGTTCCAGATGTGAAAAGTGTGGTTATTTTTTACCTGCTGAAATTCGACTACAATTTGAATGATATATTTGAAAATGTTAAATCCATTAGATCCATCTAAGGCCTGATTTGCTAATTTCAGTTAAATGATGTGGACATGGGAGGTTCAACAGCCTTCACAAATGCTGACCTTGTTGTCAAGCCTGTCAAAGTAGGTGAAAGATTGTTTATTCTGTCTAAATATTTGAGCAATATCATCAATGTCAAAATTTAAATTTTTGATGTAATTATGTCATTTTCTTAATGTTAGCTGATTAAAATCCACATGGTGTTCAACAGGAAAAGTTAAAATAGAGAACATTTTCCTTTCCTACTGGTTCAATTACCCCTTGTGATTAAATTTGCAGAACATGGCTTTATTCTGGTATAGTTTTACACCAGCAGGAGACTTAGATGAGAAAACTTACCATGCAGCATGCCCAGTGATCATTGGACACAAATGGGGTAAAATGATTTTAAATTATATGCTAAAAACAATATTACAGCATTGCCCATTAGTATCAAATGTAAAAACTATTTACATTTGAAATATTTCAACATCCGAAAGAAAAACAATTGGAAAATAAAGTTTCAACTGATGACAAACCTAGTAAATAGTCTTAAATGAATTGCTCGAAGGATACTAATGTTTACTTATTTTAATGAATTTTTTAAACCAATTCTCAGTAACCAATAAATGGATTTGGACCTATGGCAATACCTTCACCCGGCGCTGTGGTCTGACGCCCAACGCTACACAGTATGATATAGAACAAGACATGATCAATGGATGGGTTTAGCTTTCACAATATTAGAACTAAATTATTATTTTAGTTATTTTAATTGAGTACATTCAAACATAATTGTTAAAAAACGTCTGGTTATTATTTATTGATTAAGTTGTCAAGGAATTATTTTTCCACCATAGTTTTTTTCCCGATAAAATTGCTGTTCAGTTTTCAATGAGATATTTGCTTAGAAGAGTGGTATTGTGAAAAAGAAAAATGAGTTATATTGACGTCTGATCATTTCCTCTAGTATGATTTTAATTTGTATGAAAAGTATCTTTTTTTATTGTGAATAAGTATATTGGAAATAATTGATTACATGTTATATTAAAAATATTTAAGATGAATTCAGAAATAACATCTTATTTATTATTTGCTTATCATGTCATTCACAAGTTAAATAGAATATTATGTATTGTAAGTATTTCAAAAAGCCAAGCATCTTGAAATACCTTCAAACCAATAATAAATGCAGATTGAAATTTCTGGATGGTTATAATGGTAAAATTTTTTTTTCTTTTAATGATAATCTTATGTTATAACTTTAATTTCAAACTGCTGATTCGTTAAAGCTATATAATCCTCTACCAAAGAGAAAAAGAATCACATTTATACCTGCACTAATGAGGTAAGACCCATATTGGTCAATTAAATGAAAACAACTTAAGATTTAAGGAGTTTTTGAGATTCCAAGATTTAAAAAATAATTGTCAAAAAACAGTGAGTTCTTAATATTTTCCAAATAAACAATGGGTTTCAATATTTTCAGTGCAATCAACAAAAACCAATTCTTGAGCTCAATGTGTCAGATCCAAAAAACATTGGTAAAATGTGTTATAAAATATTAATCTGTGTATAAGTATTTTAAGCACAAGAGATCTCTGACCTCAGAAAGATATTTGTTGAACACATCTGTTTTCATACCAATGAATTTATTTCTGTATCTCATACTTTTAGACAAAGCATTGAATGAAAATAATATCTCATTTATAAAAATTAAAAATAAAAACTGAGGGTATAATTTGGCTTATTAACAAGCCTGGACTAGCATTTATAGAAGTAACAAGAACTTTATAAACTTCAATAAACTCAATAAACTTTTTTTAACCATCATATGTAGTTTCAGTTAAATTAACTAATCATTACAATCAACTGTATTGCCACACAATGTGATATTCACAAAATATTGGAAATCTGTTACATTTGAAGAAACATTCCATACATTTCACACTTTCACACAAATTTTTGTATAGATGGCAAACTTGGAATTCACTCAAACTTGATACCTTGAGCCAAGGGAAGCTCCTTGCTGAAGTTAATGGTGCTGGAGGCAATAACAGAGTATTGTTATTTCAATACATAATAATACTTGTAAATTGTGTTTGTAAAAAGAAAGTTTGCATTTTATGATCAAAGTGTGTATTGATAGATTTCCTAACAGAAAATTAAAAATGAAAATCATTAAATTAATTGATAGAAATGTTTTCAAATAAATATTAAATCTGATTTTGGGGCAATATTGAAGCATGAACTAAAATTACATTTCCTCTTGCCTCCAATTCGAGAGGTTTCGAACTGATTTAATTTTTGTTTCTTGTCTGCTGCAGTTGCCCATGGTCACACACACCCCCCTAGCCCACACATTAAAAAATTCAAGACCTTTTCCTAATGGGAAATTTTATAAAATACAGATGTTACTACTTTTATAACACAGTTCATTATAAGAAAAATGAGGAAACACAGTAACAAGACAATTAAATTATATTTAGTCCCGAGGCCTAGGCTCATTTATTGCACAAGTAAAATTTCTAACAGCTCATGATGTATGCTCATGTGACTTGTAACAAAGATTACTCTCTTAGCTGAAGAATTCTTTCATTGTCCAGTTTTTTTCCATGTCTAGTTTCAGCGTACACTTTTCCCCTTTTTTTCCTTCAACTTATTTTAAATAATAATAACAATAATAATAAATTGATAATTTATATAGCGCTGTATCCCAGAAAAAAATATTAAAAGAAAGCACTATAAATAGAAAATAATTACCAAGTTGAACGTCTCATATACTGCTTCCATGAGTCACTGCCAGACTCTCTGCCACCTCCTGTATGTTTTTCTCCACCTGTTCATTCAAAAATTCAAACAAAAATACTTAAAACTAACAGAAACAGGACACGTTATAATCTGGCTGTCACACTATATCTATTAAAACCGCACTATAGATTTTTCCAAGTCAGATCTCACTTTCAAAGCCAAAAATAACTCACCAAATGCTCCACCGATTTCAGCCCCACTAGTTGGAATATTGACATTAACAATACCACAGTCGGATCCTTTAGGTCTGTGTGGAGAGGAGGGACATTAACAGTTAAGATACGACTTCATCCTTAAATACAGAGTCAATTACGGATGAAATGAAGACATAATTATAGCTAGCATATCTAAATGTTTGTTTCCTTAAACTGTTAAAATATCTGTACGTCAACAGCTAACAATAAAATAAGTTTAAAGTTATGGTTCCCTGTATCGGAAAGAAGTTTTTAGACGTTTTGTTTTGTTTTAGTAACTGCTAAGCTTATAAAAATATACATGTCAATTAAAAAATTGCTAAGAAAAATTAGCTGTTGACTACTGATGTATTTTGAAATTAATAATATATTTATAAGATGAACAATTGAAGGACCTTACCCAATCCATTTATGAATTGTACTCAGGTCTTTCGTAAAGAGACTACTAGAAAGACCTTGCTTTGCTTCATTATTCCATCTCACAGCTTCCTCTACATTCTTGGAGATTAAATGAAAAATAAAAATTCATATTTTGTTAATGCTTATAAAAACTTAGCTGACTCCTCTCATAAATATTTTCTTTAAGCAATCACAAAGTATAATATTAAAAGGAAATACCTTAACCCTACCAGACCGCTGTCCCAGTTTTTGGGTACTTTCTTATTTTCCGCTATGCCGTTGTCACTGTTTTTTGGTACTTCAGTAGTTACAAAAAAAACGAACCAGAGGCTAAAAATAATCAACCAATGTGTTGTGTGTAGGACATGAGTAGTGTGTAGGCCTGTCAACGGGTACCCGGGTACCCGTTGCCATGTGATTACCCGAGTAGTAAAATTCCGCCTGGTTACCCGTGAAAATGTGGCTCCAATGTCTATATTAACCGTAGGCCAAACTTCGGCTCCCATGCGGCTTTTTTGTGTTTACATTGTGGCTTGCGAAACAATTTATCAAATGAAATTTTTTGTTTCAAATATATGCTGTGAAGTACATCAAAGGAGAAATATCTGTCAACGGGAAATATCTGTCAACGGGAAATAAAATACGGTCCCAACAAATACAATGTATTTTGATATATCTTTTTTTCTCTCAACGTGAAACAGAAATCGCACAACACACAAAAAAAATTGGTTCTTTAAAAGAATCATATAAAGAAAACAAAAGTCATCTGCCAAAAAAAAAGGATGGACTGCTTAGAGATGAAAGACGCTGTGTTTGTTAATAAAAAACACACCCTTGCTTTGACTAACTTTGCTTTGAAATACGCCGATTGATACTAGCTCATGTTGTTTATCTACCCCTCCCCCTCTCTTCACTCCTATAACCCATGCCGCTTAAATCCGCTTGTGTTTCTTGCGTTCATTAACACGTGCTGACCTAGAAAAACAGATTTTAATAATGCGTACAAGGTCGTCAGTATTTAAATTTAATAAATTAAATAGTTACTAACAGTGTAAGACGTCGGCTGTGAGGATGGACTGCACAGAGATGAAAGATGCCGTGTTTGTTTTTTCTTCATACAAACACCCTTGATTTGACACTAACTTTGCTTTGAAATAGCCGACAGTGGGTCACCGATTGATACTATCTAATGCTGTTTTTCTACTCCCCCCCCCTCCTCTCTTCCCTCCTATAACCCAGTGCTTCTCAAATTTTTTTGTATTGCGGACCGGCAGGAATTTTTCCATTGCACCAGGAACCGGTGCACTATTTTCCCTGTACTTACATGGTAGCGAAATGTATTTTATTTCCTTTTATTTTATTTCCTTTTATTTCTTTAATTTATTTGCTTATTGTCAAAAATGACAAATTCTATAGGGTTAGCTATTATTGGTAGCAATTGGAGGATTATAATTATATTTTTCTCTCCTTTCTTGATAACTTCCGCGGACCCCCACTTTGAGAGGCACAGCCCTTGCATTCGCGTGTGTTTCTTGCGTTCATTAACACGTGTTTTCCTAGCCCAAAAATTGATATTAATAACACACCTTAAGTTAGCAAGATGGGTTAGACGTCGTATAGAATCAGGCCAATCAAGTTGACAGCGACACGGCAAAATGCAACCATTGTAATTAAATTGTGTCTGTGAAGGGTGGCAACCCAACGCGATAAAATGCCATTTGAACGCTATTCATAAATTGATATTTATAAACAAACCGCCGATCCACCCAATGTCAGCAATTTTTTGGTGTCAACAAAAGCAGTACCACAGACCAAAGCACGATCACTTGAGATTTACCGCAGTATTGCGTCCTTCATCGCCATTAGCATCGACTACCAACGCCAAGTGGATATTAACATTCAAGGTATGACACTGAACGTTACGTCATTGCCGTTGACATTTTTTTTTGCATATTCAGTTTACTGTCGTTAAAGAGTATGAGTAATAGTAATAGTATGTTACTGGAAGCAAGCCGTTGGGTACTACTATTGTGTGAAATGAGGTGCATGATTGGTGGCTAGGTTGCATTGTATAGCGATCATGACGGGGAAAATTATGCGACGTTTAAGATTAGAACGGGTAACCCGGGTACCCGTTCGAAATTTTCACAGGTACCCGGGCAGCTTTTTTCAACAAAATTGACAGCCCTAGTAGTGTGTATGAAAAAACACTCCAAATACAACAAGCAAAATCCTTGAGTCTTGTATAGACAATCCATGTGTTGCGTAACAATATGTAACAATATTATTTCTGCTAGGTTGCATGTAAGTAAATTATTTCTACAGCAAGTTTGTTTTTTCACTTTAGTTTTAATGCTTAGGAACCAGGCATAGGGGAAAGTTAAGTTCAGGGCATGAGGCTCGGTAGGTTTAATACTCTCAGACTTTATAAGTATTTAATCACATTTTTAAATTTGTTTTTAATTTGATGTCAAGTTAATAATTGCAACTTATTCTTTCAAAAGTTTACTTTTAAAATTTTTTAAATTATTAATATCCTCCAGTTACCTATAAAGTACAACAGAATTCACATACCTTACATTTCAGCACATATACAATAGGCACAAAAGTTTCCTTCATAACAATACCAGCATCATGAGCAAGGCTAGTGACAATGGTTGGTTCTACATAATTGCCTGGTCCATCAAGTACCTGTAACAGAAAAAGTTATTAGTAGCCTTTCCTTTGGCTGTTGAAAACTTGTACCCATAAAATACTATGAAATACAAATACTTACCTTACCACCATAAACAATTTTCCCTCCCTGTGCTTTGGCCTCCTCAAGAGCTTTCACATAATTCTCAACAGCAGCTTTGTTGTGAAGGGGGCCATACAAAGTACCTTCTGAAAATTTAACATTTTATTTTTAAAAACAAAACAAAGGTTGTTGTTTTTTAAATTTAAGGTCGATATATTATATATATATAAAATATATGTCAATTCATTGCTAAACTAACCATTAATAGGATCTCCAATCCTCAGCTGAGCATAAGCTTTTGATAACCTTTCAACAACTAAATCATGTACTTTTTCATGTAAAATCTGAAATGTTCATATGTTCATAGGAAGCAGTATTAGTCTTAAACATCAATAATAACATGCAATTATAATTAAACATATGGAATTTTGAATATTAAAAGAAATTCACGGCTGCCAGATATGTATTGTCAAAAACACCTACAGTTGGCTGTACAGTAAGCAATATGATTGAATGATTTATTGACATAATTGGGAAGACGCATCAAATTTATAGAAATATGTTAAAGTTAACTAAAAAAATTTATATAGAAATCACTGAAGTTAACTGTAATCTGGTAAAAATTACATTATGTTTAGGGAAACGGAGTCAGCTGGTATAAAGAGATTCTTCTTGAATGAGTCTGATGAATGAATTCTACATCTAGGCATAAATAACACTGATATAAAAATATGAGTGGGTCGGAAACCAACCAGTCTCCTTGTTGTTGTACACCTCTGTCCTGCTGTACCTGCACAGGCAAATACTGCTGACCTCACCACCATGTCCAGGTCAGCATCTTCATTCACTGAAAAAAAAAGTTAATGTAAATAAATTTACCACAAAGTATAATCTTATATCAAAACCACACCAATACAAAATGATACAAAGCTGTACTTACCAACAATTGCATTGTTCCCACCAAGTTCCAAGAGAAATTTTCCTGGAAAACGATGTCGAAATCAACATTAACAAAGCTATTTCATATATTTGAACCTAAAATATGTTTCACAATTGAAAAACTAACACACTGAAAATTATTTTTAAAAAAAAAGCAAAAATATCTAGACAACTTCCAGAACAAGGAAAACTTCTTTTATTTACTCTTTGTATTTGAATAGAATTGTAATTAATAAAAGATTTATTATTGCTGTCTTTGAAAAAATATTAATAAATTTGAAATATTTTTCCAATAAATTTTTTTTTGGATAACTAAAGAAGAGATAAAATTGAGAAGAAAAAACACAAATGACTTGAACTAATTATGACTATGAATAAGGTCAATAAATTATATTTGAAATCTAATGCATTATTGGAGTACAGCATGTTAATGGTAACATTTTAGATTATCATAAATATAAAGTAAAATATCATACCAAAGCGTTGTTGGACACTAAGTGAAACCTTTAGTCCAATCTAAAAAGATTTAATAAAATTGTAGGGGAGATCAAAAAGTCATTTCTGGCTAATAGAAAATGTAAATAATACAAAACCATTTAAATAAAAAAATAAATAAATACAGTCGAACCCACTTACCTCGAGCTCAGTTAGCTCGACCACCCCACTAACTCGACGTTTTTTATTGGAACCGCCAAATTCTCTCTTTGTCTTAGCATTTTTTCATCGGCTAATTCGATTTTTCTAAGTCGCCCAAACCTAATACCTCAAGCACAAAAGAGGGCCAAATTTGCAACTTAACGTTGCTTAGCTCGATCCTCGTCGGTTCGCCTAGCAATGCATTTTTAGTTCAAAATAGTGTTGACATCTCGCTTTCTTCGAGACTTCTGGCTATTGTGTGATTCTACGAGATTTCAATAAAAATTACCGGATGTTATTATCTTCGTTTCACTTTCGATCCATGTGTGAATTAGATGTATTCACCCGAGGTGCCCGTAAATCGGCGTTAGCAATCTTTAATCGGTCATTATTTCGCAGTGAATGTTATATTATTATTAAACTTAATTAATTTTCTGATGCATTGATCATTTTATTTTTTAAGATAAACGAATATCTTTAGAAATGAAAATAAAGGTTTGTATCGAGAATCGACGTTGGTTTTTATATAATTAAATAAAAAATTATTATTCTTTTAAAAGTTTGTTGTTGCTTTGTTACCAGTAAGATATGTGACTGTGACACTAACACGCGCGTGACGATGAAATCAAATCATTTTCTTAATATTCCAGTACATGTATATAATATTATTAATATACACGTCATCACTTTTGTAGGTCGAATTCTGATAAGGAATGATTTTTAAAAAAAATTCGCTTAGACTTAGTTGCTGGTCGAGGTCTAACACACAGCCCAAAGCGTGCTGTGATCAACGGTCAAGGCCGCAATAGTTTTATTTATATTATTACAAGACTGAGGAAATTCGAGAGCGTTCTGATAGTAACAGATATCCTGCACGTCAAAAGCATTAAACTTAAAATTACCATATTGATATGTTTATTATTTTTTTTTATTCGCTGATTCGACGGCATTGCAAATGCTCGCGGCTGTGACACGGCGAGGCGTAAACTTTGACCTTTTAACGCATGCGTAGACAATTATAAACTGGTAACTTAATTTTCATTAAATGGAATCGAAACATGACAGAGACGTAATCAAAGTCCTTTACTTCGGCATAAATATATATATAAATAAATAAATTCCCGATTAGTCATAACTTTTCCCGACTTTCAAGGCCAAGAAATGTTTTTTAAGAATTCCCGACTTTTTCCCGTTTTCCTGAGTGGGAACCATGGTTATATTTAAAATTTAAACGGTCCTTAAAAACGAACGGTCATTACAACCTTAGGAAAGAGTGAAGAAATATTAACCGGTTAAGTCGACGGCGTTGGGGTATGAAAAATGGCATCGAGATAACAGATGATCGAGTTAAAACGAAAACCAATATGGCGGCAAAATATTAACATGCGCTTGAAATTTCTTTATATACGTGTTGTGCGTTAATTAGTGATGGGAAGATTAATCAGAATCGTATCGGAATATACGAAATATCAATATAATGTTAAATTATGTGATATATTATATTATGCGAAATGGAACGTCCTTGCTAGTATGATTTATGTAAATGAATTAGTGACTCGGCTCTGACTGAGGCTCTAGTCACTAGTTCTAGTTCATTTGCTCGTTCGTCCTTGAACTTTATTATTTCATGCTATTTACTACTAATACTGTTGATGTAATTATAATTAAAGTCATAATCTTAGTGTAAGTTTATTACTAATAAATACCAAGGCATTTATTTGTATAAGGACCAAGGAAAACAATCAATATTCAAATAAATATATTTGTTAATAATTGACTACTACTACTATTACGCTAGGACTAGTGAGTCTAGTGTTTACCGTAGTTACGACTATCGAACGACCGGTTACACTCATCTTTAAAAATGTTTAGGCTTATTTATTTAAGTTTTAAGAATTTAAATAATTTATTCAGCTGCAACTTCAATAAGCCCGTAATAGCTTTTTACCCAGGAGTTCGTTTTTGTTGTGTTAAGCGACGGTGACTTCAAATCGCTTTCTCCCTATTCCGGTATCTAAATAATATACACGTCATCACTATTAGTCTACTTCGCCAACGGCTAAGGAATGATTTTTAAAAAATTAATTTTAATTTGCTTAGTTGTCAAGGCACTGTACCAGCTTCATGTGAACCACGGTCAAAGGTCATGGCTTTTACTACAGTCGGTCCGCTCTAAGTGAACTCAAAGGGACGAGGGGGGGGGGACAAGTTACTGAGTTTTCTAGTTAGGGATAATGAGGGTGGTGGTGGTGGGGAGGCTAGAAGGCTTGACAGGTCTTTGATGTTTATGTAAAAGGAAGCCTCATGCTTTGACATACCAATACAAGACCGCGAAAAGAGACACCTTCCCTCCCCTCCCCCACTGTTATACATCTACAGTGGGTTGGGGGAAGGAACATTTTTCTTTTTAAATTGAGTCAGAGCAGGCCTTGGTAAATGGCCAGTGTAGCTCAACCCCACCCTATTGGGTGGGGGGGGATCGTCGTGTGCGGGGCGACATTCAATAATTCTGGCAAGTTGACAAGTGAAACATGATATGGTATTTAAATAAATTCCATCTTATTATGACTGTTAACTCCGTTTTATCAGGACTTAGTCGGTATATTAGCTTATTACCCGGAGTTAATTTTTTGTTGTGTTACGGCAGAATACCAGAGCCAACACGCGAGCGAACGTGACATCAAAATCAAAGCGTTTTCTTAATAATAATAATAATATTCTGGTCTATAAATATAAAAACACACGTCATCAATGTTTGTGGAGTTCGCTAGTGACCGATTTTAAAAAAAAATGTATTCGCTTTGTTACTGAAGCATAGTACCAGAAGTAACAGCGCTGAGCAAGCGGGCTGTGACGTCACCAGCAGACCCTGGTGAGGCAGAAAATTGGTCCCTTCCCTTGGTTATAAAAAAATCATAGCTAACATTTTCAAAAGCTTGCCATTGGTCATGGGGATCGAGATAACCAACGTTAAGTGGCAAATTTGACCCTTTATTGTGCTCATGTTATGAGGTTTCTGCGACTTAAAAAAATCGAATTAAACGACGAGAAAACGCTAAGACAAAGAGAGAATTTGGCGGTTCCAATAAAAAACGTCGACATAATGGGGTGGGCGAGTTAACCGAGCTCGAGTTAAGTGAGTTCGACTGTAGATGGAAAACATGTAAACAGGGTATGTGTGAGCCTGACAAGACTCAACAAAACAGTGAACGTTTCGGCAAAGAGCCTTCTTCAACAAACTAATTTTACACAAATAATTCGAATATAAAGAAATAAAAACTTAGCTTTTATTATTTTATTTCTTTATATTCCTTTTCTTTGTGTAATATTTGTTTGTTGAAGAAGGCTATTTGCCGAAACGTACGCTGTTTTGTTACGTCCTGTCATGCTCACTCATACCCTGTTTACATGTTTTCCATCTACTAATCTATAAGCCTGATTGCAGTCTCACCCACATTTTGTTCACTACATCATTTTAAATTACATTGAATAAAGTCACTTACAGGTGTGCTGCCAGTAAAAGATACTAGGTTAACTCTCTCATCAGCTGCTATTAGTTTCCTAAGATGATGACAAAATTATAACTTTAATATAAATTATATGACTTAGAAAAATCCAAGACAATAATTAAAAATATTTGATTAATTTTAAACATCTTGCTACCATTGACTGGCAAGATGAGCTTTTCCCACATAAATTGAGAACATCTACACCATAATGTCAGCTTGTTACATATTATTTATTTTAAAATACAATGCACTTAATATAAACATTTTAGATCTATGAAAATGCATTGAAATAAAATATGAAAAAGTATAAATTGATGTGGTTGTGTGGAAGGTAAATTTAGGTTTACAAATAATTTTTGTAAAAATAATGTTTTTAAAATCTTACCCAATGTCTTCACCTCCACTAACAAGAGAGCACACAGCTCCTGGAATTTTATTCTTTTCCAAAACTGAACTAATCACTCTAATGAATGAAAGTGGAGTAAAAGTTTGTAGAACCATTTAATCATAGCATTTTGAATTAAGATTTAAGCATAGAGATAAAATGAAGGAAAACATTAAAAATATTTAAGCATTTTAATTTACAAGAAAAAAAATATATACTGTTTTGAAATTAAAACCACATTTAATGTTTTACATATTTATGAGAAATATTTGGTAAAGATGGGAATGCTAGCTAAAATTTTTAATTATTTAAACAGCATACCACCTTGAGAAATGAAATAAAAATAATTTTCTTACTTAGTAACAGCTACACTGACAAGGGGAGTTGAAGGGGCACCTTTCCTGCAATGAAATAGTTGTCTCATTTAATTTATCTTTAATAGCCAATGCTCACTTTCAGATTTAGTTAAAGATACCTTCATCAATTTCTTAAGTAATTTAAGGTAAGATGACATTAAGACAGAGCCTTAATAATATTTACCATAACATTGTATTTCCACAAATCATGGCAATAGCTGAATTCCATCCGTAAACTGCACAGGGGAAGTTGAAGGCTGTGATAACACCAACAACACCCAGAGGATTCCACTGCTCCAACAACATGTGACCAGGACCTAACCAGTATATCAATGGAGAAATTTGATTATGTATTATTTACACTTGTTTTTCTCTGTATCATCAAAAATATAAAGTTTTCAAAATCCATGTATGCATATTCTATTTGATATTGATACCCGAGCTATTTACTTTGAATAAAATTTAAATAAACTGTTACCTTCCAATCTAAAAAGTCAGAAGGGGTATGTAAATATTCTATTCTATTCGTTTAAATCATCAAATTTCTTTACCAAGACATCTGTGTCATTATAACATTAAATAATCTTTATTTTAAACATTACATAGAAGAATAATACGTCCCACGCTAATAATGGTTTATGTTTAGTCTTGCATTTATAAAAGTGTTTTTAATGTTGGCAAAGTGTTGGTTTTCCTGGTTTTTTAAGAAACAGATTCTATGTCCAATATGCCAGGCAGGAAGAATGAGGATTTGTATATGTTTGTTATTGCATATTTACTGGAAGTAAAAGGACATTTTAGCATACGGTATTATACAGACCAAAAGATGCAAAGGCCAATAAAACACACCTTAACTTTTAAGCAAGTTTTTATAAATAACGTTTTAATTTTAAACATATTAATCTCAAGTATAGGAAGCAAAATTCCGTCAACTATCTTAATTTAAAAAATCAGGAATATGAAATACAATATGATTTTCCATATTTTAAAATAAAGAATTACAATTCACTAACGCTCAGAAGGGAATATATGCCCAGCAAACATTCGAGACAGCCCAACAGCATAATCACATACGTCAATGTATTCCTGTACCTCCCCTTCTCCTTCTGCTAATATCTTTCCCATTTCCAGAGAAATCTACATCAGAAAATCATAAAATGAACACTTAATGATCATTTATTTATTATAATAATTTAATCCAAATATTGTTCTTAATTAAAATATGATCACTTCAATCAGAAAAAAAATCTTTTGGTTATTAAATTGCAGCTAATTTATCAATTGTACTTTTATATTATTTTTACAATAGACCTGCTTCTTTTTCTTTTCTTTAAGCTTCCTCCTATCTTGTTTAACTCCTTTCAAGATAAAATGTGGACTTTAAAGTATATTAACATTATAAATGCTGCATTAGTAACAAAATATATTATTGAGAATAAAATTGAAACTTGTGCACTTTATTGCCGATTCCTATTTCAAATGATGTTTCTTTTTTTAAATAGATATATACGGGAAGAGACATAGAAAAAAAAATGAACTGACCAACTTGCCAAGGAGCGTTTTTTTCTGTCTCAGTGCATCTCCAATTTGTCTTACAATTTCACCTCTTTGAGGTGCAGGGATCTAATTAAAAACATAAACCATAATGTTATATTAAAGTAGAACATAGTCAACAAAACATATCATTAAAGTTTAAATTTACTTTTAAAATTATAGAAGTGAAATTTACCTGTATTCACTGTTAATGTTTTCTCATTGTATATCATATTGTCCTTTCATTATCATCCAAAATTTGAAAACCCCCCCACAAAAAATAATTTTTTTGGGGTAATTTGTAAGGACTTCAGCCAAAATTAAATGTACATTTTAAAAGAATAAATATTAAACGCTTTGTTCGAAAAAGGGACTGCAGCGGAGATCATTGATAGTAATTTGAGGTTTCCGCTGCAACCTCCTTTTTCTTTAAAAAAAATAAAATAAATTTAAAGGATCTTTACCAAAAATGTATTTATTTATTATTTAAATATTCTCATTATCATGTAATTGTGCATGTAAACTTTGAATTAAAAAACAAAACAAAATCTTTTGTCTCTTTTTTTACATTACAGATAAATTCTTTATACAAGTGTAGAAATGCCTTACATCAGCCCAAAGTTCCCATGCCTTTCTTGTTGCAGTTATAGCGTTTTCATAATCTGATGCATTTCCCTGTAACAAAAAGTACATGTTACAACATATCAGAGTTATCATAAGTATCATCAGTGCTTTTTTTCTATTAAAAAAAAAGGTACCGGCACACATATTTAACACAACCTGAAAAAGCAGTAAGACCAAACATTCCAGGTAGTAATATAAAAAAAGTCTGTGGAAAAAATGTGCTGTAACAGGTGCGTTGTGCTAGAAAAAAAAGCACTGAGTATCACTGAATCTATTAAGAACTATTTATTTTATAAAATGGTATTCTAAAACAATTAGGCTGGAACTGATTAAACATTTTTTGTTTGATTAATCTGGAAAAAAATTTAATCGATTAATTTCAATAAATTATATTTGTATAACCCATATATAGATCCGTTTAAGTCGCGGTAATTCCATGGCTCCCAAATTTTGTGACGTAACACAGCAAATTTGTTCTGCTATGCAAGAAATAAGAAAGAGAAACCTTTTTGAGAGCCCTATCCTATTAACTCGTGCACGATTCCGGATCTGTATATGTCGCCAACGTTTCCGGTTCTGTCGTCAACTTTTACAAAACGCTCGTAAACACGTTTTCTGACTTGCTAGAGTGCTAAAATTTTCACAGTAGGTTTGGCTTGTGGGGAGGATTAAGCTATTAAATTTTCAGATTGATCGAATGTACCGTAATTAAATTAATGCATTTTTAGTTTATCTCTATATGTAGCGGCCAGCTTTCGTTGACATTTTACGCGTCACGCTAAGTTAAGTTCAGCCATCCGTGACCAAACCTTTTCCCTGCCCCCTCCACTAAGTAGTCACACAGGGGGACTCAGAACGTTTGAGTTAGTTGATCAAATTTTATATCTCACATTAAATCCCACAATCGATCACAATAAATATCAATAAAACTTCTGAGTTCTGAGTCCCCTGTGTGACTACTTAGTTTGTGACTAAAAAATTATTTTCTGCTTTTTCATGCGAGATTCTACATTCCTCATCTTTTTAAAAAAGTTTTTTTGTTCATTTTATTGTTTTCGTATGCACGTCTAAATAAATAATAATAATGCGAGGGAAAAGTATGTAAGTAATAAAAAATATAAATTATTGATCAATTGAAAAAAAAATACAAATATTTTCTTTAATTTTAATCGAATTTTAATCAATGAAATTAATTTTAATCGATTAATTTTTTACGATTGATTGATTAATTAATCATTAATTTCTGCAGCCCTAAAAACAATGTTTATACAAATAAAATGTACTTTGTGCACTGATGATAAGTTAAATTTAAAAATCCTTGTCTGTTATTAATAATAACTGATAAATTAAAACAAACTGTTACATAATGAAGTTCACACTCACCGTAATTACATCAGCAATTGGTCTATTGTTGGCTGGAGAAACTGAAGTAATTTTCTGAAAAGAGAAAGGCTTAAAACATAATTAACAGAATATATTGTGTTTTTAATGTTGTGTGTAGGCAAGAAAGTAGTAAGGCCTATAAATGAATGCACAGGAGAAGTTACAAAAAACAATTAATTATGGAAGACCATGAGAAAAAAGAAAATTCCAGGACATAAAAAAATAAATAAAAAAATATCAGATCATAAGCCAATCTTTCAAAAACTGTTATCACACAAGTTTTATTTGGATACAAAATTTAGTGTTTTTTTTTGCTTACATTTATGGACTGAGATTTAAAAAAAAATAATTTCTACATATAATTTGATTATAAGCTAAAATTAAAACAGGAAAGAGGCAATCGCAGGTCATTGACACTGCTTATCACATATATAGGGGAATACAACAAATTTTTCTCCCTCTCTTCTTCACCAACCTCAACAACCGTATTTAGAATAAAAGAGTCTGTTATGGCTACAGTCTGACTATATTAAATTAATATTAGAATAGCTAGCCTTGGACAGGATGAGGCAAAATGAATAAGAAATTAAAAAAACTATTTTAAGCACAGTTTTCCTCCTTGATCAAATAATTACTACTAGCTACGACAGGCGGCATAGCTTACGTTGCACACTTGCTCATAGATAGTGCAAAGAATGGGGGGAAAGAATGGACACAAAAAGCAGCATGAAGAAATGAAAACAATGCGAGTGAAAGTCGGGGAAGGAGGGAACACCAACACATTGTTGGTCTAGAGACATGCGCACTGCAGTTGTTGATACCTGCCACCCCCCCCCTGCACCACCCTCCCATGCCAACCATAAACTGTGATTGGTCAACCCTAGCGAGGGTCATTCGTCATGCTAATTTGCTTGTGTCTTGTGCTTGTCCCAATTGCTGGTGAATTATATACATATACATATATTCTCATCTCATTGTTACACTTGGATTTGACTTTGTAGTGCAAATCTAAGGTTTCAGTCAGGTCAGAATTAAAATATTTCAAGTGACTGTGAAGAGTGGGTTGAGTCCTGTACACGATTGCAATTTTGGTGGCACATGCTTATGCTGTGTAAACACACTAAGTTTTCTAGAGACAATGCACACATGTAGTTATTCCAATAAATTTTCAGCCACTACATCTGCACATCTACTGAAAAATGGCTTATGGTGTTTTAAGCTATCATCTATGCTGCTAAGCTTGTCCTAATTTCTGGTGAGTTATATATATATAGATTAATGTGTTTTTAACATGGTATAAAGACTCAGCATGACAATGAAAAGTGTATAATTAAAAAATAATTACTTTATTACTGTTACACAATTTGCATGCAAAAATTGATATTTTTGAATTATGGGCATAGAGCTTTAGCTTAGATGGGCTGATGAAATAAGTTACTAACAATGTTCCCTTTAAGCTGCACGACCATGCAGATATCTGACCGACGCCACGCAGCAGTTTAGAATAGCCTCACAGCAAATTTTGTACAAAAAATGGATGCTGTGCAACTTTGCACACGACTTTTTTTATTTTGCACATGGACCAACGAACCTTAGAGGGAACATTGGTTACTAACTGTAACTTAGTTGTTTGCATTGACATTGTACACTTAGGCTTAGGCCTATGCATACAGTCTAATACCATATTGACAACTAGCCTAGTCACATGGACTACTACTGCTATGTCAAAATATGTCCTGTGTTGCATCTGCATTGTTTTGAGCTCTAGCACTCATTGTCATGTTCCAATTAGGTACTTCAATACTCGTTCAGGCATCGTTCTGCGAATGTCGTAAATTAACGCAAAAACTGTCATGGCTTTTTTTGTTATGCTTTTGCGGCAATAGCATTATTTTTGGGTTCTACGTCACATTTTTCAAAATAGAGCTCTTCTCCATCAGTGATGTTTACTGCAGAATTTCATATTATTTTGATACCATTTTTTCCGCGAGTTCGATCTCCGCACCGGCACACTTTAATTCTATTGAAAAGGGTATCTAATAAACTTTAAAATAAACTTTATCATAAAGGGTGCCATCTATTGGTTAAATATTCCCAATACTTATTTCATTTTACAACCTGAATAACTGTATTTCTTTAAAATTGGTTTTGGCCCTCAAAAGTTATGCCTTCCCCCGTTTTAGGACTTGAAGGTGGAAATAAAATACATATCCCGAGTTATTTCAAAATAAAAACAAGGTTGTCGGAAATGTCTTTTCTAATCAGTTTATCTTAAATACTATGTAATGCATAAATATAATTATATGTCAACTGATAAGAATTGGTTACAGTTATCAATAGGTTTAGTAAATTTAATAGTACATAATTGAATAGGAACACCAAAGATTATACATTTACTTGATTTTGATGAGTAATGGGTTATTTTAAAAATTTAATCTGATTAATTATTTCCATTCTTCATTGTCGTTGTTAGGAATTAAAATTATCAAGATATGCATTAAGATGTTAAATAAAATACAAAAAAGCCAATTTATTATAATTATAGTTAATTTCAAAATTAAAATAAAGACCTGTAAATATTAGCCTAAGCCTTAAACTATTCACTGAATGTCCATGCAATAGTCATAGCCATAGAGTATAGAGTCAAATAGTACATAGTACTACTAATTGTAATTACAATATTATTCACTATCATTTATTTTTTAATCCTTTATATTAACTCGTGGTGTCTGCACCCTTGATTGCTTGTCGCCAAAACTTTTGATCGATTTTTAACCCACTCGCTCATAAGCTAGCGAGCAGAAATTTTGCAGGCAGTTTCATACTAATAATAATAATACATGTAATTTGTTAAGTTATTCAGAGAGAATTCTTTGGGTACTGGTACTCATCAACGACAAAGCATATAGAAGAGATATTGTGGGAACCTTAAACAAGTTAAAAATCCACAAAGTGACAGGCAGAAGACTATAGACTATTATCATGGTCATCGACTAATTTAATTTATGATCAGTCTAGTGCAGGGGTCTCCAAACTACGGCCTGCGGGCCAGATGTGGCCCGCCAGGCCTTCTCATCCTGCCCCTGGAGACCTTTTAATCTAAAAAAACAGATACTATTTTTACATGTAGTTTACCACCATACTGTGTGTAGTCGGCCCACAAACTGCTGTTTGACAGTTAATGCGTCCCTTCTGTAGAAAAGTTTGGAGACCCCTGGTCTAGTGGAAAAAGAGGGGGGGGGCGTATTTTGATAATAATTTTTAATTTCACGCATTCAATTTAAATTTAATTTTAAAAATTGTTCACTTACATTTTACACTTATAGATAGGGATTTAACATTTTACTGAAGCATATTTTCAATAAAAATACAATCAACATCCTTAAAAATTGTTAAATTTTCACATAAATTTTATGATTTTTTAAAACATCCCTACCTTAAAATAATTGTTTAACAAAATAAACATCTTTTTTATAAATGTAAAGACAAAGGGCTTATTGCTCATTGTGTTGTGCATTGGTTTATGAATGTTTCCTGAAAATTGTATGCATTTATCTCTTACTAACAACAAAGCCCGTCCAAGGATGGGAATAAGTGTAGGGTGACCTGTGAAGTTCATGAAAGGACATCACTACATTACCCACCCCTGTTTGTCCAGAGACCCTACCCCCCCCACAGCAGTCTGTCAAAAGACCCTACCTCCTCCCACCACTGTGGTCTGTCCAGAGACCCTATCCCCCCCCCCACACCGCGGTCTGCCCAGAGACCCTACCCCCCACCCACACTGCAGTCTGTCGCGAGACCCTACATACCCTCCACCACAGTTTGACGAGACCCGCTGTCTCGATCGGCCATACATGTGTATCGCGTCAAAAATACTATACATTATAGTTATAACAATATTACCCACTCCCGTCTGTCCAGAGACCCTACCTCCCCCCCCACACCGTCGGTCTGTCCAGAGACCCTACCTCCCCACACCGTGGTCAGTCAAGAGACCCTACCTCCCCCAACACCACAGTCTTTCCAGAGACCCTACCTCCTTCCCCCTTCCCACACCACAGTGTGTCCAGAGTTATAATAAGTAACCCATAAATACAATGTTTTTTATTACAAATCCTAACGCGCACCGCTAAAAATAAACTCTTGGAAAAAAAAATTGCACCAAAAATAACTCGTTTTGAACGTCGTTCAATATGTAAATGAGATATAATTTTTATCCGCCAGTGATTGGCTGTAGGAGTCTGTAGGAGTTTAATGGACCAATCGCTATTGATGACCGCACATAACATAGACTTTTATTATATAGGATAGTTATAGAAAAAAGGTTATAGCAAAATGGGACAAATTTTGTAGAAATGGGTCACACATTTTTTAGTAAAATATATAGGTTATATAAGGGACATTGAAAATTCACCAAAAAATCACAACTCACCTTGTAGAAAAGATAGAAAGATGAAATTGGTGTTTTTGGAAAGCTTATAGTTATAGCTAGACCTTCAAAATGATATGTGAATGTGTTTTGTGGCAATCTGACATTATTTAAAAATCAGAGTGGTTATCCCCAGAATTCTGCGAATAATTTTCAACGTTATCCCGAGAATTCTGCAAATAACGTTGAACGTTATCCCCAGAATTCTGTGGCTATTCGGACCCATGGTCCGTATACTTTAAAAAGCTTAAATTCCATCACCTCTTCCTGGCCGCATAGTACTGTGAAGGACAATTGACGTGGTACAGGGTTCGATTTCGCTTGTGGTAATTTTTTTTTATTTACAGGATTCGATTTTTAGATGGGGAATCTTTTTTAAAATATTTTTCTTTTTAATTACAAAAAATAATTCTATTTTAACCCTTTTGTTATTGCATAATATTTAAATGACTAACGTTCATCCCACTGCGACGACCTTGGTAGCCTAACATATATATATATATATATATATATATATATATATATATATATATATATATTAGGGCTCCGGAAATTAACTATTAATTTCTCAATTAAGCGTTAAAATTTTTTAACCATTAAATTATTTTTTACGATTAATCGACCCATCACTTTACAAATTATTGGAAGTCAAAAAGTAAAAAATAAATAGCAGCCGTTAATAATACCAATTTTGCTGACGATTACACAAACATTTTGGTTTAAAACTATTAATGATGGGAATTTTCAAAATGTTGATAAAGTTATTGTATCCATTGGGAGAAATCATTTGCCTAACATGGTTCTAACACTTCGCCTACTTATCAAACCAAATGAAAAGCGTATTAAGCTAATGGCAGTATGGAGACAGAAAATGACGACAGCTCTTCTGATGAATTACTCGTTACAAAATGGAGATGAAAGTTCCTGAATCCACTAACCCTTTACAATGGTGGAAATTTAATGAACATCGATATCCGATTATGTCATTCCTTCATCATCATCGCCCTTCGTCCCATCTGGGGCATACATAGGCCATGAACAAAAGTTCTCCAGGCATCCTGGTCCTGCGCCAATCTTTCTATCTGCCCCCAGCTGTGCCCGCTCATTTTGGTGTCTGCCTCCAGCTCCCTTCTCCAGGTCATTTTGGGACGACCTCTTCTTCTCTTGCCTTGGGGGTTCCATGTGAGGGCTTGTCTCACAATGCTGGATGTAGGTTTTCGGAGAGTGTCATTCCTTGCCAAGACCGTTTTGTGCATACCAGTTACCTCAGTTCCATGTGAATGATTGTTCAGCTCGGTTGGTTATATTGTCAATTAGAAACGCTCATCATTTGAACCAAATAATGTCAACACCTTTGTATTTTTGCGTAGTTGGTTAAAAGATGACATATGAAGGAGACATTCCAGTGTTATTTAGATTTTCAACAAGAACATTTAATAAGTGTTACTTATGACATCATAGATTTTAATTTTTGGCTTTAATCGAAATTAACGATTAATTAATTGTTAATTTTTCAAAAGTTAACGATTAAATTTATATTAATCGTTAACAGCCCTAATATATATATTATATATATGATAAATATATTGGCCTATATCATATATCCAATACACAATGGACTATACCAGTGATCAGTGAGCTAGATAAAAATAGCTCAGTGGACTCAACAGATTCTAAAATATAAACTTAAAATCAATATGAAAAACAATAAGGCTGGTACTGTTTTCTTATTCAGGTCAGATATAATCAATGTGAATTTACTTCATATACATGATATAATTATAATGATAAATAATGCTCAAAATTAACTTTGAGAATAGTTCCTTGAATTCTCCCATCAACGTCGAGAGTCATTCACAGAATTCTGGGGATAATGTTCAACGTTATTCGCTGAATTCTGGGGATAACGTTGAAATTTATTCGCAGAATTCTGGGGATAAGGCCTTCCTATAACTTTAAAAATCTTGTCAAAGTACCTATTCTAATAAAAAAATTATATTTATTTGTAACAGTAATGTGGTAATTTCTTATTTCAGCGCAATTTATTTTTTGAGTAGTTTAAAACCAAAAAATCAACTAAACTTACTATGAAATATATTTTAACATTAGAATATTATATTTTTGTTAAAATTAAACTACTGTTTTACAATTTATACGAAATAAAAAATTGTATATTTCATGCATCTTCTGTGATTTACGGCGCCATTGTTGCATGCCAATGGAGAAATCTTCTTTCTTAAAAGTTATTATTTTTTGTGTTGCCCAATTGGATAATTTGGTTCAACCAGCTGAGCTGCGAAGGCGGCACTCGCCTGGGTAAATGATTTAAATTAAAAAATATTTATCATAAAATTATGATAAAAAAGATAATCATATAAAAATGATATTTATTTAAATTTAAAAAAAACTGTGGGGGTGTATTTTTGTTATATGTGTTACATTGACATATCCTGGAACAAGGTAATATGTCAATGCTAAGTTTCTGCGAAGACGGCACTCCACTTAAAACTACAAAGCAATAATATTTGTACAAAATAATAATGAAGCAATAATTTGTTAAAAAGTAAATATTTTTTTTAACTAACAATTTTTGGTACTTGTTGGTTAATAATATTTGACGATAATGCATGGCATGATTTTTTTTACACACAAATTTTTATTCATCCGAATATTAGTATTAGATAACATAAGTTGCCGTCCACAAATGACGTCAGACACTTAGGGTGAGGGAAGAGGAGGCACATATTTGTTTAGATGTGTTACAAGGGGGGAGGAGGGGTTTATAAGAACTGTGACATCACATCTAAATGCTCAACACTTAAACTAAATGTTTCAGCTTTCCTGTGCATCTTTTTTGATACATGTTTTCACGTACGATTTTAGAGTGAATCCATACACTAAAATGACGAGAAATTGTTTTGAAACGTGCTCATTCACTAAATGCATACTGAAATGCCCACAATTTTTTTTTAAATTTGAAACAGACTCATTTTCAAATAGGAAATACTGCTTTTATGGGGGGGGGGAGCGGAGAGGCTAACTTCTACTGACGTAACTAGTGTAGGAAAGGGAGATTGTCCACAACCGCGTGACTTCATGTGTCTCTTTTTTAATACACGTTATCTCCTACTAGTGGTTCCCATACTAAGCCGCCAAGAGCCCAGCAATTGTTAAGGCCGGCCCTGGACGTCACTGTTCTTAAACACCTCCCCCGTCGTCACAAATGTGTGAACCCCCTCCCCCTAGGTACTTGACGCCATTCATGTTCGGCCCCTAAGTTTCATTATTTAACAACCATTAAAATTGTCAAACACTTAGAAGAAATACATCACAAAAGATGTAGTTTGTCATCATCAAACATTTTAAAAACTTACCCGGAACAGGCTTAAACACCCCCCCCCCATTTTCGGCACAAATGTGTGAACCCCGTCCCCCAGGTATTTGACGTCATCTA
This sequence comes from Ampullaceana balthica, assembly GCA_944989445.1. Classification (NCBI taxonomy): domain Eukaryota; kingdom Metazoa; phylum Mollusca; class Gastropoda; family Lymnaeidae; genus Ampullaceana; species Ampullaceana balthica. The sequence goes on along the minus strand of CALYLW010000127.1, from coordinate 980,061 downwards.
TGTACGGACACCCCCCCCTTAGGTGTCATTATTTTACAACCATTAACATTGTCAATAAACATTTACAAGAAATACATTACAAAAGATATATATCTATTATTATCAAATATTTTTTAAAATCTTACCTTGAACAGGCTTATTTCCCAAGTACTAATTTTATCTAATTAATGGGGAGGGGGACTCGGGAATACTTTATCGTAAATGACTTTCCCGTTAGGTGACGCCTCTGAATCTGATTAGTAATTAGCTTACTGCTAACATGAAAATTTAATTTGATCTGAGGCCGTGAAATTATCTGGCCAAATGTGGTTAAAAATATCAACAAAAAACGATTTTCGTAGAAGTCTGACTTTAAAACCAGTTTTTATAGTTAAAACCCCCTTTAAAGTAACTTAAACTCATCAAAACACATGGAAAACTAATATTTAACCATTAAATACTTATTTTATTACTTAATGAATGTGTTTAAATTAGTAAAAGTAAGTTACTCATTTTTTTTGGCTATACAAAAATAAATTGCGCTGAAATAAGAAATTACCCAGTAATGTCACTAATGTCAGTCAGTAATGAGCTCTAGATGCCCCGTAGCTTAAATGTGCCTTGGACGCATAACGTTCTACCATCCAGTCCATTCGCCAAATATTAGGGCGTTTTTCACCCTCTCCATCCCTACACTACTTCTACTACACTGGCCTAAAACTAAAATGTCATTTAATTCCAAGTCTTGGTGTATAAAAAATATATAGTTAGTATAACGCTAACTAAATAATAATACTCTACCTCACCAGCGCCTTCCCATTTACCATGGTAAACACCATGATTGACGCTTGATAAACCTAAGTCTTTGAGCCATGAATATTTGGGATCATCAATAAGAGGGCTAGACATAGCTGACAAATAGCGTTTTTGCAAAACAGCTGATGTACGTAGACGAACTAGAGAACGTAGCAGTGGGGTTAAGGGAGCCATAACTAACCAGATTTTAGCCGCAATGTGGCAGAAAGTGGCTAGTTCAAAAACTTTTTAAGATCGCCGGTAAAATGACCATGAGTTAACCAGAAGTAATGTAAACTTACTACATCATACAGTTAGATATTTTTCTATTCTTTTCTTTTAATTAAGTAACAGGAATATTATATAAAAATAAATTTAAAATAAAATTTGAGTTTCACGTTATAAAATATCAATTTTTATTCAACTAAAAATTGAGATATCTTTTCCACAGCCACCCCCAATGCCCAATCTTCTTATATTTCACTGGGTACATGATCAATGGTATGATCATAATCATGACCCCCACTCCCTAAATTTTTGTGTTTTCTTTATTAATTATATTAAAAATAAATAAATAATTAAATATATGTATATAAAATAAATATATGGGACGCGGTGGTCGAGTGGCAGCGCACTGGACTGTCGTACCGATGGTCACGGGTTCGAATCCGTGTGAAGGCAAGGGTTAGTTCCCGGGGCCTAGGGCGTCCCTGAGTCACCCAGAATGGGTACCTAACTACATTGTAGTATACGCCCTCTTTGACAACTGTGCGCCACGTAGATCGGTCTTCTGCCTTACACTCCAAGTCGCGTGTGCGTATCCTGGCTGCTTCATGTCCATTTGGCAGACAGCTTTAAATCGCAGACGTGGGCGGCCTGTCTTCCTCTTTCCCGATGCCAGTGCTCCATATAGGAACTCCTTGGGGATGCGGCCAGGGATCATTCTTTTAACATGTCCTAGCCATCTCAGGCGTCTTTCACTAAGGATTGAGAACATGCTTGGGTATTGACACGCATTAGGACCTTTGTCTTGCCATTTAATGCCAAGGATGCGACGCAGGCATCTCAAGCTATTAAGCTTTGGCTCTTGGGGTGTATAAGTGGTCCTTGTCTCGCTCCCGTATAGCAGTTTACTAATGACGCAGGATCTATAGATACACAGTTTGGTTTTCTCTGTTAACTTGGTGTTTTGCCAGACCCGTTTATTTAGTTTAGCCATTGTGACATCTGCCTTGCCAATTCTACTGTTTATTTCCTCTTCCATGAACAGCGTATTAGAGACCTTGGAACCCAAGTGGGTGAAGATGTCCACAACCTCCAAGTTTTCATGGTCGATATTGATGGTAGGAGGAGGTTGTGTGTCTTGGGCTTTGATGTTTGTCTTTTTCAAGCTGATTTGCAGACCAAATTTTTTGTAGGCATTGGAGAAGCTTGACACGAGTTGTTGCAAACCAGTTTCTGTGTGTGCTGTTAATGCCGCATCATCCGCAAAGAGTAGCTCACGAATTAAAACATCTGTCGTTTTGGTCTTGGCTCGGAGGCGGGCAGTGTTGAAAAGATCTCCATCAGCTCTGATGTGTAACCAGATTCCATCACTGTTATCCTTGAATGCGTATCTAAGCAGTACAGAGAAGAATATTGCGAACAGTGTTGGAGCAAGTACACAATCTTGTTTAACTTCGCTGCTGACTGGAAAGGCTTCTGACGTAGCTCCATCGAACTGCACTGTGCCATGCATATTTTCATGGAACTCTCTGATGATGGCAGGTAGGGGTGGGGGACATCCGATTTTTACCAGGATTTGGAGTAGCCCGTTGCGAGTGAAGAAATCAAAGGCTTTTGTAAGGTCCACAAAAGCAATGTATAGTGGCATCTGTTGTTCTCTTCATTTTTCATTGAGCTGCCGTATGGAGAACACCATGTCTATGGTAGACCGACCAGCCCGGAAACCGCACTGAGATTCTAGAAAGACACGGGATGCTAGACTCTGTAAACGTGTTAGCATGACACGGGCGAAGGCATTTCCTACAATACTAAGGAGTGAGATGCTGCGATAGTTATTGCAGTCACTTCTATCGCCCTTGTTTTTATACAATGTCACTATATTTGCATCCTTTAGGTCTTGGGGGATGTAGCCCTTTTCCCAGCAGAGGGACAGAAACTCGTGCAATTGTTGATGAGTTGCATGTCCCTGCAAGAAAATATTCGCGTAGAATACCATGTAACCTACTAAATGAAGAATTTGAACATCAAATACATTTCTTTATTGACATTGATAAAGAACAGTTCAATATTGAAAGAAAAAGGATTCAGGTTTTATAGCTGTACACAGGGCCGGTCTTAGCAATTGCGGGGCCCTATGCGGCTTAGTATGCGAAAAGGCTTGCGCGGGGCCCAGTTTGGGTAGGGATACGGTATTAATAAGGATAATAAGGCGTTGGTTTTGCCATAAAAACGCTCTTATGTCATACGTTGAACTGGCGGCACTTGGCACTGAGAGGATACTCGGCATTAAACTTTCAACATCATCTGGCGCAGCCCATATCCTCAGCCTGTATGCACCAACTCTCTGCTCCGAAGAAGAGTTAAAAGACAACTTCTACGAGGCTCTAGACTTCGCAGTAGCAAATATTCCCACATATGAGAGTCTATACCTCCTCGGTGACTTCAACGCCAGGGTAGGTGCAGATCACAAAGCCTGGTCCACCAGCATCGGCTTACATGGCATTGGTAAAATTAATAACAACGGCCAGCGGCTGCTCGAGCTATGCAGTACTCACAATCTGTGTGTAACTAACACATTCTTCAAATGCAAGGACATCCACAAAGTGTCTTGGAGACATCCCCGCTCCAAGCACTGGCACCAGCTTGATCTGGTTCTCACCAGGCGATCTGATCTGGCCAGTGTGCTCCAAACACGCAGTTACCACAGTGCTGACTGTGACACAGACCACTCTTTGGTCGCAAGCAGAATCAAATTAATACCAAAGAAATTGTGTCACTCAAAGAGCAAGGGTAAAACTCGCATCAACACGCAGAATATCAACTGCCCTGAGATAAGTGATCAACTTAACACCAAGCTTGAGCAAGCTCTTAAAGCCAACACCTCGCAGAAAGAAATCCCCAATCCGCATGATGCTATAGGGACAGAACAAATCGATGCGAATTGGCTCCATATTCGAGACACTATTTACAACACCTCTCTTGCCGTCCTCGGGAGGAAGGAAAGAAAAAATGCAGATTGGTTTGAAGCCCACTGGGTTACAATGAATCCCGTGACGGAGACAAAAAGAAAAGCTCTACTGGCCTACAAAGCTTCCGCAGGACCTGACACCCTGAAATGTCTCAGAAGTGCCAGAAACACAGCCCGGAAGACTGCACGTTTTTGCGCTAACACTTATTGGGTAAAATTATGCAAAAGCATTCAATCTGCTGCTGATCAGGGAGATATAAAACAAATGTACGAAGGCATAAAAAAGGCCACTGGGCCCACAACTTCAAAGTCAGCTCTAATCAAGACAAAATCAGGTGAGATGATCACAGAACGAGACAAGCAGATGCGGCGCTGGACTGAGCACTATCTAGAACTCTATGCGACACAGAATGTAGCATCTGACTCTGCCATAGAAAGAATACCAGATCTACCAGTTCTAGATCAGCTTGATGCTACACCGTCAATAGAGGAGCTTGGTAGGGCTATCGATCATCTGAGAAATGGAAAGGCCCCAGGCAACGATGGCATTCCTGCAGAAGTCCTTAAGCACGGCCAGCCAGCACTACTGAAGCCTCTGCACGAACTCATATGCGATTGCTGGGAACGCGGTCACATCCCACAGGACATGCGTGACGCCAAAATAGTTACGCTTTATAAGAACAAAGGAGATCGCAGCGATTGCAATAACTATCGTGGTATCTCCTTACTGAGTATTGTGGGAAAGGCTTTTGCCAGAGTGATCCTTGCACGCCTGCAAATTCTGGCGCAAAATGTCTACCCATAATCACAATGCGGTTTTCGGGCTGGCCGGTCAACAATGGACATGATCTTCTCACTCCGTCAGCTACAAGAGAAATGTCGGGAGCAACAGAAAGCCCTCTTTGTTGCCTTCATAGATCTAACAAAGGCATTTGACCTGGTCAGCCGCGAGGGTCTGCTACGTATATTGGAAAAAATAGGATGCCCGCCGCGGCTTCTCTCCATCATCGAGTCCTTCCACACCAATATGCACAGCACAGTGCTCTTCGATGGTGCCACCTCAGAACCCTTCCCAGTCTGTAGCGGAGTCAAACAGGGTTGTGTACTGGCTCCAACACTCTTCGGTATCTTTTTCTCGATGCTACTGCGTCATGCATTCGAGGACTGTTTCGAGGGTGTAAACATCCATACCAGGGCGGATGGAAATCTGTACAACATCAGCCGTCTCCGTGCAAAGAGGAAAGTGGAAAATGTTTTAATTAGAGAGCTGCTCTTCGCGGATGACGCAGCCCTTACCTCACTTTCAGAGATAGGTCTCCAACTTTTGGTCGACAAGTTCTCAGAGGCATGCAAAGATTTTGGTCTAACGATAAGCCTCAAAAAGACCAACATTATGAGACAAGGAACTGACTGCTTCCCAGCAATCTCCATTGAGGGAAACACCACCTTGGATGTCGTCGATGATTTTACCTACCTTGGCAGTAACATCACAAGCACACTCTCCCTGGAAAAGGAAATTGAAACCAGAATCGGCAAGGCTTCATCATTAATGGCTAGGCTGAATAAAAGAGTGTGGAACAATGCACAGCTCACTGCTAGGACAAAAATCACTGTGTACCAGGCCTGCGTGCTCAGCACACTCCTCTATGGCAGCGAGTGCTGGACGACCTATGCCAAACAAACAAAGCAACTCAACAGCTTCCACTTACGATGCTTGCGCAGGATTCTGCACATCAAGTGGCAGGACAAGATAACGAATGTCGAGGTACTCAGAAGGAGTCATATGCTGAGCATGCACTCAATCCCGAGTGAGAGGCGCCTGCGGTGGCTGGGACATGTCCGCAGGATGAACTCGGAGCGCATTCCAAGAGCCCTGCTTTACGGTGAGCTGGCAACTGGTGTGCGGAAGAGAGGACGCCCCTGCTTGCGCTTCAAGGATGTCTGCAAGAAAGACATGAGTCTGGCGCAGATAGACCATAAAACGTGGGAAACCATTGCTGAGGAACGCACCTCCTGGCGGGCTAAAGTACGCGAGGGCATCCAAGCCGCGGAAGCTTCCCTTACAGTCAAGAGCGAGGAGAAAAGGGCCAGGAGAAAGGGGAAGGGGGGCAGAGGAGCAGGAGGAAACGCCATCATCCCATGAGGATGGACGGATGCCATAATTAATAATAAGTGAAAATTGAGATAGGTGGGGCCTATGAAAGCGCCGGGCCCACTGCGGCCGCATAGGTTGCAGTGGCCTAATACCAGCCCTGGCTGTACCTTCACTGCAAGAGGCATTACGTTAGAAAAATGGGGAAAGGCGCCCTTGATCTATTAAAATATATTCAACAGTATAGATTGGACAATTCTGTACCCAACATTATAATTGTGCTAAGAATTGTTTCAACAATTGCTAGCAGTGTACCTAGTTGTGAAAGGAGCTTCTCCAAACTGAAGTTGATAAAAAATTATTTTTGTTCTGCAAGAAGTGATTTAAGACTACTAAATCTTGAAATATTGTCAATAGAACAAGATATTACAAATAAATTAAATTATGATAGCATAATACACGATTTTTGTACTAAGAAAATTAGGTAAGTAAATGTATAAATATGTTTACATACTAATGTATACAATTTCTTTGTTTATAAAAAAATCATATATTTATAAATAAAAAATATAAGCATATTAATTGGTAATGTTTTTGGGTGTACATTTGGAATATGTTTTGTCTCATGGAGGGTGGGGAGGGTGGGGGACCTGCTACCTCAGTAACTTTCTTGTGGCCTTTCAAAAAAGTATATTGTATTTTTATAAATGTGTATTTATAGGTATATCGCCTTATGCGGCCTATTTTATTACTGCTTACATAAATAGGGCATGCAATGGTAAAAATGTTTCCCATGCTTTACTTCGTTTCAATTGCAATTATTTATTCATGTAAATTAATTTATAAAAACCATCATATGATTGACTTAAGAGGCCGTCCCGTGCGTCCATAAATGACGTCACGCTATTTTGGCTGATTTTTCACCCCCTCCCCCCTCGTCACACGTCGTCACAAAAACTTAGACCCCTTCTTCAATATGACGTCACAAACCTTCTCCCCCCCATAAAAGCCATATTTTCTATTTGAAAAAGAGCCCTTGTTAAGCCGTGTAAAACGTCATTAAATAAAGTGTCGGTAATCATATATTTAAGGGGTACTTTTATTTAAATTTTTCAATGTGACGGCAAATGTGTGACTCCCCTCTCCCCCCTCCTCAGGTGAGTTACATCATTTACGGACGGCTCCTAAAACGTCGGCAAATTGGAGACCGCCCCGGGCGGCACTGGGCCCCCTCATAGGCGTATCGAATGGGGGGGGGTGGGCGGACGTACAGTCAAATGAGTCTTATGAAATCATAATATTATCCATGAACAAGGGTAAAATAAGAGTAGGGGGACAATTTTATAGTTTATCCGCGGGCGCAAAATATCCTACGCAGTAGTGGTGGAAGGTCATAGCTCTTCTTTCGCTGGTGCTAAGTCAGAAGTCACCCAGGGTTCGGTGGGTGGTCCCTATTTGTTCCTAACATACACCAATGACCTGCCCGTGAAGCTGAACACCAAATCAAGACTGATCACCGATGACACGGCAGTGTACAAGCTATTATTAACGGCTCTGGTCAGAGCCAGCTGAGTAGGAGAGAATCGAATAAAAAAAGACCCGTAAAAATACGGTTTTTGACTAAAAATCCCTTATATATGAGACGGGAAGTTGGTCATTTTTGACTTTTGTTTTTCCGCCCGCCCAAAACAGAGATGACGACAGACAGAGACGGCGGTGACGTTAATATAAGGGATTTAATAAAACAAACCCGTAAACACAAAGTTTTTGATTATAAATCCCTTATATATGAGACAGAATTAAAAGTATTGATTATGTTCCAACGCGACAAACATTTACAGACTGAAACCGAGTGATGTCCCCTGTCTTTAATAACGGGGGATGGGACGTGAGGGGGTGTCGGCACGACGGTAGACGTCTACGCGTCAACTCAAACTCTCACGTGGAAAAAAAACAATAACAAACAGTGAATTTGAAGTACATACGTTATATAAGGATAAACTAAAAAAGCATTAATTTAATTACGGTACGTTCGATTGATCTGAAATTTTGATACGATGCATTGTTAGGTGAGACGTGTCCGTGTGCCAAGTTTCAGCTCGATCGGATCACGGAAAGTGGGTCATTTTTTACTTTTGTTTTTCCCTCTGCCCAAGACAGACAGAGAGAGATGACGACAGAACGACAGAGAGACAGAGACGGCCGTGAAGTTAATATAAGGGATTTAAAAAACAAACCCGTAAAAACAAAGTTTTTGACTATAAATCCCTTATATATGAGACATAACTAACAGTATTGATTATTTTCAAACGCGACAAACATTTACAGACTGAATCTGTCTTAACTCAACTTTGCTTCATAACCCTGAGAGGAGAAAAGTCTGGTCACCGATCACTTGACCGAGCTCAGCGTGACACGTAAAATGTTAACAAAAGCACGTCGGTACTTCGATGGGTCGCGTCAAAGCGTCAACTCAAACTCTCACGTGGGAAAAAAACAATAACAAATATTGAACTTGAATTACATACGTTATATAAGGATAAACTAAAAATGCATTAATTTAATTACGGTACGTTCGATCGATCTGAAATTTTGATACGATGCATTTTTAGGTAAGACGGGTCCGTGTGCCAAATTTCAGCTCGATGGGATCACGGGAAGTGGATTATTTTTTACTTTTGTTTTTCCGCCCGCCCATGAGATGACGCCAGAACGACAGAGACGGCGGTGAAGTTAATATAAGGGATTTAAAAATGGACTTTCAGTCTTCAAGAGTGGTTACCATCTACGTCACCCTTACCGAATGTGTGGATATGTTAGAGGTGGTTTCTTATATCGAACCTGCTAGTAATTAAGGGTTAAATACGTTTACTTCCAAGATTATGTCTTCACCATTCTTTGTAAGTGAAGAAAGTCTTATAATAGGCTTGAAGCGGTTTTCTGAGGATTTAAACCTAATTTTGTTTGATGACAGCTTTGACACTTCTATCATGCGCTCATACATTCCACTTAAAAGGGTAATAAAATAACAATGGATCTTTTTCTTAATTTTAAGGGTCCACAATCAGTATGTTAACTGGTCAATGGCTAGACAAATGGGTGGTCAGGAATTGTAGGTTGAATCAGAAGAGGCCACTCATGAATGTGTCCAGCGTTACAGCCTCAAATGAAGCTTGTTCCAGTCCTTGACTATATACATCTTGGGCGAAAAGGAGCAGGGGGAGCGTACTTTGACTCAGACATATAGAGGTAAGGTGTATAATTGTTTGCACACTAAGTGCACGCCAAATTTGACTAATTGCGCACCATTTATCACTTGCTTGGACGGCATTCAATCTTTTGGGTGAAAAACGTCACATCTAGAACATCAACAAGTTAGGGCATATATAGTTTTTAATGGCAACTAATATAAATATTTAATTTCCTCATTAGTTGACAATGTAATCATACTAAGGACGTGCTTTTGAGGTAACATTGTCTCACCCGCTTTTAGCATTTGCGGGGTGATTTATTTTAAGTTCTTTTTATAGTACCCTGTAAGAGCATATTACTTCAATTCTCAAAGGTTGCTATGAGTTGAATAATTAATATTTTATATGTTAACAAAAAGTATGACTAAAATTGCCTTTAATTATATTTGACACAATTCCTCATTAATTCTCTGGTTTAAATTAATCTCAGAATCCGTGGCTTAGCTGGGGTTTGTGCCGCCCACGGCGGGCAAATATTATCCCTCTAATCTTTCTATGATAAATCTTATTATTTAGCCAACAAATTCTGCCCCTACATAACAGGGGAAAAAGTGTGGACACAGGCTGACCACATCCTCCTCATACCTTCCAAATTTAGACATTATATAAATGTTATTTTTATAAACCAAAGAACGAAATAATAGGTAACCAATGATTTAATTTAATGTCTTATTATTCTAACTAAAAACAGTTTTGCAGGAGCACCATAGCAAGAAAAAAAAGTGTTTTATTAAATGGGTGCCATGTGCTGAAGGAAAAATTGAGCAAATAGGTCATTAACATAATGAGTTAGACAAATAATAACATCACAATGTACGTAGCCCCTTTCTTTAGTGGAAACATCGAATGCTGCATCAGAGACCCAGTGCCACTGTAGACCCATTTCAAATGTACGAAAGTGGGCTGAAACAAAACGATGGAAGCCTCAGCAGTCGAGCAGTTGTGGTAAGTCGTGTCATTGGCGGATTTCACTGGTGCCATCCTGGGGATTTAAATGTTAAATTAAATGCATGTATTAATTTTATGATTTAAGTCATAACTTATTACCTATTAATTCGCTAATTTATTGTTTGGAAGTTAATAAGCAAGTCCTTACCTTTTTGTTACTTTATTTTAGTCATACTGAAGTGGGGAAATCAACGTCATCCACTGCCCTGCTGCAATTTCAGAATTTTTGCGTGTACAGATTTGACTAATATTTACTTTTAATTATTACACGTACACAATTTATTTATTACATTGGGTGCTCTCTAAGAAAAAATAAAAACTAAGTTTAAAATAATGATTATGTTGTTTTCACCATGTAATTCAAATAACGGACGCCATTAAAATAAAGTCCTCAATATTTTCACAACTCACACATCCAACAATTTCATATGCAAATGCTTTTTATTATATGTTCTGTTTAGCACATCACTATTGGTTAACGGCACTAAATCTTTGAATGTATTTCTGTGTCCAGGGTCTACCGAGCCGCCCCCCTACCGGTCGGGAGAAGACCATGTCACAAGAGGTCGCGAGGCCGTTCCATCGTATAGAGAGGCCTCTGTCCAGCCCACCACCGAGACTCAAGCTGAGGTTAGCTCTTGGTATGGGATGTTTTACTGGGAGCTGTCTTGCCGTGAACCCAGCATCCGGTACCTTAGCTTATCCAGCATCTGGCGTCACCGTGCTTCTTGATATAGTCAACAGCAAGTAGGTACATAATAAGGACGATGATAAATTCAACTCCTGTTCTAAACATTGAACTACCTTGATTTTACAGATATTAATTTTTTAAAGTTAATTTTTTAAAATATCAAATTGAAATCAGTGGCGTAGCTAGAGGGGGGCGGTGGGGGCGATCCGCCGCGGGCGTCACACATTCAGAGGGCGGCATTTTTGGGCATTTGAAAAGTACAGCCATTTCCGACAACCGCCGGGTGCTTCAAAATCCCATTCTAATTTAGAATCACGTTTTTAGTCACATTACATCAAAGTACATGTATTTGAACGTGTAATTGTAAGTTTTAAATTATTTTCTTAGTTTTAGTCCGCTTATAAAAACGTGTTTTTTAAAATCCTTTTTTATCTCTATTTATTTCATTCTTTTTAGTCCAATTATAAAAAAACACTGCACTAATTCATATTAAGACTGCTTTCTTATGCAATTTGCTTCACTTATTGAAATTACCTTTTAAAAATATTTTTGTAACCTCTATTAATTTTACCAAACACCTCATAAGCCCCCGCCCAACGTTTTATTATCACGGGGATGAGGTCACGGATTAACTCTGTTTTTTTCCGTGTGAACAGTAGCAGACGGATACAGTTGCTTATAGAGAGATAAACTAAAAATGCAATAATGTAATTGCGGTACATTCGATCGATCTGAAATATGATACAATGTATTGTCATCCAAGATCTATCTGTGGTCAAATTTTGAGCTCTCTAGGACAAACACCAACGCTTATCAATTGAAAACACTACACTAATTCATATTAAAGACTGCTTTCTTATTCAATTTCCTTCAATGATTTAACTCCCCTTTTAATTTTTTTCGTTTTGACCACTATTTATTTTACCAAACACCTCATAAGCGCCGCCCAAAGTTTTAATACAAGGGGATGAAGTCACGGGGTTAACTGAGTTGCTACTTTCAACTAAATAGCAGACGGATAAGAGATGCTTATTTAGAGATAAACTAAAAAATGCAATAATTTAATTACGGTAAATTCAATCGATCTGAAATTTTGATACAATGCATTGTCATCCAAGATCTATCTGTGGTCAAATTTTGAGCTCGCTAGGACCATCAGAATTGGTTTAATTTTACATTGGCAAATTAAAAAAAATTGCGGACAGACACTAAAGCAAGTTAATAAAAACGTGGTAAAACGTGGTAATAAAGGTAAAAAAGGATTTTTAAAAACTACTTTTTATTAGTGGACTAAAAAGAAAAAAATAATTAAAAACTTAAAAGTTAAAGTACTTTAATTTAATATGACTAAAAACGTGGGGTGGGTGTTTGGTATAAAATTTAAAGATTTATAATTTAGAAGGCAAAAGAGCGATATATAAGTGAGAGAATGAGTGAACTGCAAATGTTAAACCTCATAAGCGCACGCCCCATGTTTTTAGTCATAATTAAATCAAAGTACTTGAACTTCTAAGTTTTAAATTATTTTCTTCTTTTTAGTCCACTGTTAAAAACGTGGTTTTTAAAACTCTTTTTTTTACCTCTATTTATTTTACCAACCACCTCATCAGCGCCCGCCCAACGTTTTAATACCACGGCGATGCGGTCACGAGGTGAATTCGGCACGTGAAATCTAACAACAGCAGACGGATACAGATGCTTATATAGAGATACACTAAAAATTTATTAATTTAATTACGGTACATTCGATCGATCTGAAATTTTGATATAATGCATTGTCATCCAAGATCTATATGTGGTAAAATGTTGAGCTCTCTAGGACCATCACAAGTGGTTTAATTTTACGTTGGCAAATTGGAAAAATTGCGGACAGACAGACACGAAAGCAAGTTAATAATTAAAAAAACTTGGCAAAAACGTGGTGATAGAGGAAAAAAAAAGATTTAAAAAAACCACGTTTTTATAAGTGTACTAAATAGAAGAAAATAATTTAAAACTTATAAGTTCAAGTAATTTGATTTAATATGACTAAAAACGTGGGCGGGAGTTTGGTATAAAAATTAACGAGAGATCTATAAATGAGAGAATGAGTGAACTGCATATGTAAAACCCCATAAGCGCTATCTGTGCTTTAATTTTACGTTGGCAAATTTGAAAAATTGCGGACAGACAGGACGTAATTAAGTTAATAAAAACGTGGTAAAAACGTTGTAAAACGGAGGGAAAGACCCCTTGATCTATTAAGATATATTCAACTATTTCAACTATTGGAAAATTCTGTACCCAACATTGTAATTTGGCTAAGAATTTTTAAACATTTGCTATCAGTGTCACTAGTTGTGAAAGGAGCTTCTCCAAACTGAAGTTATACAATTTCCTTGTTTGTAAAAAAAATAAATAAAAAAATAAAAAAAAATAAAAAAAATAAAAACAAATATAAATACAAAATAAAAGAATATTTATTGGTTATGTTTTTTGGGTGTAAATGTGGAATATCTTTTCTCATATTTTTTTGCTACCTCAGTAACTTTCTTGTGGCCTTTAAAAAAAAGTATCTTGTATTTTTTAAGTATGTATTTATAGGTATATCATTTTATGCGGCCTCTTTTATTACTGCTTACATAAATAGGGCATTCAATGGTAACAATTTTTCCGACTTTACTTCGCTTCAATTACAATTATTTATTCATGGTTTTTAATTTATAAGATCCATCATATGAATGACTTAAGGGGCCATCCATGAATGACGTATCGCTATTTTTAGCTGATTTTTCACCCCTCCCCCCTCGTCACACGTCGTCATAAAAACTTAGACCCCTTTTATTCAATTTGACGCCACGAAGCTTTGGCACATATAAAAGCCATTTTTTTATTTGAAAATGAGCATGTTTCAAATCAAATTCTTTTGTCATTTAAGGCTGCACTTTAATACACACGTGAAGCTATGTAAAACGTCATTGAATAAAGTTTGAGTAATCAAATAATGAAGTGAAACTTGTATATAAAGTTGCGTGTTTTGATGTGACGTCACATTTATCACCCCCCCCCCAATCATCACACATCGTCATTTATGGACGGCCCCCTAAAGTGGGCGGCAAATTGGACACCGCCCCGGACGGAAAAAATTCTAGCTACGCCACTGATTGAAATTATCCGCTGTTTTCTTATCTATTCAAAAATACTGCACCCAGTAAAGTTCGAATAACTGTCATATTTTTTTTTCCATTATAAAATTATTGTTGAAAATTTTTTAATGGGACATCTGCGATGCTTGCGGGAAACAAGTGTGATGAAGAGTCCTTTCTTTTAATCTTTTGGGGATCTGCCCTGCGGCGACTTTAGTCTTTCGATTATTTTTATTTCATTGGCATTTTGAACATTTTCTGCCAAAAATATTCTTTTATACACTTCTGTTTTGGACTGCTCCGCTGGTACTGCATACTCTGGTTAAGAGGAAGGGGTGGGGGTTGACTGCGAAACCGGGGATGGCCTATTTTGTGAGCGTTCAACGTTCAGTCCTTGCGACGGTTATGCCTCGTGGGAACCCAAGCCTGTTGGGTTATTAATTTTAATTTTCTTTTCAACGGAGTTTCTATCTAATCTTATTCCTCTTTAAAAAAAAATCATTGACAAGGTTATTTAAAGCTACGGTTTTCGTATTCCTTAAAAAAATTAAAAACGAGATGGAGTAGCCAATGGGCTGTGGTTTGTATGGAGGGATACACTTATATAAATGTTTTAACATAATTTTCTAACAGTGTACCCTTGTAGAGATGAGAAATGGAATAGAATTAGGGAGACGTCCATAAAGTACTTCATACTATTTTTGACAATTTTTGACCCCCCCCCCTGTCACAAATCTCAGGACTAAAGTACGTCACACTTTCGAAAAAAATATTTTTAATTAACACCTAATTAAAATATTTAATTTAATACTGAAATTACACTTCACTATTAAACTCTATTAAAATATAAAATTTCCACTTAAAAGTAGGGATGTCCCGGATTCAAAATTTTGAAATCCTGCCGGACCTGAATTTGACCGGATTTATGAAGTGAAATCCGGCTGGAGCCGGAATCAGATTTGTTAAAATGGCAGGATTCCAGATTTTCCGGAGCAATATATATATATATATATATATATATATATATATAATATATATATATATATATATATATATATATATATATATATATATATATATATATATATATATATATATATATATATATATATATATATATATATATTAGAGATCTACAGGCCAGCCGGATTTATGAAGTGAAATCCTGCCAGAGCCGAAGCCAGATTTTAAAAAAAAAGCCGGATTTCGGATTGGCCGGAGCTGGAGCCGAAATCCCGTACACCCCCCACTTAAAAGAACTATCAGATTATCAAAATGACTTTAATAGTAGAATAGTTTAGTGTTAACAGTTGTCACAGTTATTCATGAAACAGTAACTCAATCTAGATCGAATTTGAAAACAAAAATTGCAAAAATTAGACTTGACAATTATATAATACACATCATTTATCTGCTATCTTTTCATTTGCAATGGGTGAGGTCAAGTTTTAGATAATCTTCCGATTATGCATTCTATTGACACAGGATAAGAAGTAGATTACCGAAACTTTACCTCAACCAGTGATTAAATAATAAAAAGAAAACAAAAAAATTGACTAAAAAAAGACTAGATTGACAAATTATGTGACCAACTCTTTGTGCTATATTCAATCTGTTTATTATGGTCCTATGAATTATGTTTCATTCAAAAATAGTCATTGGACATTATCTTACAACGGTGAAATGAAGTTTTCATCCATAGTTACGATTGACATCAATCTTTCACCATCATCGTTTCCTGGAAGGATAATTGCAGAGAGATCAAATCGTCCTCATCTAGCTACTCAACAGCCACTGTATGTGCATTTTCTCTTCTGGGAATAACTGCCATGGGTTCTCTTTGCCTTCTAGAAGGGATTCTCAAATGACTGATGCGTTTTATCTGAGTTGATTCTTGAACAGTTTGGGTGGGCACATTCTCCTGAGCCCGAGCTCTGTGTTGTCCTGTATGTTTCTTCAACATTGTTTGTGAGGCAAAATATAAGTGACATACTTTGCAAATTCAATCCAATAAGCTGGTAATCATCAGGCCCGGATTTAAGAGACCCAGGGCCCCTCGGCACTTTTTACTTTTGGGCCCCCCAACCACCTCGAAGCAATATTGGAAATTTAGCAAATTAAATGCTGTGCTGTTGTACAGAACATATTTTTTAAAATACTTTAGTGACTTTAATAAACATCAAAATCATATTCGTCTTCAGAGTTCAGAGACATATCTCGCAATGAAAGAAAATTTATGTACATGAGAAATGTCCGGAGTAGAGTCCACAGAAAATATTTTGCATTTTTTAAAATCTCAGTCACGATTGTATTGTAATTATTACTTTTTCTGCATGATATTAATCATTTCATCGCATATTTTTGACGAAAGATATGATGTTGTGCCACTTCCTTTGTTACCGTGGCATTTTATGCGTAATAAGTCCAGAAAAGGATCAAACTCAGCCAAAACTTCTATGGTCATAACATAGTTCCGGCTGTTTTTTTCTTTTCAAAATCCTAATCAGACAGTGAGCTCACAACAGCCACAATGCGCCTCAAAACCTTATCCCAGTATTTTATTTCTTCTTCTGTTTGAAGAACAAGACTCTTGTCAACTCTACCGCCATCATTCTGAAATCATTCTTCCTAGCTATTAGTGTCGCAAGTGCTGACCTGTGTTCGTCCGAATTCTCATGTTCCTTCATTTTTTGAACAGATTTTTCCAGTCGATGAACCCTTCATTAGCTAGTGACCCACATTTCCCAAACATCTTACAAGGGGCGCAAAATACTGCACCCTTGATCTTCCAAAATATGATCCACAGTCGAGGTTGTGTTTCACCCTTGCTTAATGTTCGGCTAAAAAGTGACAGCGATAGATACCTGATTTTATCTGAGTACTAATGCCTTGAAAAAGAAATGTCGGCATCAATATTTTCTTTCACGCCATTTTGAGCAAGGTACTCCAATGTAACTTCGTTTAGCACCCACACAGCAGGACCGTCTGTTAAAGAAGAATTATATTCAAGATTTCAAAAATAACCGTTTTTTTTGTAGCCGTTACGGGTTTTTCAGAAATAATGTTTTCAGGTAGCTAGTTGCAGTCAGACACGTATCTTGGAGTTACCTGTTGGCGGTCATCAGCCGCATCTCTGCATCTTCCACTGGCTAATGGACTAGCACTACCAGTACTAGGACTAGAACCAGAACTAGCTCTAGACGCAGGCGAGACTAAAAATGTGTTTAACTTAGGAACATTACAAAGAGCTCTTTTTCGATTTTTTAAAATTCCGTTTCCTTTTCTGGAACCGCTTCGCTAAGATTTTTATTGAATAAGACATCGCGGCACCGCAATTTCTATAACTAATATAAAACGGAGTGTCATTAAAACAGAATTTTGTTTAATTATTTGGAATAATGTTTTTAATTTTCAATTTGTTGTTTAGTTGTTAGGGGCCGTCCATAAATGACGTCACGCACCTAGGGGGGGAGGGGGTCACACTTTTGTGACGATGCGTGACGAGGGGGAGGGAGGGGGGTTGAAGAAGTGTGACGTCACATCAAAAGGCTAACTTTAAATAAAACTTCCACTGAAATATTTGGTCGCTTACAATTTATTTAATGACTTTTTAAAAAAAAATCAGTGCTTCTCAACGGGCCGGTCGGTAGGCCATCATACGCTGGTTGGCGTAAGCTATCAAGACATGAAAATTAAATCTAATTATAATCCTTAAGTTTGAGAATCCACAAGATAACATATGAAATTGTTACACTGCGTCGTTTGATGTTGTCATCAAAGCATTTGTGATGTAACCGCAGCTCCGTTTGATTCTCTCATGGACTTTTTTGCCCGTTACCCCAAAATAGACAAGTTTATGTGTGCGTTACCCCCCCCCCAACCCCCAGACTCTAGGTCCTGCTCACATGACTCGGGGATTAGGGGGAGCATCGTTAGCGAAAATGCTACTGGTGAGTTTTACAAGCATGACAAGTGTCTAAAAATGATCTGAATATGATTATGTGTAGATATTTTAAGTCAAAAATACGTAATATCCTTTTTCTTTAAAAGGGGAATGGGGGGGGGGAGGGAATCTATTTGATAAATTAAAAACGTTTTAAGTTTGAAATAATTGTTCGATTGGTTTTTGGTCAATCGCCCCTGGCCATTCTAGTCTTCTAAATCAGTGCTTCTCAAAGTGGTGGTCCGCGGACCGGTGCCGGTCCGTGGGCCATCCACTGCCGGTCCGCAGATGTTCTAAAAAAAGGACCGAAAAAATTGTCAGTGCAGGGAAAATAGTCCACCGGTCCCTGGTGCAATGGAAAAAATTCCTGCCAGTCCGCCATACTAAAACGTTTGAGAAGCACTGCTTTAGATATAATGGTAAATGAGCCCATTTAAAATTAGTCAACTATTCATTAACTTTATTGAATGCATCAAATTCTTGACATCGCAATTCAAGAGGAGCACAAAACAACTTTTCTTCTTAGGTCAGTTTTTAAGGCATTAATTTTAAATATCACAGAAAGGATACTTGATACAGACAAGTCATGTGGATTAAGATTATTGTCACTCGTGTCAATATAAATGAAAGTAGGGTAGATTTAGGTGTCTTCGTATAGTACGTAGGTAAGAAATCTGCATAGTTGTCAAATTAAAAAAAAAGTATTTTCTGGAAGGAACCTGTTTAATAATGGGCATATGCTCCAAGCGTACACGTACACTTGACGTATTTTAAAATATCTAGTGGATTGTAGTGGATTTTATATGTCCCAAATGAGTCTGCATTACCCCCAAAAATTCACTTTTTGACCCCAGATGAGGTTATTTACCTATGTTCGCTGACATCTTTCTTACGGGTTGCCCGTCAGTCAATTGAGGGATTTTTTAAAAATAAAATTTTAAAATGTTATTTTTAAATATTTTTTTTTCAAAACAAAGACGTTAACCATGATGATTAATTTGTATGCATTAAAAAAAAATAATCTAAGGATGCTAACACAGTTGTTTTCTGAAGGCCGGTTAAACGTTTTAAAAAAATGCTTCACGCGGGTTACGATATTACAATGTAGATCTTCACTAAATAAATAATAAATACTTAAATGACAAGAAAAGTGATTTGAAACATACTTATTTTCAAATAGAAAATAAAATAAAAAATTTTGGTTGGTTTTTTTTTGGGGGGGGGGTCAAAGATTTGTGACGTATTTTTAGATGGGGGGGTCTAAGTTTTTGTGACGACGCGTGACGAAGGGGGGGGGGAGGGGGTAAAAAATCGGCAAAAATCGCTTGACGTCATTTATGGACGGCCCCTTAATTTAAGACAATTTCGGTTTACCTCAAATTTTCTTAATTCAAGAATTTCTCTTGGTTCAAGTAAATCTTTTTTTCTGTGCATAATTACATATAAACATACAATCATAGGATTAATTTAATAAAGGACAAAAATATGAAAAGAAAAGTGTTACCTGGTCCGGCGTGAAGCGTCTCTGTTCCGTACTGCGTCCCTGGACACACTGGCTCCCTATTCGGTGGCTCCCCGGCTTCGACTCGTGGCGCCCTGTCTTTTCTCTTGCCTCCCTGGCTTCCTATTCCCCGATCTAACTTGTAAAGATTCCACCACAGGGGCCCCTTGGCTGGCTGGGGCCCTAGGCCCGGGCCTTGTGGGCCTATGCGGAAATCCGGCCCTGGTAATCATATGGTTGTACTTTGAAAACTCCTGTTGATCTTGGCATAATGTCATCAAATATGAGAGTTTTTGCTACAAACAAGGAAGGAAATTTATGAGAATCTGAATCTGCTCTTTTTTAAGCTTTGAGTTCATCAATTGTTTAATTGATTGGGATTGTAGACGGAAGAATTTTGAATGTAAAACGTTGAAATATGAGCTTCGTGCGTTGTCGCAACATTTCATGTCCTGATATTTAAAAAATTGAGTGAAATATTGGTTGGTGCGAACATGATTGTCAAACCACTCCTGATCCTTCTATATGAGTCCTGCTGCATCCAATTCAGATTTATGAACAACACATTCAGGAGATGCGCATTTCATGTTATTTTGACATAAATCTAATTCTAATGTTTCACAAAATTTTTGAAAATTAATTTTAAAGCTATTTAAATTCTACTAAAAAAATAAATAAATAAATTAGAAAAATAAAAATAAATGTGTGACATCACACATGGCCTGACCCCCCTCCCCCCTGTCACAAAGTGTCACACTTTCTTACATCCCCTCCCCCATCGGAGCGTGATGTACTTTATGGACGGCCCCTAGGATGTTTATAAAATGATTGGAATTCATGACAAATGTGTGATTTAAGTTTATCCCCCTTTATTATTATCATCTTGAAACCAGTTTTTACCAGATTGTCTATGGTTTGCATGCTCGAAAATTTCGTTTTCAAAACTTAATACCTGTTTTTGAAAAATTGTAGCAATGCATAGTAATATTAAGATAAAAATGAATTTTTAAAGAATCATAAGGGGATCATTGTAAAATATAGAATATAAAAACGTGAGTTGTTACAAACAGTTAAAAGTTCAATAGTTCTTAAAAATGATTACTCGGTTCTTAAGTCATCGCTCTGTCATAACATCTATTTAGGGGCCGTCCATAAAGTACATCAGGCTATTTTTGACCATTTTTACCACCCCCTCCCCCTGTCACAAATCTTGGACCCCCCCCTTTTCCCCTAAAGTATGTCACACTTTCCAACAAAAATTTAGTTTTTATTAACAAATAATTAAAATTTAATATAAAACACCGTGACATCACACATGGCTGGACCCCCCTCCCCCTGTCACACTTTCTTACACCCCCCCTCTGGAGCGTGACGTACTTTATGGACGGCCCCTTAGCATTTCCATAAGCTGAGTTATTCTAAGATCCAAAAATGATTTTCGACACCCAAGAGCCTTGGCTATTTAATCAACTCTTGCTAGCATTCTTTAGAATATTCTTCGTTCATCTTAAACTTACTACATTGCCAAGTTCGGTTCTCACTCCAAAAAAGGAAATCGTCCATATGGATGAAAGTCAACGAAGATACGAGAAGAGCGAGCGATCTGAAGTAATGAGTGCACAGTGTGGGTGTTCATCTTCTTATTTGTATCTATTTTAAGAATGAAAATTGGAATCTATTTTGGAAGGAACCTTAGGCTTACAGTGTGACATTTTAAGGCGTAGGTGTAGCTTAGATCTGAAGTAATAGAGACAGGGGAGATAAGTAGGATGGAGGAATATGGATTAGAAATGTAGTGCTTTTTAAGGCTGGTATTTCTTTTTTGTATCGGTTATCTTCCTTATATCGTTTAACAACTCAGAAATCCTAAGTGCAGACTTAAACAACCTGTAAATATGGCCCTGGACAGTTACGACCCTAAGACTGAAAATCTATTTTCACTGGCTTTTTCTTTACTAATTTTCGATTGTTTATGTTTCACGCACATATACATATCTTTTAAATTGATTTCAGTTCCAAAATATTTTTATAATTCATATTCATTCTTTAATGAACACTGCGCTACCGTATTTTAATGAAAGGAAAAGACACCTAATAAACAAATAAATTTATAAAATAGATACTCCCGCGTATTTTTAAAAAAAGCCATTTTAAAGTAAACTCAACTGATTTATGGCTTTTGCTTGCTCATGAATTACCTTGCTATAGTCCGTGTTTTGGTCACCAGACAAAGGGGCTATATCCACCAAGCACAGCAGACCATATCGTGCGTGAAGTTTTCCCCAGATGGCACCCTGCTGCTGATTGGGGAGTTGGGATACATGCCGCCACTCCGTGTCTGGTGCATCCAACAGGAGATGGAAGTGACCAAGTTTATCGGACACGAGTACGGAATAGTGGGCGCCTCGTTCTCCAAAGACATGGACCTGGTGGTTTCTGTGGGAACACGGCACGACGGGTTCATCAACGTGTGGGGCTGGCCAAGTAAGAACAGACTGGCTTGCAATAGATTCGCTGGTGAGTCACGGATACAACATTTCAAATTGTATTTTTTTCCAGATGCAATGTCAATACTTAACTCGCGAACAAGAGTAATAAGCAAAGATATTTCTTTATTTGATTATGGTTGCAAATCTTATAATGATGACTAGATTAATTTATTAGGTTTTCTTATACCGGTACTAATACTTTCTTATACTGGTACTAAAACTCTCTGTGAAGGTTTAGGGACGGAAATAATTTAAAAAAAAATTAAAATAGAAAAAAAATATTTTAAAGATGATAATATAACATACACTCGTCTTGTATTACATACAGACACCCCCTTTCTATGAAATCCATTTCCTATGATGCACCCGACTCGAAATCTTTATTTAAAACAATCACAAAATTTTGCTTCTCCCCCGACATGGATCAAACATTTACTATGCTGAAATGAAAAAAAAAGGAAAGTATTCGGTATTCTTACGCTGCGATTTTTTTTTCAAATTTCAGAAGACATATTTGCAATGTCGTTCTCCTCTAAAGACACGTTTTTCATCACATGTGGAGTCCACCACGTCAAGTTTTGGTATCCTGTGCCCATTAAGAAAGAACCCAACAAATACTTCCCCTTGCGTCCATACCTAAGTACACTTTATGGCAGACCAGCCATTCTGGGTGAAATAAAAAACAGTACTTTTGTTGATGTAGTCTGCGGCTCTGAAAGTTCACAGGATTTCGTTTACTGCGTCACGAAGTGTGGCATCGTCTGCAAGGTTCATATTTTTTAATATATTCTCAATAACTGTAATGTCAGTTCATCCAGGGTCGTGTCCTTGGTAAACTCGTGGTATTATCCCTTACACCTTAGTTGGAACCAGGCCCAAAACTTATAAAAACTTTTTGTTAATCTAGTCCAAAAGAAAAGAATAGACCCTGTGAATTTATGTTAAAAATTCGAACCAAATTACTATAATTGAACAACTTATTTTAATCAGTGAAACTTTGATTTTCTAGTTTTCATACCTGAAATACTTCAAATCCCTTAATAAAACCAAGCATTCTTTCCATTGTCCAATTAAGCTAACAAAAAATAATGAAAAAACTCGATTGTTTCATATTTAATTCCAATCAGCACTTCCAAAGTTTCATTTCTGGTTTCCTTTACTATGAAGCTACAGAGGCAAAGATCGAGAAGAAGTAATGGTAGGCTTAACAAATGTGCAGAGAAATTCTAGGAAATACAATTCAGTTGTTGATCAATCTTTATCTTCGTTGCCTATGTCGGAGACCCTTGACAAAAAATTTTTGAATAGATAAAACGAAGAAAATTATTATTTTAATAAAAATAGGTGTGTTTTCAGATATTAAAAAAACAAACACATAAGAAGGAAATTAATAAGAAGCTTTTTTTCATATTTCCTTCTTCTGTAAATTATCAGCACTGGATTACGAAGCATTAAACACAAGGGAGAAATAGCGTCTTAAAAGCGTTCCCCAAAATTGTTTGTTTATATTCACGTCCAACTCCTCGTTATGAAAAATATGAAAATTATAATTTTATTTCAATTTTAAAAAATCTTTTTTTTTAAAGTCAATGACCATTAAACAAAAAGTCCAAAGAGAATTAAAATAAATTAATTAAAATATACTTATTACGGAAAAAAATATTTTGTTCCAAAGATTTTAGTTTTCAATTTTGTAGAAATGGGATTATATCTTGACACATTTTAGTTACTTTATTAATAGAATAGAAAAATAATCATGCTTGAGGCTGTTGTACCTCTTTGAACACAGTCGTTAGGGGTAGAAGATTTCTGCTAGGTGTCTGTTGATATCTTCACTGGGTGGGGGGATGGGGTAGTGCACCTTGAAAGTGGATCGAAACTGTCGGGAGGGGGAGGACATCGAGCTAATAATAGAATGAAAAAAAGGTGTGTCCATAGAACAGGGTGCTGCCAAAGAAGGCGGTGATGTCTTTTTGAGCTAGGGATGTCTTGGTGTCAGTGTGGTGGTGGACCCTCCCTCGGGGCACTGGGGAGATCGTGGTCGGTTGTGGAACAGGAATAGGTCGTTGTATTTGAGAACATCATGTCACTAGAGGTGGTCCTATAAGCTTATATTGTACATCAACTTATGATGGCCTTAGTGAATCTTGGCAGTGCGATCAGGTCATCAGATCGCTGGGGGCTCGGGTGGGCCTTTACTGCCACGTAACAAGCTGGCGCTGGGCTGGACAGATATTTACCATACACCTGACCTGTTCGTTAGAGAACATCAGACGTATTTACACCTTTGGATTATATTTGTTTAGGTGCATGATTTCACTTGTCTTATTTACACCACGTGATCAAAGATACCGCTTTCTAATAGTGGGATCAGAAAATTAATTTCTTAAAATTATATTTTTAAGATGCATAAGACTTGAAATTCAACTGACATATTTTTAACTAGCAAGGAGTATCTTATTTACTCATTTTGATTTCCCTGACGGCAAAAATAATATATTCGTTGTAACCTCCACCCTAAAATTTTCTACAAATATCACTTATTATATGATATAAAAATAAATAAATAACCAGCAAGAGTTATGTAATGTAATACACGTTTAAAAAATACAACCAATTTACTTTTTACAGAAAAAGAAAATCTATATTATTTTTTTTTCTTTCTTAGTCTTCTAGACTTGAGACCGACCAAGGACTATCAACGAAGTATCGGTGGTGTGTTTAAATACTCCACTTACTGATTTCAGCACCCTTCCAGAAATAGCCCATATTTTATGAGTCTTCCTGCCGCAGCTGACTGGTAGTACTCTGGTCTTGTGGCATTCTGCTCTGGTGTAGCTCAGTTGCAGATTTCACATTATTGTTTTCACACCGAGGACTCCCGGTCCTGGTGGTAACATTTTCTGCTGCCTGACTCGGGGCACTCTCTTATATTGGCACCTTGTTATGATGACAACATGTTCGAGCGAACTTAGTTAGACTAGCCTCGTCTTATCTGGTTTAACCCTGTAACGTCAGATCCCTCCCAGTGACACACCACTGCCCACCCGTACAATTATGACAGTTTATTTAAGATTAGTTGCTGATGGTGTCCCAAATAAATAAGAATATTTGGAATGAGTGCACCTGGACTTTGTAGCACTTTTAGTAATAATTTTTTTCCGTGCTTCATTGTATCTTCATATTTACTACAGTTGTCAACAGGACGTGAAGTCAAAGTCTACAAACGATTACAAAACACGCAACTTTCCAGTTTACAAGTCCATGGTAATCAGCTGATGGTGGGGTCAATATGTGGCCATGTTTACTTCTTTGATGCCTTGACCCTAGACGTGAGTTTAAACTTTCGTGTCTTTGTCACTTTATTTGGGTTTTTTTCTATATCACGGGAGGGGGAGGAAGAGAATTATACATTTCCACGAGAGTTGTCTGTAACGAACTGGTCACTACAGCTTGTTTAGATGGTTTATGTATTTTGGTTATCGATCACTTAATGGAGCACAGCAGGAACATTGCAACTCTTGGCCAATGGCAGAGAAGGATATTATATTCCAAATGGATTGCACTTTGCTTTTACTTAACATGTTGAAATATATGAAACAGCAGTAGAAGGGTAGCTTGTGAAAATGACTTCCAATATTTTAAGTATTTAAAAAAAAATGTTTATCAGATATTTTATACAACAGGTATTTAATTACAACAACAATTTTAAAGTCAAACAAATTCAAAGGGTTCGACCATCACGTTGAAAATGAGAGATTTGTTAGTCCAATAATCTTCAGTATTGCACCGATTAGATTTCTGATATTAACAAATTTATATTTTATTATAAACAATTTTGGGAGTATGCGATGTCATAAGAAACAAGAGAGAAAAATCAGAGAAAAACCCAGCTAACCTGTATATTTGTGGATTATTTATGATGGTGAATTTGAAAATTTAAACCTTAATAAATATGGGACTGTAAATTTTATTTACACTTTGCTCCGTTGATTACACACATTTCATGCATTCTCCACGTCATGCTTTAAAACATAAATTTATAGATAAAAAAATAAAATCATCCATTTAATTTGTAAATTGAAAACATTTATAATAATATTTTATGAACATGAGATAATTTTCAAGGCCATTGATCAAACGGACAAGTGTGAAAATTCAAAACAAGATTCATCTTCGACAAACGAACCAAATGAGAAATTGTGAAAATAAATTTAAAAAATAAATAAAAATATTAACAATGAAAAGAACCCTCATTTTCTCAGTTCTCCCGTTTAAGTCTCCCTGCATCTCTAATCGAGAACGCCTGGTTTAAATGAACGAATTTTAACAATTAGTCGAAACACACACGGTGGTCTTTTATTTCAGTTCAAAGCCACTGTGGCACTTCCGCTTGATATCTGCTTCGCGGAGCAGGTGATAAAGAGTCAGACGAGCACACTAGAAGCCATAGTGGACCAACACAAGGCTAACATATTCTTAGCGTTAGATCACTGTCATCACTTGCTAACGGCTGCACTGACCAACGGGAGTTTATGTATTTGGGACGTCAGTGACCTTTCTAATATTAAACAGAAGTAAGCACTAGTTCATGTTGTATAATTAAAAGTTAAAAAAAAATAGAATACTTTTGGTAATAAAGTGCGCGTGTGGTGTCACCTAATTATTGTTATCAGATAGTTTTGAAAGTAAAGAGACTTGTAACTTCTAACGGACAATTGTGCTGTTCCTTTGTTGAAATATAATCAATCAGAAGAGACTGTAGGACGTGGTTGGTTGACATCCTATCAACAACTACGTTTCGTCGCATACCTATAAAAAAAAGCATATTTAATACTGTCATTGCAGTCAAAATAAGTAGTATTTATTTCATTATGAAACCCATAATTTATTATAAACATAAGGATGTTTTTGCATTTCCTTTTTTTTCCCTCTCCATTTTTCCAGATACTATTCTGTGAATCACAGTAAAGCAATAACAGGGTTGGATCTGATGAAATCAGGGGACAAAACCAAGAACAAGGAGACCATAGTCACCGTATCCCATGATGCCACAGTCAGGCTCTGGGAGATCGCCATGTCGAAGGGGATCTGTTGTAAGAGCAGCAAAACGATTTACACGGAGTTCGATCGTAACGAGCCGGTCATCGAGGAGGCGCTGGGACTCCACGACACCATCGACTCATCCATGGATGAGAAACTCATTACAGCAGTCAAGGTATCGTGGAATGGTGACGAAAATTGGACAGCATGTTCAATAGCAAATTTCTTAACATAGACTTTAGCGCCAAGAGACGCGTGTTTAAATGAGTTATTTTGGTGTGTTAGTGCAGTACTAGGTTTTTCATGATACAACATTGGCCCGCATGGAGCTATCTTTTTCATTATCACTCCCAAGTAATATTATTTTTTCTCCCAAATATTGATGCCACGCCCTGGCGTATCATGCAGGGAGGGTTAGAGCGGAGTAAGAACTACAATTTTGTTGTGGTAATAGCACACATTAAGGATCTTCAACAGTGCATATATTTTTTTCTTGTTAACTAAAATTCCATTTCTCAGATTAGCGCTGAGAGGGATTACATTGTAACTGGGAACTCGAGAGGAGCAATCTCAGTATATACAACATCAACATTAGAAAACATCAAAACGATCCACCGCCATACCCGCGGGGTATCCACACTAAATATCTACTCAGGATCTCGCCTTAATTTAAGGGTGAGTCAATGTCTGGGCTATAGCCTGGGACAGACATACGAAATGACCTTCAACTTGTCACGGACAAAATTTGTTTTCCCGGCGAATGCGAAATTTTTCCTTTAGTAGTTGCCTGTTACTGACGATAGTTACATTGAAATGAGAAAATCTCAGCTTTATTTGTTATATTCCATTTATTAAAGCTATTTGCAGTGCATATTTTAATTTTAAAACAAATTCTAGTTGGTGATTCATTTTTTAAAATTAAAAAATAACACCAAAATTTCAGTAACAGATCTATGTTTATTGGTCGAATAAAAACAACGCGACCCCCAACGAATGTTTGTTTTGTCTTTCCAGTTATTGGCTAGTGGTGGAAGGGATCGAGTCATTAACATCTTTGACATAAACCACGAATTTATTTTGTTGAACACACTTAACATCCATTCAAGTTCAGTCAACTCTGTTGCCCTGTGCTGTGTTAACGAGAGCATGACGCTCTTCAGCTCAGGTTTAGACAGGTAAGTCTGTGTCAGTAGATAATTATTGGGACTTATTAGTAGTTAGAATCAGGGGCGGATTAAGACAGCACGGGGCCCCTGACTGCAATTCAAACTGGGGCCCTTTCCAGACAGCGTCTATTTAAATAAAATAATTGCTAGCAGCTAATATAAGACTGTGTAATTTGTAAGGCAGAGTGTAATAAGACAAAGAATGAATTAAATAGAAGTCAATTAAATTAATATAAAGTTACACAATTCCACACTTCATTAAAATTTTATTATTATTTATTTCCATCTAGAACCTTTGTTTGCGAACCTTTATCATGGCGAAATTATCAATAAAGTCAGTAAAGCTAAGTGACCTTACAAGTTCCTTTTCTAAGATCAATAGAGAGAAAGAGCAGACTCAATCTTGGTTGTCCCATTTCATAAAAAAATATTTTTTTTCAACTTTGAAAATTATCGCTCTCCGCTGCAGATGATGTCATCATTGACAGACAGATGCGAAGTGTTGTGTGTACATTTGGAAAAGATTGTGTAAAATTCAGCTAATTCAAAAACATTTATAGCTCTGTGCATGTGTTCTGAGTTTCGGCGTGTGGTACTTCCTGTTCCTGACCCTGGGTCTGGACAAGAACATTTTTAAACAGATCTGAAAATTGGACTAATTCTGAAGGAAAGCAGTCTTCGAAATCACTTCAATATTCTTCCATTAAATAGGCTCCTGCCCCTAGGTTGGCATCATTGCTGAGCTCAGTTAGGTTTGTAAGAAAGCCACAGTTCTCATGGATGCATATGCGTCTAGCCGATGTTGTAGGGCTGTAGAAAATTTCAATGATTACCAGAAATACCTTAACCTTGAATTTAACTCTCGGAGAAAATTCTTCTGCTTCAAGTCGACTGCCACGCGGCTGATTTTCGTCAGTTGCCAATTCTGCCAGTGCTGCAATATTCTCATGGTATGATTTATTAACAGACATTACAGCATCATGTGGGACTGACTGACCATTGTGTCAGACAATGCTTTTTTTAAAAACAGGTAACCCTTTTGGTTGTTTTTGAAGACTCTGCCAACGATGAGTAAATGCAAACAAGTAAGGTATAACGATTTTTTAGAATGCAAAAAATCTGGCCGCAGTAGGACAACCTTCCACTGCACTTTCCCCAACCAAATTAGGGGAATGAGCTGCTGCACGGCACACAATGAGGAACATTGCACTTCTCACGAAGGGTAGCCGGGGCTCCGTTTTACATCCCACTCATATCTGCAGCATTGTCGTATGACTGTCAACGGCAATCTTGAATTTGAACATCATTTTGATTAAAAAAATTAAGAATCATTTGGTCAATTTCTGATTCAGTATGGGAATACATTGGTATGAACTTAACGAATCGCTCAACAGGGTCAGATTGTGCAACATATCGGATGATCAATGTCAACTGGTCCACATGCATAATATCTGGCGTGGGGTCTACATATATCGAGAAGTACTTTGTAGATTTTATTTCACCAACAATAATAGACAATACCTTTTGACCCATCTGTTCATTCAACTCTTCACAGATAGCTGAGGAAATATAAGTCGTGTTTCCCTGTCCTTTATTTCCATGTTGTCACATATGTTCAGCAAGAAATGTGTCAAACTGACTCAGTATTTCCAGTATTCCAAGATATTTCAGATTGCTCGGTGAGCCAAACAGTTCATTCTTGTCATGGAATGCAAGGCCACGAATAAAAAAGCAATTATACAACGCTTACTATCCATGTAAGAACTGTTTTCCAATTTTGGATTTCACTTTCACATTTCTTGGAAATATTAGAGTCGATTGTAATGGAGGAATTACGACCACTTAGTCCTGCCATGATATCAAGCTGTTGAATAGAGTTTTCTTGACTCGAAAGCATTTCATGAGCATGCTTCCAATTATTGAAGCGAGATGTAAGCTCAAGGCCGGATTTAGACTTGATGGGGCCCTAAGCTATTTGAGCTTTTGAAGTCCAGATATTCTATGTCAGTGCCAAATATGGAAAAAAATTCCTTGCCCTCCCCCCCCACCTCAAGCTATAGCTTGTTTAGCAAATAGGTAAATCCAGCATAAATCCAAATAATAGGTAAATCTAATGGAAACATTACAACCCCCTACGACCACAAGGTTATGGGACCAACAAATTATATTAAAAAAATCCAGCACTTTTTAAGCTAGCTTACTGTCTGTGACATCAATTTGCATACAAAACAATAAACACAGCTACTAGTTTTTGAATAGCACAACCAATTTCTGTCGAACCGCTCTCCTGTTCGCGCATGAACACATGTAAACAATGTTTAAGTACAATAAAGGTGTTGTGCCTCCTTTTCCTACTGTATACATGATTCGTTAAGCCGTCATCCTTATATTTTCCTTAGCTAGGTTTCCCCTCTCCTGCATAATAGTTTTCAGATATTATTACAAACGATTACGATTTCTGGTATTTCACACTCTTTGACATTTTCTCGTGATAAATAGATGAGATTTTATTAATTTATGTATGGTATTTTCAGAGATTCATGCAAATATTTGCCCACCTATAATAAACAATATAATAAGATTGGGGGCCCTTAAATCATCGGGGGCCCCTGGCTTTAGCCCGTTCAGCCCCCATTTAATCCGTTACAGGTTAGAGAACCCAATCAAAATAACTGGCACCCCACTCAGTAAGTAAACAAACAGACGAGACAGTTAGAAACCAATAAAATTCGTTACAATCAATTATGAAACTTTTATTTTAGTTTCACCAATTGAGTTCTTATTTTTATTTTTGACGAAATTAAACGAAATGTTTAGTTGTCTAATTTGTTTTTAATTTGATTTATTTGTCGCATGACACATTCTGTTATTATAACTTCATTAACAGCAGATGCCTTCCACTCTTTTCCATCTAGATCACTTGTCATGTGCAAAAGTCGCCTTGAGGAGGTCCCCAAATTTAAACCATTCCGTTGCCGCCATACAGCTTGTTCTGTTATCGACATTGTCGTGTGTGCCAAGGAGTACTTGATTGGAGTCGGTCGGATAAACGGAGAAGTCAGCATCATAGACGCCGGCACGTGCAAGGAGTTCAAACGATACAATGTTTGCATCAATGAAAGCGCCCGCCTGGAGAAGATCCAAATAGACCCAGTAAATAACTTGATGTTGTCTGCTTGCTCAGACAGGTCCATTAACGTGTTCAGCTTTTCCCACGGTCTGCTCCTGGCCACAGTCCACGGCCACGCAAAGAGCGTTAGTGGGCTGCACTTTTCCCATAATATGAAGTTCATTGTTTCGACATCAAAAGATGGCTGTGTTTTTATATGGGGCCTCCCCAACAGGGTGCTACAGAACGGGGCAAGACTCTTAAAACTTGGAGTGCAGGCCCTGGCCAAAACCATCGACATCTCAAACTCAGATTCCAAAGTAAACCAAAGGAACAACGCCATCCAGCTGCCCGATCTGGAGATATCAACCAAGCACAGTCCTCTGGAGTACATCGCATCGGCCAGGAAGAAAATGCAACGTGTCGTCACCGTTGAGATAGGAAAAACGGCCAACTTTGCATACAAACCGGAAGATGGTGAAGAGGACAACAGTGAAGGCTTTATTGAAGAATTTTCTCTGACAGATGACCTGATTAAAATGAAGTTCGATGAGAGGTGTAGGGGCTTCTCCAAGGATGCACGAAAAGTCTCGGTACCGCTGATCGGTACTTCTGACACTCGCGTGTTACACAAAAGTACCTCGGATGCCCTCTTCAGCGCGAACACCGAAGAGAGAAGTGGCGATTGCTTCCTGGCGCCACAAACAACCTGCGAAACGCAGCCCGTGTTCCTCGAGGAGGTGGACATGGATCAAAGCACGATAGAAAATGTATTACATTCGGAAGTGCCAATTGACGAGCCGATGGACCTGCAAGAAACGGGTTAATACGTCAGCAGGTCGCCTTTAGTATCAAGTGTCAACACATATGTCATTTCATTTTAATGACATAAAATATTCCATAATCATAATTTTATTTGGGTGTAAAAATAGCTTGATTAGAAGCTATGCCATTTTTCCATATTCTTAATTTCGTAAATGAATTCGCTTAATTTCTTAGGCTTCACTTTGGGTTGGTCTAAGTGCTGCAATGGAAATTTTTACTTGCCATAGTTAAAAAGGAATTTTTTGTGAGCTGTTAAAGACCTGATCAAATGCGCTTCCACATTTACTGATTAGATACAGTGATATCCCATTTTCCTGCCCCCTCCCTTATAGAAATAATTTTGCTTTACTAAAATGTTGAATAAATCCATATCACACTGTGTTACGTGTGGCAGCCACTTATCGTGCCATACTTACAACCAAACCGCTTAATAGATGAATCTTTTTAATTTGACATTTATTAACAAATGACAAATACGACTGCTAATGAGGCTGAAAGTGTTCAGGCTCCACGAGGGATCCATCAAAATGATAATGGTATTTACGCGCTTTAGAAGGTGATTGTCAACAGGGGAACTGAAGCTTTTGGTGCATCTTGAGTGGAATCTATGTATCTCATATGTTTGATTTCAAATCCAATAAATAGATTCTGACGATTCAAATGGTAACATCAAGTTGTAAACTCGAATTGTAACATTTTGTACCTATCTTTAGTATAAAAACCTAAGCAGAAAATTTCTTAGTTTTTATTTTGGTTTTATTTTTAGTACTTGCTTTGACATGTGTGTTTCCCATGAAAAGACGCACACAACCCTCTAAAATATAGCTTAACTAAACATTTACAAGTTGAATTAATCTATGTTTCAGTTTCTTTTTTCTCCTTTAAATTGAAGTAATCTGTAAGGAAAAAAAAAGTATTTTATACCTGTGAGAACAGTTCTCATATAAATTAAATATAAAATGAAAAGGAAAAAAAAATGAAAGTCCAATTTACAATAACCAAATTGATTTTGGTATTGTTCATGTAGTAAAATATAATGACCTCAAAGTTGCGACTGGATTACAATAACTAAACACTCAACTACGTGTAAACTGAAAGTAAAGACGCCATTAGATTGTCTTATGTAAAAATTGAACAAACATTCGTTGACTAGAGGAGAGCAGATCAAATCCTTCTCTCCCAGTAGAACTTTGTAATGTTCAGTAAGACGAGAGATTTTTATTTCTTTACTATCTGTTCACTATTTATTGTGTTAGTCTATTACGAGCCAGCTAGTTTCGTATGAATGGTCTACCCCTGGCGACACTTTATTCTTATATATATTATATAGGTGATACATTTATATCATTAGAATATTCTCGTGAATGGAGATGACTAAATACATATAGCCCCGAGTGGTTCTAAATGTGCCACTGGACTCGACGAATTATGTTGTGACATAATCATAACTAATACATTTTGCAAGTTATTAAAAAAAAGACTCTTAACACTCTTAACACAGAAACACGTGAAAGCCAACTGAAATAATACCTAAAGGTTTCACCACATTATTGATTTCTTAAAATTACGCCCGGTCGGCTGGTGGGGGCATTTAGCCCCGGGGGGAACTAAATAGTAGCACACCAAAACCCACGCACGTTCACCCAAGGCGAACTCCGAACTTCAGGAGACCTTTATTAGATGCTGTTTTTGAGCTCAGTGTAACCATTCAGCCTGTCCCAACCAGTAGTTTATGAGTGTCGTGTCTTTCACTGAGAACATCCCTTAAAAGACTTAAAACTCGCTGTTAAGTCATCGATTCTGTCCCAGCAGGAGAGTCCATTCAGATCAGGTAGAAACACTTAAGTTTAGTGCCCATAAATGGTAATGTTCCCAAGGCGTAATTCTTAACTACAAATAAAACTAAGTGCTTTTACTTAAACTTCATGAAGACAAAATTAAGGATCTTGAGTGTGCCCATTACTTTCAGAAAAGCAAAAAAGGAAAAGATGTTTGATAAAAGATCGACTTAATTAAAGTTAAAGTCGTTCCGTTTTATAATTATAATATATTATACTATAGTGTTAACTGCAAAGAAACTGAAGCATAGATTACTTCAAACTTAGGAAAAAAATACATTTCTGACATATAACTAAAATTAAGATGTTCGTATATATTAAATATCAAAATTGAAGGGGAAAAAATGAAAGTCAAATTTAAAATAACCAAATGGAATGACACATTCTGCAATACTTGAAGTAGTTGTATAGAAATACTGTAAATATTCAATTACATAACATAGACACACAAAGTCTAATGGTGGGCTTACAGTGAGTCCCTGCCTTAATTTCAATCATGTATCAGACTACTGAGAAAAATTTAATTGATTGAATAAATATAGGAAGTTCTAATTTATTTTAGGAAATTTGTATAAAACATCCCCATTGCAACAGATAGTATTATTACTACAGTGGAGCCCACTTAACCCGGTTAACTCGTCAGCTCCATTAAGTCGACGTTTTTTTATTGGAACCGCCAAATTCTCTCTTTGTCTATGGATTTTCTCATCGGTTAATTAGATTATTTTAAGTCGCCGAACCCTAATACCTCGAGCACAAAAGAGGGCCAAATTTGCCACTTAGCCTTGGTTATCTCGATCCCCGGCTGTTCGCTTAGCGACGCACTCTCGCATTTTTAGTTAAAATAGTATCGAAATATCGCTTTCCTCGAGACTTCCGGCTATTGTGTGATTTTACGAGATTTAAATACAAATTACCGGATCTTTTTATTTTTGATCCGTGTGTGAATCAGTGCTGCCATCGCTAGGTTTCTCAACCTAGATCTAGGTTTTAGGTTTTTTATTTAAAAAATAGGAATAATCTAGGGTTTTATTTAAAAAATGTAAATACACGATTTTCAAGTACACAAATTAATCAATATGTGCTATTAATATACTACATCAATTCATTTTTTTTTCAAAAATAAAATTAGGTGGCAACAGTTTTTTGAGACGCTTTGTCATGTTACATTATATTTCTCTATCCCACTGAATTCGAAAGGAGGCGCTGCTGCAGTTGTCATCGGTCTAAAGAAACCTGGTACACGATAAAACAGCTTGAATGAGCAAAAATATTCAATTTTATTAGACTTCATGACAAACTTAACAACTCTAACATTTTCTTCTGCCTGCGTTAAGAGAATACTCTCTCAAGTATACATGGTATAGACCAGGGATGTCCAAAGTCCGGCCCGCGGGCCAAAACCGGCCCGCGAAGCCATTTTAACTGGCCCGCGGCCTCATCTGAAATAATTAATTAACTGACGTATTATTTCTGTAAAGATAGTATATTTATGAGAAAAGTAGAAATTTTGTACTGTTTTGAGCATGTCAAATAATGGAGAAAATCTGAATGAAAGTTGACTGAAACTGAGCGAAATGAGAAGCTGAAGGAACTGGAAGCTGGATTAACCTCACAGCAAAGCTTATTTTCAGGAATCTTTAAGGCTATTGAAAATTCCTCAAAGGCAAGTTATGTGGTCGCAAAACTTGTAGCGAAACACAGCAAACCATTTACTGATGGCGAGTTTGTAAAAGAATGATTGATGAAAATTGTTGAAAATATCTGTCCCGAGAAAAAGCAGGAGTTTGCCTGTCACGCAACCCTGTGGCTCGCAGAATTGAAGAAGTCTCATCTGACATTAAGAGACAAATAGAGGCAAAAGCAGAAAAAAATTGACTTTTTTTCTATAGCCTGTGATGAAAGCACTGATGCTTCTGACACTGCGCAACTTCTTTTTTTTTAGAGGAGTTAATGAT
This sequence comes from Ampullaceana balthica, assembly GCA_944989445.1. Classification (NCBI taxonomy): domain Eukaryota; kingdom Metazoa; phylum Mollusca; class Gastropoda; family Lymnaeidae; genus Ampullaceana; species Ampullaceana balthica. The sequence continues at coordinate 944,115 of CALYLW010000127.1, read as the reverse complement.
GACATGTGTGTGAGTGAAGAATTACTTGACCTTCAGAGTCTTAAGACCAAACAAGGGGAAAAGATTTATTTACTTCTGTTTGTTCTGCTGTCAATGACATTAAACTACCTTGGAAAAAAATATCTGGAATTATTACTGATGGTGCACCTGCCATAATTGGTGAGCATAGTGGACTTGCAACACTTGACGAAGTCAGCGAAGAGGGTGGCAAAGCTATTAAACTTCACTGTATCATTCAACAACAAGTTCTTTGTGCCAAACATCTAAGATGTGATCATGTCATTAAGTCAGTGATAAAAGCTATAAACTCTATTCGCTCTAAAGCCCTGTTTCACCGCCAGTTTCTTCTTGACATCCAGGGAAATTACGGATATGTTGTGTATCACAATGATGTAAGGTGGCTCAGTTGGGGAACAGCACTTCAGCGCTTCTACGCACTTAAAAAAGAAATTGGGCAATTCATCGAAGATAAGGGAAAACCAATGCCAGAATTATCTGATACTGTTTGGCTGGCAGATTTAGCATTTTAGTTGATATGACAAGACATCTAAACGTACTTGACACAAATCTTCAAGGTCAAAATGCAGTGGTAAGCCAATTATATTCACATATCAAGGCCTTTGGGAAAAAGCTGGGAACAAGCTGTAACTTTTTCATAGGCAACTGTCTCAAATGCAGCATAATACCACAAATTTCCCCTCACTACAGGAAATCATGACAAGTTTCCCAGAAAGAAGCTTCAATGAGGAAACGCAGAGGTAAGTTGCAAATATCACATCCCTGGCTGATGAATTTCAAAGACGCTTTCAGGACTTTGCAACTATTGAAAAGGACATCCTGTTATTTTCTTCACCTTTCTCTGTTGACCCTGCAATCTGCAGCTGGAACTCATTGAGTTGCATAGTGATAATGAAATTCGCAGCAGACAACATCAGTTTTCTCTCATCGACTTTTACCGACAGCTGGATAAAGAGAGATTCAAAGAGATTCGAACATTTGCTAAGAAAATGCTCATCTTGTTTCGCTCGACATACTTGTGTGAGCAGACATTTTCAGCTATGAATTCTAACAAGAACCGTGTGAGGACAAGAATAATTGACTCTCACCTACGTGATATCATTCTTATCAAAACCAGTGGCATTGAGTCTGACCTCAATTATTTACTGCATTTAAGGTCTCAGCTTCACCCTTAACATTAAAATTTTGCTATAAAAACTTCTCAACTTATGTTATTTTTATACAATTTTAATCCGGCCCGCGAGGGTCTTAATTTCAAGGAATTTGGCCCGCCATGCAAAAAGTTTGGACACCCCTGGTATAGACCAACAACATTCAGATAGACATAGTTATAAAACACTTTTCATACTTAGTATGCAAGAACAAACACATATTCTCGTTCTTTCCGTCCGGAATTCGAACATGCAATGAGTTGCCTGATCAAACGAGAAATTAATTAAAATTAATTCTCGACCTCAGCAGCATTACATCAATTTAAACGGGACTTAATTCATGTTAAGTAAATAAATAGTGGACTAATAATACTAATATACTTTATCATTTACCCAAAAATTATTTTTAAATTAAAGGGCATTCTTGCTAACGATCTGGATAATAATTAATGCTCGTATCAGTTGCTCTCAAAATTATACACACTATTCTATTAACTTCCAAAACAAGTACAAGTAGGCCTAATATCAACGATCTGTTCATTTCCTGGAAGATGTGGGTTATATTTGACGAACTTAATGTTTCTTCTTCCCATCACAGATGATATTTTCACTAACCGGACCAGTTTGTGAAAATAGTTAATAATCTTTCCTTTTTCTGATGAAGTAATGATTATAATTCGAGATATTTATTTAATGAAAGCACAAATACAAAGTTGTCTATTTAAAAAAATAAACCAATACGCATTATAGTTATTGATCTTTTCATTTGCTTAAACAATTTTCATCAGTATTAGTATTACAAAAATTGGGGTAGACTGCAATCAGGCTTATAGATAAGTAGATGGATAACATGTAAAAAGGGCATGTATGAGCCTGACATGACGTCACAAAACAACGTTTCGGCAAAGAGCCTTCTTCAACGAACAAATAGCACAAAAACAAATATAACGAATACAAAGAAATTAAAACTTATCTGCTGTGGAATCCAGAGCCAAAGCGAGCAATATTATGAAGAGAGTAGTAGTAAGAGCTTATACAGGAACGGAGAGAGTGGGCGTGGCGAATCATTTAGCATGTCAGCGTAAATAAAACATTCATCCCATGTGGTGCAAATATTCCTTATTCTTGGATAAGTGCCGAGCTTGAACACGGGGCTGATGTGAACATAGAAGAACGTGACGTATGAACTCCGTTAATGCTGGCGTCACAAAACGGACATTACGAAACAGTCAAGTTATTTTTAGAAAACGGAATGAACACTGGTGAGCAGAATTTTGATTATGATGAAGCAGCCCTCTTCGTCGCAGAACAAAATGGTTTTTCTGACATTTTGGAAATGCTTTTACGCCATTTAAAATTTATAAATTATAATAAGAAATTCAGTTGTGTTATAACTTTAATGCTCGCATAAAAAAAGGAAATGTGGAATCTGGTAATGTATTGATTTGCAACGATATTTCAAAATATGTCTATTCTCCATAAAAGAAATTATATGCCGAAATTTTGACGCTTAAAAAGGGGAACACTAAGGTAGCGTCCCTTTTACTAGAAAATGGTGCTGCTCTTAAAAAACTTCAAGATGTTTATAAAATAACAGACATAATTAGTAAACACAATAAATGTTTTTTTGAGAGAGATGGGACTTCTGTTTACGCGTATAATTGTATCGTACATAAGGCATTATGTGGATACAATTGTGAAGTAACGTTCAGTGCGATGTCGATTGCGTGTCAGAAAGGAAACATACAGATGAAAGAAAATTTAATTCGCTATGGTGCTGACGTTGAAGAGAAGGGTGAAAGAGGATACACTCCACTGATTATTGCTACAGAGAATGAACACACAGACGCTGTAAATGTTCTACTTGGTGTCGGGGCCAAAGTTAATCACGTTGGGAAATCTAAACACACTGCCCTGATGGAGTCTGCGTGTAAAGGTGGAACAGAAATCGTCAATTGAGAATTATAAAGCTCTATGTCCTTCAATACTTATATTGACATAGAGCTTTATAATTCTCAATTGACGAAATAGTTGAACTGCTTTTAATATCAACACGGTGTCAGAGGATTGCTTAACAGCGCTTATGTTCTCCACACACTATGGGCATCAGGATACGGTGGAAGTTTTACTGAGGAATGGTGCAGAAGTGAATTTGCGACAGGCAGAGAAGTGGACGTCTTTAGATAGCCTCTCAACAGGGATATTTGGAAATAGCAGAATTATTAATCCAGCATGAGTCAGATGTTAATCAAGTCCAAATGGATGGTTGGTCGTCACTTATGTTAGCCTCAAAAAGTGGAAACAGGTCGCTGGTCGATTTGTTGATTTTAAAAAATGCTCAAGTTAATCAGGAGCAGAACGAAAAATGGATACCACTTTTGGTGGCTTCGTCGAAAAATTATTTTGAAATTGTTGAACTTTTACTTCGAAATGGAGCAAATGTTGATAAAAAAAAATGAAATGTTGGTCCGCTTTCATGCTTGCATCCAGCAAAGGAAATCTCGCCACCCTCAAATGTTTGATGGATTACATACAAACCACAAACTAATCACGCGTAACAACGCTAGAAATAATGCTTCAATGTTAGCCGTCATAAGTGGCTATGAAGAAGTTGTCAGATATTTATTCGAGTGCATGGCGGAAGTAAACAATGTGAACCAAACGCCAAACAGGAGAGTCAGCCCTTATTTTAGCGAGTTCTTATAATCATGCAGGCATTGTCGAATTATTATGTCAAATAATGCAGAGAAGAAATTTAGGTCTACACGACTGTGTCCGCATTCATTCAGGTGAGAGAGATGGAGAATGTTAATTAAGAACGTACACAGTGCTGTTAACTCAAGGTGTCAAATTTTCCCAGGCAGGAGTAAAAAAATTCCCAAAATAGGCTAAAAATTCCCACGAAGCCAAAACAATAGGGGGGGAGGGGGTGCGTTCAGTTTGTTACTGGGAGAAATCAAAATTAAACAACAATCTCTAAATGAAAACATCATTACGGTAATTACAACGCTATATTGTATAATATTACAAAGAGTAAAAATGTCTGTAATTGCTTAAAAAAAATTAAATAAAAAAATGAATGTTTTGTAATTTATTTTATTCATAACCAATGAATCAATCAGGGGCGGATTAAGACTGCTCGGGGCCCCTGGCTGCAATTCAAACTGGGGCCCTGTGCAGGCAGCGTCTATTTAAATAAAATGATTGCTAGCAGCTAATTAAGAGTGTGTAACTTGTAATGTAGGGACTTGTAATAGGACAAAAACATTAATAGAAGTCAATTAAATTAATATAAAGTTACACGAATCCACACTTCATTAAAATATTTATTAATATTTACTTCAATCTAGAACAGTGATGGCGAACCTATGCCACGCGTGGCACAGACGGCACGCAGAGCCACATCAGCCGGCACTCAAATAAAATATTATTTTCTTAACAAAACCACTTCACTAGCACTTCGTATATATAAATAATTTTTAAAAGAAATTTGGGCTCCCGGATCCAAAAACGTTCGCCATCACTGATCTAGAACCTTCGTTTGCGAGTTTTTTAAAATCAAGTCAGTAAAGCTAAGTGACCTTTGTGCAACTTCTAATTTCATACTTTTTTTTCAACTTTGAAAATGATCGCTCTCAGCTGCATTTTGATGTCATCATTGAGAGACAGATGCGAAGTGCGATGTGTACATTTGGAAAGGACTAAGTAATTTTTTTAGCTCTATGCATGCATTTTGAGTTTCGCATTATACTACTTCCTTTTCCTGACCCTGGTGGCTGGACAATGAACTTTTTGAAGAATTCTGAAAATTGGACTAATTCTGAAGGAAAGCAGTCTTCGAAATCACTTGAATATTCTTCCACTAACTTGGCTGCTGCCCATCTGATGGCGTCATTGCTGAGCTCAGTTAGGTTTGTAAGAAAGCCCGATTTCTCATGGATGTCTTTATATGGATGTTGTAGGGCTGAAGAAAGTTTCAATGATTTCAAGAAATACCTCAACTTTGAACTCTTGTTACGGAGAAAATACTGTTTCGGCTGATGTCCATTCATCAACATGACACTTTCTCTTTTTTTTGGATCGCATTGAAGATTGTTTATACTCTTTCTCCACGGACTTATCCTTTCCCTTTTCTTCCTAGAAATCAAATTCAGATCACTATCATTTAACCTCAAGGAGATATTTCAACAAATGTATCTTGAAGGGATGCATTCGTGTTCTGAAATCTTTCTAAAATTGTGTCCCAAATTTCAAGTAAAATAGCGAGTTTCAGTTGTTCAAATTCCGTCCGAAATCCTGCTTTCAAGTCGACTGTCAGGCGGCTGATTTTCGTCAGTTGTCAATTCTTGTCGGGCTGACCATCTTGTGTCAGACAAGGCTTTGTTAACAGGTGACCTTTTTGATTGTTTTTGAATATCCTGCCAACGATGAGTAGATGCAACAAGCCAGGTTATAAAGATTTTGCAGAATGGAAAAATAAGTAAATTAAAAAAATATTAAAACATTATGGTTGCAGCAGGACCCACCTTCTGCTGCACTTTTCCCAACCAAATTAATGGAATGAGCAACACTGCACTTCTCACGAAGGATAGTTACACTTTCCACTCATATTTGCAGTATTGTCTTATTTCTTCCATGGCTATCTTGAATTTATTTGAATGTCATTTTCTTCCAAAATATTAAAAATAATTTTGGCAATTCCTGATCCAGTATGAACTAATATTCAATGTACATGCAGAAATCACCTATGACCCTCTCGTAAGCCGACCACCCCCCCCCCAACATTTTCATCTAGATTTGTCCCCAAAAAAAGGTGGCTGCAGAGCGAGGATATACGGTACTAGTATTTTAATTACGAATTTATTCGAATATTTACATTACTGCAGACTGTCAGTAGGTCGAAGCGTCGTAACTCGTGTACAATGCACTACTAACTCGGTTGTTGTGTTGTTAAAAA
>CALYLW010000127.1:767989-932989 GCA_944989445.1 Ampullaceana balthica | reverse complement strand
AAATGTATAATATCAAAAAAATAAAATAAATGAACGTCCAAAAAAAAACTTCACCCAAACAAAGGTTAAAAAATGATTTAGGATTGATTTTAAGTTTAAAAGTTGTAGGGAGCGATTGGTTCTGATTGGTTGGTGATAAATTCGAATTTCGAAGTATTGAACTTTACTGTTGTTTAGTTTTTACTAAAGTTATTTATTTATTATTTAAAATTTTATATCCAAGAAGAAAATAAAAGTTTTCTATAACAATGAAAAGAGGACTTAGCGCTTTTATCGATAAAGACGGCAATCCATTTCGTTTATCCTGCCAAATACCTGCAAATTACTAAGTTAGACATTTGAATCGACACTATGAAAAAAGTAAAAAAGAGTTTGCATCGCGGTATCCAAATGCAATCTGATTTAACAAAAGGCAAGCATGATAAGTTAAAGTCCGGAATATGTCAACAGGAGACACTACTGAAAGGAAGGTGTCACTTCAACTGAGGCAAGAACTGCTGGAGCTTAACGAACTTATTCTAAAGGGGGCTTTATTAAAAGGAGAATCAATGAAGTATTTCAATAATAGTTCCAAATAACTCCAGACACAAATTACAATGAATCTTTGTACTTCATGATGGAATTCATAATATCAAAGCATCGAGCAGTAACTAGTAATCGGCATCTGACAGAACCTCTCCGTACCACAATTACAATCCACTAACCACATTTAAAGAAACGTGTTAGGTCAAACCAAGGCTTCTCAGCAGAATCATAATCATAACATTTAATGTTCACCAAATCACGAGTCTATACGTAGCACGGTTTCTATTCATATAGTGTCAAAACAATTCAAAAGTTAAAATCATTTAACTGACATATATTTTTTATTTTTAAAAAAAATGCATAAAAGGAATAGTTCATCGCGAGCGGGTCGTGACCCATAGTGCTTCTATGTGACAATTTTTAAAAAAAAATTGCATGATTATGTGTTTACATTTACTCTATATCTGCAGCTTCAATCCAAATAATGGCCTGATTTATATACTGCATGATTATGTGTACAGGGGGTATTATTTATATAATGCATGATTATGTTTACACAATGACACTCTATTAGCAGCTTCAGTTCAACAAAGGGCTTTATTTATATACTGCATGATAATGTGTACACATTGACACTATAGTAGCAGCTTCAGACCAACAAAGGGCTTTATTTATATACTGCATGATTATGTGTACACAGTGAATATATTAGCACCTTCAGTCTAGCAAAGGTCTTTATTTATATACTGCATGATTATGTGTACTCAGTAACTATATTAGCAGCTTCAGTCCAACAAAGGTCATTATTTTTATACTGCATGATTACGTGTACACAGTGACTATATTAGCAGCTTCAGTCCAACAAAGGTCATTATTTATATACTGCATGATTATGTGTACACAGTGACTATATTAGCAGCTTCAGTCCAACAAAGGTCATTATTTATATACTGCATGATTATGTGTATACACTGACAATATATTAGCAGCTTCAGTCCAACAAAGGTCATTATTTATATACTGCATGATTATGTGTATACACTGACAATATATTAGCAGCTTCAGTCCTACACATGCTACATGTCTAAAATATGTGACGTTTGTTTCCTGTGGAAACTATAACGAGTATGTTTATGAGTATTTCATTTCTGAACAATTTGTCTTGTATATACCTGACCCATTTGTAGTGACGCCTTCATTTAACTCAGCAAGTTTGCTTTTTCTTAATTCCGATTGCAGCATATAACCATGATGCAAACTCTTCATGACATTTTCAGTGTCGCTTTAAATTGCTTGCTTTGTAATTTGCTAGCCATGTTTGGCAGATGAGACAAATTCGCTTACCCTCATATTTATTTGTAGTCTTCTTCCCATTCTAATAGAAAACTTCCATTTTCAATATTTGTGTTTATAAGCAAATGTTTGTAATATTTCATGTAAACTTATATATAATAATACGTTACTAAATTTAGTAGGACTTACAGACCGATGATAGCCAATACCATGAAATGTGTATTTTTACCGGAACCAAAACAAGAAATATAGTAGTTAACATCACAAACCAACCAAAATTTAAAAAAAACAACTGTCATTTAATTTTTATAATAAAAATTTCAAACTAAAAGATTTAATTGTATCAAATGTTCGTGAGAAGCAATGTAAAATGGAAGAGTATCACTGGTAGGCCTGTCAACGGGTGCCCGGGAACCCGGGTACCCGTTGCCGAGGAATTACCCGGGTAGTAAAATTGCGCCCGTGTACCCGTGAAAATTTTAATGCGATGTCTACACCAGTACTATCCAACCTGTCTAAAATGTCCCGCCAGATCTTGGAACAATTTACAATTTTTTTTAAAAATAAAAAATAAAATAGTTTTTTAAGAAAATAATAAAAAGACCTGGATTGTTTCAGTATTTTTGAAAATTTAGTACAGACTACTTGAGAATTGTGGCATTTTTAATAAGATTGGGTGTGTGATGCAAAGGAGGCGGTGGTTTGGTAGATTATTGTTCAGGTTGTCCCATGTCAACATTGGTGAAACTTCCAGTCACGTGATATCAGATAGTAGCAGTCTCCTTTTGCTGCTTTGGCCAGGGTGCGGGGTCACGCTGTAACCAAAGCCTATAATTAACAAGGTTCACCGACAAAACGGCCCCGGACTAATAGATGGACTAAAAGTAAAATGTTCAATCAAATATTAAATTCGTATTTTTACTCACCCATGCAGTGTCATGTTTTGCTAATAATAAACAATAATAATGACATCACAATAGTGAATTTAATAGCCTTTACGCGAAATGGTACCAATCGCGGCTGTTTGTTGACAAGAAACAATATAATAACATCACAAGATATATTTTTTTACAATTTGACCACTTTATTTAAGGGTGAAAAAGTTGATAAAAGCTTAAAATGAAAAAAAATTAAAGGTTTTGTTGAAAAATATTAACAATTTGCCTGGGGCCGTTTTGACCGGGGCCGTTTTGACCGGGGCCGTTATGCCGGGGCCATTTTGTCGGGGCCGTTTTGACGGGTCACCAATTAACAACCGCGCTTGGAATGATGCATGGCTAATGGTCAAAGGGTTTGAAGCTACCTGGTCATCTTAAAAATGCCTGTGTCTCCCAAGATTGGTTTTGATTTTAAAGATAGGCAACCACGGCAAGTTAAGGTCCGTTCTGGAAGGAATGTTAATAATAGAACGACGGTAATCAAAATGGCACTTAAGGGACTATAAAATTCGTAGATAACTGATGAGGAATGTTAACGAGTTGAAATTAAACCTGCCTGGGTTCGTCGAGGGGGTGTCCATCTTGTATTTTTAAACATAAAAAGACCAGTAGTTGGTTTTTAGTTCAAGAATATGATCCATTCAGGGAGTAGAAAGCAGAATAAAAGCTGTGTTTGTGGTAGTGTAATTCACTCCAAAGGACATTTTTTTCTAAAAAAGAAAAAGCCAATATGACGAGTAGGAAACGAAAAGTTACAGAAGAGTAACATACTTTTAACTCTTCGTGGGAACTCGAATTTTGTTTTCTTTGTTTAATGAAAAGCCAGTCTGTTTGATTTGTCAGACTACTATTTCTGTTATCAAAAGGCAAATCTGCAGAGACACCACATGTCAGTGCATGCCAATTTTTATAACGATTATCCGAAATGAACGAAGCTAATAGAAGAAAAAGTTAGTTTTTTAAAGAAGAATTTAAATGGCCAGCGAAATTTTTCCCGTCAGATTTTCAGTACAAGTGATTGTTCTACTGAAGAGTCTTAATATTTTCTGGTTATAAGCAAAGAAAAAAAAATCGTATCTAGATAGTGAGACGGTTAAACATTTTTCAAGAATGTGCCGATTCATTATTTTCTGATTTGAAAAAATGAGAAATAAAGAAACAAATATCTTATCTTCAGTTTTCCAACCAGACTGTTGCAAAGCGTGTTGAAAGTATGTCCGGTAATATATTGGAGCAGTTGATTACGGATTTAAAACTGCTTCTGTTTTCAGTCTGGTATTGGATGAATCATGTCATATAACTAACACGGTCCAACTCATTGTTTGGGTTAGGTTTGACAAGGGACATACATTTAAAGAAGAATTATTGACACTAATTCCTTTGAAAAATACAACCCGTGGTGAGGATGGTCCTCCAGCAATGGTAGGAATGAAAGTTGGCCTCATTGGCTTGCTGATGGCTGACAATAATTTTCCAGACATTCTGTTCTTTATCTTTATAAGATTTTGTTAAGCGCACCCCCCCCCCAAATCACTTTGGCACCCCTTTGCTCATTGCTTTTACACCACTGAATTATAGTAGTATTTCACTGTCATAATTTTTACATCGCTGATTCATTACATATAAATTGGCATTTACATAATAAACAAAGAAGTATAAGGATAATAGAGGGTGAAAATTTTGAGGCATTTCGAAAGGGTAACCCAGGTACAGTGGCAAGGGGGGCAAATGCCCCGGGTGGCACTTTGGGGCGGCAAGTTCATAGTCCTTAATTAGCTTGAAAGAAAAAAAAATAAAGAGAAAATTGAGCTCTTTTGTCAAAATACAATAAACACCAAGTATTATGAGAACGTAACACTTATGTGCAGGTAATTCAATTTGATTCTTCAAATGTGACACCTGCTCCTCTTGTAAAAGGAACAATTACTGAAACCTATCAATTTTAAACATGAGCGAATCAAAAGCTAATGTTACGGCTGCAGTGGCGTCACTAGGGGGGGGCGGGGGGGGGGCGGGCCGCCCCGGGTGACACCCATCAGGGGGTGACACCCGAGCCTAAAATTTTACTGTGTACGATTTTATGTCAGAAAACAAAAGATGACAAATTTTTTAATCTAGAAAGAAATAAGAAATACAATGAAATACGTTAAACGCGAAAATTCTTATTAAAAATATCAGTTAACTTGCAATAATAAAACAGTCCCAACACACGAACAACATTAAAACAAATTAGGAAAAAAAGAACAGAAATAGTCGCAGCAGAGAGATCTTTAAAAAAGGCTGGAATGAAAGAGGCAGTGTCTTCTGTTTTAAAAGGTATAAAGCCATTTGGGCTTGGACACACCGACAGCATGAACGAATCCCACCTCACAACTCCCTCCACCACAGTGGGGTGGGGGGAAATACGATTTTTATCACCACCCCCACCCCCCCCCACCCCCCAAAGAAAAAAAATCAAAAGATTGGTCTTCTTTGTTGATGGTTTTCTTGAGGAAAATTATGATTTCAATGTCTTTGAGTTAATATTTTGTATATATATATATATATATATATATATATATATATATATATATATATATATATTATATATATATATATATATATATATATATATATTAAAGACGTGAAAGCATAGATATGCATGTTTATATACAGGTAGTCCTCCGGTTACGACAGTCCCATCCCGACTTACGCTATTTAGTGCTTACGAACGCGCCCCCGTAAAGAACAGTATTACGCGTTATTCCGTATTTAAAAAAAAATCATGAGGTAACGAATTCTTTCCTCTATTTGAAATAACAAAAATTATTGAAAAATATGTATGATTATTATTTCAACCTACAACTTTCGTTTGAGAATTTTTCAATTGGCGAAGTTTTCAATCAAGTCAATAAAGCTGAGTAAGCTTACAAGTTCCTTTTCAATGCTCATTGGAGAGAGCATATTCAGCCTATTTCGTCCCATGCAAATTCTAACTCATTATATATTCTTTTCAACTTTGAAAAGGATCGCTCTCAGCTGCAGTTTGATGTCATCATTGAAAGATAGATGTGAAGTGCGGTGTGTACTTTTGTAAAGGACTGTTTGAAATATAGCTCATTCAAAAGCTGCAAAAGTTTTAGCTCTGTGCAAGTTTTTTGAGTTTCACTTTGTGCTAATTCCTTTTCCTTACCCTGAGCCTGGGGCTGGACAATAACTTTTTTAAGAGTTCTGAAAATTGGACTAATTCTGAAGGTAAGCAGTCTTCAAAATCACTCATGAACCTACATGTGGAAGAAAATCAGAAGCCCCGAGCCTAGTGCTCTTTATGGGTCTTCCCAGAAGACCCCCTTAGCCATCTGGCCACCAAAGGGAAGTAACAGCTGAGGAACCGCCCCCCCCCCTAAACGCAGTCCCATTAAGTTGCCCTCACAAGGAGGTGGTGGAATTTCCAACTACGACCCGCTACCACTTTAGCGCCATCCCGGCTAAGCACACTGGTCTCCATGGTTAGGATCCGCAGACTGGGGGATCATCAAAGACCTACCTAGGGTGCAACCCCCACTGGAAGGTTTCCTCAGAGCTGGCGTCCAATGCGTTCTTCGCGGCACTTTTTGCTAATCCGTACTGGCGCTCCTGGCCCTAAACCGGCACCGCTCGATGGCGTTGCTAGTAAATTGAGGGGGATGAAACGGTTGCTTCGGATTTACCCGACCCCTTCTTCGAAATCACTTGAAATGTTCTTCCATTAACTTGGCTGCTGCCCATCGGGTGGCGAAAGTGTTGAGCTCAGTTAGGTTGTAAGAAAGCCAAATTTCCCATGGATGTATTGCACCTAACCAATGTTGTAGGGCTTAAGAAAGTTTGTCAATAATTACCAGAAATACCTCAATCTTGATTTTTTTTCTCCAGGAGAATACTGTTTTTTTATGTCCCTTTATCAAACTGACGCTTTCTTTTTTGTTTGATAGTATTGAAGATTGTTTACACTGTTTTTACCACGGACTTTTACTTTCCTTTGTCTTCATAGGAATAAAATTAAGAATGCTATTTTTTAACAAACTCAATGAGAGACTTCATTTCTAAAATTGTTTCCCAAATTTCAAGTAAAATAGCGACTTCCAGTTGTTCAATTTCCTTTAGAAATCCTTCTTCTTCAAGTCGGCAGTCACGTGGCTGATTTTCATTCGTTGCTAATTCTTCCAGTGCTGCGATATTCTCATGGTATGAGCTATTAACAGACCTTACAGCATAATGTCAGGCTGACCATCTTGTGTTAGACAATGCTTTGTTAGCATGTATCAATTTCATATGTTTTTGAAGTACCAGCCAAGGATGTGTAGATGCAACAAGTCGGTTATAAAGATTTTGCAGAAGACAAACAAATCTGACCGCAGTAGGACAACCTGCTGCTCTTTTCCCAACCAAATTAAAGGAATGAGCTGTGCACGGCACATAATGAGCTACAACGCACTTCTCACAAATAATAGCCTGGTTTCCGTTATACTTCCTACTGATTTGCAGCATTGCCGTATGACTGTCCAAGGCATTTTCAGGGATTCGTACAAACATAATGGCCTTCATCTTTATTATACACTATAATTCATAAAAAATTTGGGGGCCCTTAAATTATTGGTTGCTTTAGCCCGTTCAACACCCCCCCCCCTTTTAATCCGCCATAGGGGTGGGGGATTGTCCACGCATCTGTGACGATGTGGTACGAGGAGGGGGGGTGTTTAAGAAATGTGACGTCACATCAAAAACGCGAAACTTTAAATAAAAGTTCCACTTATATATTTGATTGTTTACCATTTATTTAATTACATTTTCAATGACTTCACGCGTGTTACGATATTACAGTGCAGACTTACCCTAAATACATATTTAAATGACAAAAAATAATTTGCAACATGCTAATTTTTATTGAGAAAATACGGATTGGGGGAGGGGTGTCAAAGCTTTGTGACGTCATATCGTAAAAAAGGGGTGGGGTCTAAGTTTTTGTGACAAAGTATTACGCTGGGGGAGGGTGGGGTAAAAATCGGCAACCTCGCGTGACGTCATTTATGGATGGCCCCTTCAGTCGTGAAGGGGTGACACCATGAGCTACCGCCCCGGGTGACACCAACCCTAGTGACGCCTCTGTACGGCTGGCATTTTGTAGGGGCGGCACACTACTACTACCCGTTGTTATTTAGCAAAAAATTTGCAAAAGAAACTTATTTCTGTTACAAGATACCACATAGGTATTCCTTTGCATTCGATAGCTCTCCATATATTTCACATAAGGTTCAAAAAGTCCATTTGTGCAATGTGAAAAGATTGAAAATCAGAGAGAGGTTGCTTTTGAAAACATGTACTCTATCGAAATGTATTTTATGAAATCAATGACGCTCAAAATTATTAATAAAAGCTATAAGGAATAGTTAATAAGTGCTAATAAAATTATTTTCAAAGATTACTCACAGAGAACTCATTGAATACTTAAAGGATGATTTGACTTATTCTAACATTTTATTTGGAGATCTTATTGTATTTGAATCTTGCAGTCAAAATACGAGAGAGCAAATTTTGGCGGGGATTATGTAGTCATGTTATGAAAATAAAATCAGTTGACGGAAAAATTTCATTCTTGATAAGATAAGGAAATTGTAGAAAATCATTTGAGGTTTTGGAAGATACATAATTCGTAAAACAGATATGAAACATGCTAATCTACATAACTGAAAATTTGCCTAAAATTTAGAGTATTAAAGTATCTCACAGGAAATTGTCCAGCTAGGATTATTTTATCTCGCGGGGAAAAATGAATTAATAAATCTAAATCAAGTTTATTAAGATATTTTAGCTTGAAGTTAACCTGCCTAATATAATATATATTCATAATGGATATTCTTTACAAGTGACGAAAGTAATTCCAGCTGCGAAATAAGCTTGTTTAAAATTAAGTTAGTGAAAAATGTATTATGATCAACAATGCAATTTTGGCCATTGAGCATGGCATTGCTGGCAATATTTATACATATAAGATTGTGCTATGAGAAAAAATAGAAAATTTAAATTTCACTAAATGAACGAAATCACTTCTATTTTAAATTTAACATAAAATATAGGGTCCATATGATGAATTTCTAATTTTAAAAACACATCTTCTTTCTTATGATATCAACATATTTTCCGGGGAGGGGGGGGCGGTAGATCTGGGTTCTGGCCCCAGCTGCTCATACCCACGCTACGCCGCTGCCCGGTGTAACAGGCCAGATTAAACCCCTGACCAGAATATACCCGGGTATAATCTGGCCTAGGCCAGAATATACCCCCGGGGTTAAACTGGCCTAGGCCAGAATATACCCCCTCAGGCCAGAATATACCCCTTTGACAACATGGGGATATATAGTAAAAAATTGATGAATGACTTTTTAGACTTTCTCTTCATGTTTTAGCTCTGTCAGAGAAATTAAACTCTTTTCTTTAGTAGCTAATTTGGTTTAAAATAATAGTTAAAATAAAATAATAATTATAAAATATTTTATGATAAATGAAAGGAGCAAGACCTTTTATTTGAAAATGATGATGTCGTTGTCTCGTTTTTAAAATGTGAAATCTTATATAATTTTGACGATTCAAAGTCAAGTTACAGTCTATACAAATATATAAGGATTCAGCGTTTTTTCTTTTTTTTCATTTAACATTAATTTAATCAATTACTACATGATTATCTAAAACAATTATTTAAGATTAGTTATATTTGTTGCTTTTCAAACGCGTGCGAACACTTTGGATTTCTTAACCTTATCTATCTTATCATTTACAGACGCCCCTTCTATACAGAAGATTATTACGTCCTATGCTTATCATTGGTTTATGTCAAGTCTTGCATTTTTATTGGAGTTTTAAATGTTGATAGTGTTGGTTTTAAATATTGATAGCATTGGTTTTAAATGTTGATAGCGTTGGTTTTAAATGTTGATAGTGTTGGTTTTTCTGGCTTCCTCAGGCAACCTTTCCACATTTTGATTCAAGTTGTCATATAGTTGTTATGTGTTGCCAGTGTTCACGTGTTGAATTACTTTATCTCTGAGGAGGATGTGGTTGTCCTCTGTTCCTGTCAGAATGTAGCTTATAACCCTGAACTAACCGCCCCCCCCCCACTTTATCCTTTAATATGCATGTCTCGGTTGTTCAAGATCTCGAGTGCGGCCATAATATACAAACTTGTCAAAAGTAAGGTCAAGAGTTGTGCTAAGATGCTTTCTTCTTGAAATTTTTAGTGGGTTAAAAGTCCTAATATGCATTTGTTTTGAGACAGGTTGTATCATAATAATGTCTCTTTCTTCACCTGTGCTCTCTTGTTC
Source organism: Ampullaceana balthica (assembly GCA_944989445.1). NCBI lineage: Eukaryota > Metazoa > Mollusca > Gastropoda > Lymnaeidae > Ampullaceana > Ampullaceana balthica. The sequence continues at coordinate 922,899 of CALYLW010000127.1, read as the reverse complement.
CTTTTGTTGTAGGCTCCCATTGACAGTACTTTAACAGAATCACCAGGGAACTGATTGGGCGAAGACCCTGTTTATTGCTGTAAACGTTTTGGTTACTGACATTGTAGGTGTTTCTGATTATTTTGTCAGTCGATATATTCTTTAGCTTAACTCATCCCATGTTCAATGATTCTACCACGAGGTATGGACCAATCCATCAAAGTTCCATGCGATGAATGCGGCAATGATTCTTGATACCATCGTCATCAGCATCCTTCCGTCTCGCTCGCGATGGTGGAAACGAGTTCTGTGCTTCCCAATTATTTGGCCTTTCTGTTAGCTCTTCTGTCTATAGAATCATATTTAATTGTACGTATTTTATGTTTATTGAACTGGTGAAGGCATTAGCCGAAAAGCTTACTGTCGTGTTAGTTTAAAAATAAAGCTCAAATTTATTGTTCTCATTACACAATTTGTTTGTGTATTTTGTACTTTATTTAAAAGCTTTATCACACTCCCATTTTATATGATATATTAATCAAAATAAGTTAATGGTAAAACTGTACCATATTCCGCAGGCCTGAGGTCAGTAGGTAACTTGGCTTTTCGTCCATACATAATTTCAAAAGGAGTGCACCTGGTTGAGGCATGTACAGATGTGGTATGCACTTGCATATTGTTCAGTGGTGGTGTCTTCTTGCTGGTTTTTGGCTTTAGGACAAAACATTTTTGAAAGGCTTTGACATTTTGGTGAACGTCATGCTTCATTCTTTTCCAATAACAACGTTCAAAGATTGTGGCTGTCTTATCTCTGCCAAAATGGCCATCGAAATTTGGGTTCACATGAAACGTCTTCAAGATATTTGGCAGGGAACTTTTATTGAGAACTTTCTTTTCACCATGGTAAAGAATCAATCACTTCTTTTGCTTCAAAAGGCTTTGCAGTTTGTTTAAAGTGTGACTTGGCTTTTTGACCGTTTCTCTGAAGGTTAGTCATGGATCTACTGAGGCTACTTAAATTTCGTTGTGGAGTAGAATTGTAAAAGCTGATCATACAGTTGGTCTTCCATGGTTGACAAAGTTTGCGCTCTAGTCGTTTGGATTTTATTTTATAGTGACCAAAAATGTGTTTTTAAAGTTGCGAAATCCGATTCGTCGTGTCTGTAAAGATTGGCCTAATCCAGCTAGGTTACCTCCTTTCGCAACTTTCTGCTACTCATTTATATTTACGCCTTTCAAAAGAACTACGGCTGTTTTAAAATAAAATAATAGGGCGCGACGCGGTCAGAGGTTCTTTTGAATTCAGATTAAACGGAACAGAATCCGTACTTCATAACAATAGATGAAATGCGATGGACAGCGGACAATTCAACATTGGTGAAATCCAACAAGTTTGACCGTACTGTTTTAAGAGTAACACGGGTAAAAATGAATTGTGCTGATTAAAAAAATAATAATTTGCGCTACTGGAACAAGGGTTTCTTTTGAATGTCTTAAGACGCCGCGAAGGCAAACCGAGCTACAGATAAAGATTCGGAAATACGACAAGCAACATTGGGGAAGTCAAACGATGTTTCCCACACTTTTAATCTTGTCCTATTCTTTAAATTATTTTGCATCTCAGCGTGTATTCAGATAGATAAAAAAGGGCAATGTGCCATGATATGTTTATTCCCAAAACAAAATGAAGATAGGTATAAACCGTTGTTGCCAGTAACATTTAAAATGTATGAGAGCAACAACAACAAAAACAACAACAACAAACAAACAAACAAACAAACCATTCATGTATAATTTAATTTCAAAAATTTAAAATATTTTTATGGCCATACTCACAATATTGAAACGTAATTATTTGATTAATAAGCGAGGTACACAAAAAAATGTTCGCAAGCGTTTAAAAAGCCACAACTAATAGTCTCTATCACGCTTAAATTATTATTTTAAAAAAAAATTATCAATTCATGTGGTTGCCTGAATTAGTCAACTTTAAAAAAAAATATTTAAAAAAATACATAAAATATATTTAAAAAAATAAAAACAAAACAAAGCTGATTCCACCAATATTTGTGTAGACTGTAAAATTACATAAAGAGTTACCGTCCTCTCTGACAACCACATAAAGTAAATTGTTTCATTATTATTATTATTTTATTGTAAATAAAACATCTTTCCTACTTAATAAATGAGTTTAACTTCTCTAACAAAGCTAAAACTCTAATATAATGTCTAATTAGTAACTCCTTCATTTTTTACTATACATCCTCATGTTGTCAAAGGGGTATATTCTGGCCTGGAGGGGTATATTCTGGCCTAGGCCAGTTTAACCCCCGGGGTATATTCTGGCCTAGGCCAGATTAAACCCGGGTATATTCTGGCCTAGGCCAGATTATACCCGGGTATATTCTGGTCAGGGGTTTAATCTGGCCTGTTACACCGGGAACCCGTTCAAGTTTTGGACTGGTACCCGGCAGCTTTTTTCAACAATATTGACTGCCCTACTGAGATAGATTCGTTATTTCCACTAGTAAAGGTAGATATATTAGAGGCGTGGTATAAACTAGTTAGGTAGAAGTATATATAGTGATATTCACCAGTGAGGTAGATTTTGTTGTATTGTATTAACTATTGAGTTATATTTTGTTGTATGCACTAATGGGGTATATTTGTGATATCCCCTGATGGGGAAGGAACTGATTGATTTGGTGAAGTTAATGAACTTGGTGCAGTTGAAGAACTCAATGCAGTAAGTGCAATTCCTCTCCATTACCTAAGGCAGGGGTGGGAAAACTACGGCCCGCGGGCCGCATGCGGCCCGTAGGCATATACATGTTGCGTTCTTATGTCGATGTTAATTTTCTTTGTTTAGCATTTTCGCTTTATTTTTAAAATTTTATTCCGAGTATTTGATTGATTCGAATCTAGGTATATTAAATTGGTTTTATGGCTCCATAATTGATTTATGATCATTAGTCATTAATTGTTAACATCCTTATTCGAAACTGCATTTCAGCTCAACTGTAAGTGGCTTTTGTTTACGATTTACATATTGGCAGTTTTTTAAAACTTGTAATTTAAAAATGAATTGACGTTGATTAAACCATAAGTGCTGCCAAAAAAAAAGAAAGATTGAGGACGAAGGTCGTGTTTTTAATGAAGAATGGACTGCTAAATATTGCTTCACAACCGTTGGCAGCAAAGCAGTCTGCTTGCTGTGCCTGAGTGTGTGAGCGTCTTTAAGGAGTACAACTTTAAAAAAAAATCCAACACATTTTGATTTCGGGCACTATTTAACGAACGAAGAGAGAAAAGGGAATTTCCAGGAGTTGGTTAATAATTTAGAGAAGCAGCAAACTGTTTCCACCAAATAGTCTTTTATACAAGATGCTACAACCGAAGCCAGTTTTGTACTGTCCCATAAGATTGTAAACGGAAAAGGTATTTTTCTGACAGCGAGTTTATAAAGGAATGCTTGTCAGATGCAGCAAGAATTATGTGTCCACGTTGGGCCAGTGTATTAACACACGTTGGGCCAGTTTATTAACACACGTTGGGCCAGTGTATTGACACACGTTGGGCCTGTGTATTAACACACGTTGGGCCAGTGTATTAACACACGTTGGGCCAGTGTATTAACACACGTTGGGCCAGTGTATTAACACACGTTGGGCCAGTGTATTAACACACGTTGGGCCTGTGTATTGACACACGTTGGGCCTGTGTATTGACACACGTTGGGCCTGTGTATTGACACACGTTGGGCCTGTGTACTGACACACGTTGGGCCTGTGTATTAACACACGTTGGGCCTGTGCAGTCCTTTATTTTAAGATAATTTTTTATTGATAATCATTTCAGAAATGTCGTAAACAGATTCACTTTTGCTTGAATGCAATCTTTGTAAGATTCTACAGAATCTACTTTTTGATTTTCAATCTTTACATATCACACAACTGAACTTGTTTGATCCTTATGTCAAATATATGAAGAGCTATCAAATACAATGGAACAATATTTGGTATCTTTTTATTGAAGCAAGATAATTTTTCGTTAACTGTATCTCCTAAAATTGCTATGAGCTCAGTTAGAATTTTAGATGACAAGTTTTTTACCCATTTTCAAACTATGTTCTAGGAGTGTTCGAAAGTACTTTGCCAGAATATTGCCTTTATTTGCAAAAATATTGCCCTCTCTGTGACCTCAAAAGTCACATTCAATTTCGCCAGGATTTAATAATGTCAAATATTCTAACAAGAACTTCTTACAACTTTGTTTTCTCTTTTACAACAACCAATTGTCGGTCTTTTTTAATAGTATATTCTTTTTTATCCTTGCAACAAAAAAAACAACGTTGGAATTGTTGAGTACTTATTGACTTTATCTTGGCTTTTATTTTATTTTATTAAAATTTATTTTCACGTTTTAACAATAAGCTAATTAACAACGAGGAATTTGCCGCCCCCCCGCCAAAAAAAAATAATTAAAAAATTGTATTTATTTGTGCCAAGTTTTAATTACACTAGATAAGCAATGGTTTCGATTATTTTTGTTTATGCCACAAAACAAAAGACATTAAAATAAAAATAAGCCACATAAATACGCCAACAATTTTTTCTAGTAGTTCACTTACGTTAAAAGCAAACTTGAATCAATTATATATACCGCACATTATTGTCATACTGTCAGCCCTTATGTTTTCAAGCTCAGCAACATTAGTATCATAAGACTTTAGAATACTTTAGATGTATAATGGAGTTTCAAGATTCGGCATTAGAAGCGCTCTCGTATTTTAATATAGTTCTTCATTTCGTTTAATTTTTTTTCTTGGCTTTACTTTTATTTTATTAAAATTAATTTACACGTTTTAACAATAAGCTAATTAACAACGAGGAATTTGCCGCGCCATTTTACAACAGGAGCTGCCGTCAAATTTTACGAATCAATGAATTTATCACCACATCAGTGTCACGTTTTCATACTAATATAGCCTCTGGTTTTGATTTATTACAGTAGTATTAGTATCAGAAGAATTTATATCCAATAAGGAGTTTGAAGTTTTGGCAGTTTAAAACGTTCACATGCTTTTGGATAGTTCCTTTATTTCTTGTATTAATTTCTTATTTGGCTTTTCTTTAATTTCGATTAAAAAAACTCCTCTTTCTTTTAAAATTTATTTTCTTTTTAAGAAACTTATTAACGACTAGGAATTTGCCACCCCTGGCAAAGTGCCGCCCGGGGCATTTGCCCCCCCTGCCCCCCTTCGCTACGCCACTGTCCACATACATCTGTGAGCAAGCTTTTTCTTGCATGAAACTAAACAAGTATAAGAAACGATCGAAGTTAACTGACTGCAATTTGAATGCCGTCATGGGAATCACAACAAGTAAACTTGTTCCACGGTTCAAGAACATCATCCGAAATTGTAAACAGTTACATAATTCTCATTAATTATAATTGTAATCTATGGTCAGCTTAAATGTAAATTATGTTCCTACTTCTCCATAGTTATGACAGGTAACAAACTTTTGTTGAAATAATAATGAATAATAAAATCTTATCAAATTAGAAACTGTTTCAGTTTGTATTTTAAAATGTAATGTACATATGTAATAGAGTGTGAAAGTGAAATAAAATGACAAGTACATGGTAATTATCATTAATTTAAATTTAGAAGTTGTCAATTGTAATTAAGTTATATGCGGCCCGACTATAACAATAAAGTTTTAAATGCGGCCCTCCGTAGAAAAAGTTTGCCCACCCCTGACCTAAGGTATAAGGTGTTGCAGAACGTATTATGTTATAAAAATAAAATGATACGCGGGAAGGTAAATAAAAATACGTGTTAATAGGTAAATAAAAAAGTGAACCTTACCTGAATTAATGCCAACGCAGCTTGGATAACTACAGCTACAAAAGCCACACATCGTAAACATCTACATCTGTTCCAGTGTTCGTCTGACTACATTGACATCTACAGCTACACCCGTGGCAGTAAGACAACTTGGACTTCTCTTGATGTTCTAGAAGAGGCCAGTGAATGCGGTGATCCATCAGAGCAAACTGTCTACAACATCGTCATTTTGTCTTTATAAAGCTTTCAAACTGGAGTCGTGATTGCTTGCTCCATTAAGTTTTATCCAATAGTATAGTGACATAGATGATGTTTTATCCATTAAAGGTGTAATTTAATTGTCTTTGCTTTTGTTGCTTCTGCCGTTTGTTGTGATATCTAAACCTATGCCAAACCTTAAACTTGTGTATTGAACCATGGCTGATGACTTGTGCATAGGATGAATGCTTTAGACTTGTTTCTCTGCAAAGGAAAAAAAAACTGTTTTAGGGGACATACATTTCGGAGAGTCTTTGAAAACAAGACATTAGAGCTTAGAAGATAAACCATTACCGAACTTGTACTAGGTACTTAATAAGGGGAAAAAAAGCAAGCTACTCTAATCATAAGTTTAGAGATTGGGCTTATGATGCTAAAAATAAGTCATTTAAATATTCTTAGTTTTTTTAAAAGAAATAAATTGGAAACAAATAAATAACATGCAGACACCTACCGAAAAAAAATTGCCATGATGAAATCCTAGACACATCATCCTGCCTAACTTTGACTAAACACAAGGAACGTTCAAGTAACTCTTTAAAAAAAAAGCTATTCACTCAAAAGTCTCCAAGTTCACTCTCACGGGGAACACAGGTGACACATCGCCCCCCCCCACCCGATTGTATTTAAAAAAAAATTCAGAGCTACAGGGAAAAAGGGGAAGCCAAAACTTTTTTTTAAGAAGCAGTTTGACCTCGGTTTCATATGCGATGATGTGTGACAACAATCTCGTTGTTAGAAACATAACAAATAACTGGGAGAAAGAGTGGCAGAAATCATTCATCATCGTCGACGGATGCCCAAGTTAGGCTTACAACATAACATTATAATAAGGGAATGAAACGGACAATAAATAGAAGTTAAAAAAAGATTTTTTTTACTTTAGTCATATTAAATCGAAGTACTTGAACTAATAAGTTTTAAATTATTTTCTTCTTTTTAGTTCGCTTATAAAAACGTGGTTTTTAAAAATCTTTTTTTTACTTCTATTTATTTTATTCTTTTTAGTCCACTTATAACAACCTGGTTTTTAAAAATATTTTTTACCTCTATTTATTTTACCAAACACCCCACAAGCGCCCGCCCAACGTTTTAAAAACATTGTGATTTGGTCACGGGGCGAACTCACAGATGTCAACAAAAGCCGACGGTACAGATGCTTTTATATAGACTATAGACTATAGATTAACTTAAAAGTTCAATAATTTAATAACGGTACATTTGATCGATCTGATATTTTGATACAATGCATTGTCATCCAAGATCTATCTGTGGTAAAATTTTCAGATCTCTAGGACCATCAGAAGTGGTTCAATTTTACGTTGGCAGATTTGAAAAAATCTTGGACAATGCCCAATGAAAAGCGAGTTAATAAAAACGTGGTAATAAAAAATGGGTGAGACTGCAATCAGGATTTTAGATAAACAAATATATGTTATTAAACGTATTAAAACAGGGTGTGAATAGGCCTGTGTCTGACAAGACGTCGCAGAACAACGGGTATATCACAACAATATTATTAGTGAACAAGGCTTACAAGGACATACATTTAATGTGGGGGTAGCAATTTTGTACATTAACCACGAGCGAAAAAAATCAACTATTCCTCTGGATCATCACTCAAGAGTTTTCCAAAATACAAGAAAGTAGAAGCATAACATTAGTTTACCTTAGAGCTTTGTATTTAGCAAAATGAGGATGACGGAATCCGATCAGCTGTGTACATCGACTCAACAACTGCCAACAACCGCTTCTCGGGGTGTGTGACGACACTGACTGGCCGTATATCCGTTTCGAGTTAGTCCGCTTATTTTACAGCGACCAATGAAATGACAGAGTGTAAAGTTCATCATATAGTAACGCAATAGATAATTGTGAATTATTTTGACGCGTCTCTATAGAGTATGTGCTCGAAAATCGCGTTAAAATATCGGTCTTTAAATGTGATTATTTCGCAGTGCATGTTATATTCAGTGGCGGATCTAGATTTTTCTGCGTGGGGGGGGGCAGGAGAATTTCAGGGGGCGCCGCCAAATTTTACTAATATCCGAGCATTGCGTAAATACTAATTATTAGCCTACTAATTTAGTAAATTTTCTAAATCATCGAACAAGTCAAACAGAATGAACAATATAAACAGATATGTTTTCAAAATAGTAACGTAAATTTATTTCAATAGTATATTGATCTTAGAGAAACTTAGTTCATGCGAATTTAAATAAAGGCCCGAGCCCTATATAAATTGCTTTCTACGCGATTTCATTTAAGCAAAACGGTTTATCGTTGATTGAAAGTCAACATTCTCAGCTAGATTTCGTTTAATTGAAATTGATGCCAATCCAGACAGACGTTCGTTTGTCATTGTAAAGCGCAAATAATTTTTGATGATTTTCAATCTACTGAAACTTCCTTCAGCAGTAGCACTGCTAACAGGAAGATTCAAGTAAATATTATATAGAGTATTGACCAATTAGGGAGACCTGATGCCATTTGTTTTTCAGTCAATAATAGTAGAACCTCTTTAATTTGTGTTCACTAGATAGAGATGGACGTATTGATGTATATTATAATAGAAATTGCATGTATACAAATCTTTGAAGTTGTCATATTCTACGATTGCTTCAAGGTTAATATCGTTTTTTGTAAATTTCGCATAAACTTCAAATAAAAACAACCCGTAAAAGACCAAGTTTTTTATAAAGGATTTAATATAAAAAAACCGTAAAAAACCAAGTGTTTCACTATAAATCCTTAATGTACGAGACGTAACTAAAAGAATGTTCATTATAATACGCAGCGCCAGACCATCCAGAAATACAAAATTGCAGTTGTGTCGTAAAACATGTTTAATATAATGCGCACCGATCAGGAATATGTTTATATAAAGAGTTGTCAATAAAATACGCACCTTATTGCGCGACAGAAAGGTTGTTCAATATAATACGCACCGCGACGCTCTATCTCAAAAAAAAAGCATGATACATAGGAATAAATAAAATAAACTAAAAAATCAATAATTTAATTACGGTACATGCGATCGATCTGAAATTTTGATACATTGTTTTTATTATTGGTACAAAACTGCCTGCAAAATTTCAGCTCGCTAGCTTATGAGCAAGTGGGTTAAAAATCGATCAACAGTTTTTGCGACAAGCAATTAAGCATGCAATCAAGGGTGCAGACACCACGAGTTAATATAAAGGATTTAATAAAAAAAAAGAACCTTAATTTTCTTCCGACATTTGTGATGGATCAATACAATAGAAATAAGTAACTGTGCTCCGAAAGTTATTAAATTGATCATCTATTTGTGTTACAAGTGTATCCAAGATAGTGAACTACGTTTCAGATTTAAAGTGTGTATCTTATCTTATCTTATCTGTTTACAGACGCTCCTTCTATACAGAAGATTATTGCGTCCTACGCTTATCTATGGTTTGTGTTTAGTCCTGCATTTTTATTAGAGATTTAAATGTTGTTAAAGTGTTGGTTTTCCTGGATTCTTCAGGCAACCCATTCCACGCCCGAATTCCGGACGGGAAGAAGGAAAACTTGTATGTGTTTGTTCTTGCATACGGAATAAGAAAGGTGTTTTTATCCTTATGTCTATCTGAGGGTTGTATTAAGTTATCTTTGTGTTGTATTTCTAAATTAGAATTAATAGCTTTATGTATGATTACTACTTTGCTCTTGGTTCTTCTATCCTCTAGTGTTTCAAGGTTTAATGATTTAAATAATGGTGTTATTCTTGTCAGTTTCGAATATTCTCCAGTAATGAATCTAACAGCTCTTTTTTGAATTTGTTCTAGTTTATCAATGTTTTCTTTGGTGGATGGGTCCCATACAGAAGATGTGTAGTTGGATGATAAGGCCTTTGCATTTCATCTCTGCTTAGTTCGCCTGACATACTTTTCATTTTTGAAAATTAATTCACTTTTCTTTAAAGTCTGTTTGGAACAATTTTCGTTAATAAATTATTTTACATCTACATTCAGAATTTCAAAAATTTCGCCGCTTTCATTTCAACAAAGTTATTTCTTCCAACATCGATCAATTGTTTTTCAAATGCAATGTCAATATCCTTGCGTTACAAGTAGTTTGATAACGCGAAGATATTATCAAACAACTTTTGTACAAAAAGCATCAGAAAAACAAAAGAATATTTCGTTATCAAAACATATAGTCCCATAGCTTCTGCTCTGACACTTTCTTTATATTCTGTTGATTCCCCTGAATTTATATATGCTAGTGTGGCTAGAATAGCAGAGAATGATCCAACAACAGCATCGCCTGCATGCTTACGGCTTGCACATCTTGTATCAGAAAGTCGTTTCAGAGTATCAACTTTTGATTCATATTGAGATTTCTGATGTTCTTTAAGAGTATGTAGACGTGGTAAACTAGGCGTGAGGAATGCATACAACTTTTCAGCTGTGCCGAAAAACAACTGTACATCACTGTTTACAGACTTTGCTTCGATAGTAACCAAATTCAAAACATGGGCACAATAATGAACATAGATGGCATTGGGTGAAATTTTCTTTATTTGAGTTTGAAGGCCACTCTTAATTCCAGACATCACAGATGCGCCTGTCCTTGACAGAGTGTGATATCAATGTTTCGCTTCTGTAGTTCCGTTAAAATCTTCTCAACAAATGCGACAGCATTGCTGTTTACCAAAATTTAAAAGCCTATAAATATTGCCACATTAAGTGGAACTGACCGTAAAACTGAACCTAAAGAAACTGACATATGATCAATTGTAGATATATCAATGGTTGAATCAATAATTAAAGAAAAGAATTGTGCAGCCTTAACTTCATTATCGATTGTCGCCGATAATTCAGATGCGAGTGATTGAATTAAATCATTTTGCACATCTTGACTTAAATAAAGTTCATTTTTCTTTTCAAACTTTAGATATTAGATGACTGTGCACAGAGGAATCATATTTGGCTAATAAATATAACAATTCACGAAAATTTCCAGTATATCTACAACTGCCATGCTCTCTGTATACTCTGAATGACAAACCTTGTTTTGCTAAGAACAACGCTACGTCTATCATCAGTTTCAATACTTATTTATTCTTTTCCAATTGGCGACGCACCTAACTGATCAAACCAGATATAACAGTTTCATCATTTGAAATACGATATTTAGCAAGCCATATTGTCATATTGCAGTTAGGAGTTAGGTGTTGATTAAAAGGTTCGTGTTTAGCAATCCTTTTTTCTGCTCTAGTGACACCTTTAGTGTTCATCGAGGGCGCCATTTTAGACCCAACAGGGGCGTGGGGGGGGGGCAAGCCGACCCCCCTGCCCTATAGCTAAATCCGCCACTGGTTATATTATTATTAAACTTGATTAATTGTCTGATGCATTAATCATTATATTTTTTAAGATAAACGAATATCTTTAGAAAAGAAAATAAAGGTTTGTATCGAGAATCGACGGTGGTTTTTATTTAATTAAATAAAAAAGTATTATTTTTTTAAAAGTTTGTTGTTGCTTGTTACCAGTAAGATACGTGATTAACACGCGCGTGACGGTGAAATCAAATCATTTTCTTAATATTCCAGTATATATATATAGATATAATATACACGTCATCACTGTTGTAGGTCGAATTCCGATAAGGAATGATTTTTTAAAAATTTCGCTTAGTTGCCGAGGTCTAACACACAGTGCGACTTTGATGTGATAAACGGTCAAGGCCGAATTTGTTACTATTAATATTACAATTACAAGTTACAAGTATCATATGATTAACTGAGGAAATTCAAGTGCGGTCTCATAGTGACAGATATTCTGCACGTCCAAAGCAGTAAACTTAAAATTACCATATTGATATGTTTAATTTTTTTTAATTCGCTGAATCGACGGGCATTGCAAACGCGAGCGGCGGTGACATGCCACGGGACGAGGCGGGGCGAAAAATTTCACCTTAGTTTTAACGCATGAGCAGACAATAATAAACTGGTACCTTTTTTAAAATTATTAAATGGAATCGAAACATGACCACATAGACGTAATCAAAGTCATTTACTTCGGCAAAAAAATAAAAAATAATAAATTCCCGACTAGTCATACATTTTCCCGACTATTTCCAGACTTTCAAGACTGGGAAAATTATTTTAAGAATTCCCGACTTTTTCACGTTTTCCAGACTGAGTGAGAACCCTGGTTATATTTAAGCGGTCCTTAAAAACGAACGGTCTTAACAACCTTAGGAAAGAGTGAAGAAATATTAGGGTCCCGAAATTCCGATACGATTCCGATTAATCGTCCCATTACTAATTAACACACATCATGTACATAAAGAAATAGGGGAAAAGTCTGGTCACCGATCGCTTGACCGAGCTCAGCGTGACACGTAAAATGTAAACAAAAGCACGCCGGTACTTCGATGGGTCGCGTCAACGCGTCAACTCAAACTCTCACGTGGAAAAAAAACAATAACAAACAGTGAATTTGAATTACATACTTTATATAAGGATAATCTAGAAATGCATAAATTTAATTACGGTACGTTCGATCGATCTGAAATTTTGATACGATGCATTGTTAGGTGAGACGGGTCCGTGTGCCAAATTTCAGCTCGATCGGATCACGGGAAATGGGTCATTTTTGACTTTTATTTTTCCGCCCGCCCAAGACAGAGAGACACAGAGAGAGAGAGAGATGATGACAGAGACGGCGGTGAAGTTAATATAAGAGATTTAAAAACACCTAAAACCCCATATCAAGTGGCAGTACAAAGTACATCACAATTAGGTTCTCCTCCATAGTGATATTGTAATCATACTGTGCTCATGTAATAGTGCTCTACTACTACTAAACTAAACACATATTCTGTAGGCCTGAGACTAATCTCTTAAGGCCTTGGCTAGAACCTGGGCAATCTGCTCCATCTGCTGAGCATTGCCATACAACATTGTCTTTACATGGGACTCGCCCGCCTCCCTCACCCCCCCGGCTATATCGAGCGCCGGGCAAGACGTCACCAGGTGTTCGACTGTCTCAGGGGCTTGGCTGCAATGACGGCAGTTCGAGTCCCTGTTGTGGTCTAGCCTGTGAAAGTAAGAGTTGGTTGGGCAATGTTCTGTCCTCATCTGAGTCACCAAACCCTGGTGTTTGCGACTCAGGTTCCACCACTGGTCTGAACGGCTTGGCCTGGGCATGTTAGCGAATACCCCTCTGGCTGTTGTGTTGTCAGCCCACTCCTGGTACCACTTATTCCGAAAAGGGTTGGCCTCTACGCGGCCCGGGACACGAGTAAGGTGTGGAATTGACTGCACCTGAAACCAACAACCCTGACGCACACCGTCAAACCATGTCTGTAAGGAATCCTTGCTCTAAGCAACAGACGCACAAAACCACGCATGAGTGGCGTAGTGAAAGGACTCGACTCATTAGTCTAACTCCCAGGGCAAAGGTACGTGTATGGCAACATGCACGGACCGGGAGAAGGTAATAAAATGCGCCCACTTCATTCATTAAATATGGCTGGAAAACCTCTACTACTACTATACGAGTCAAATTCAAAGTAGACTAAAAATGTATGTAAAAAGAAATGTGGTGCTATTCCAAAAAAGTCTTTCAAGCTATTTTTTACAAAAGAGATGAAAAAAAACAACAACAACAAATAAAAAAAAATAAACAAACAAACTAACCTACACCGGAAGACCTAACGGGCAGTTTAACAAAATTTGTTTTACAAAATGAATATGTTTTGTTTTTAAAAATACATTTATAGATTTGTTATTTTTTATATCAATTTTTATTTTTAAAAATAGTTTTAAAAATAATAGAAAAAAAAACCAAAAACAACAAACAAACTATCATGACCTAACACAATATATTATGGAAGATCATGTTAACGCTATAGAGCAAGAGTGTGGAAACCATTGCTCGCGAGCCAGATGTGGCTCTATTGATGGCTGCATCTAGCTCTCAGGCAAATGTTCGATTATTAAAAAAAAGTTTATTCATACTCCTTTGATCTAAATATTAATTGCATATAAAAAACAGCATACCAATAATAATGTTACTAAAAAGAATCTAAAGACATAATTATTGTACTTTTAGTTTTAGAGTTGAAATTACACAAAATGCACATATTTACTTGAATTGTTAGTTTTAAACATAGCGTATTGCTCTCACAGAATTATTTTTCAAAATATTTGGTGTTTATGGCTCTCTCAGACAAACATTTTTCCGACCCCTGGTGTAGAGGATGTAAACTCAAAAACCTTAATCCTACTATTACTCTTTCTATACATTTATTACATTAATTACACACACCTTTACCATTTATTTTGGTTCACAATGGCGTCTCTCAAATTGGAATGTTCCAAGGGGTCGGCGAATCGCTTATAAGATTCAGAGGGCTTTGAACTTTATCATAATTTATGACTATCTAAGGGGAGGGGTGATTGATTATATCAGGAATTTAGACAGAAATGACCAAGCATATCTATCATATTATCTACAGGCCTAAAAAATGAACATAATTGGACATTTGTCAAACAGGGGCTGCTGTTAACAACACATACTATTTTTTTAAAATTATGTTTTAGTTTTATCAACATAATATTTCAATATATCACTATAACTATTAGTTTTTAAAGAGGACGCATCAAAATAATTGTCTACACATTCAAAGAATGCAGAAATAAAAATTCTGTCTTTTCTTATCTTCTCGTATCTTCTCATATCTTATCTTATCCTATCTTATATTTATATATTACTGACTCTCCTTCTATACAGAAGATCATTGTTTCCTACGCTCATTTATAGTTTATGTCTGATCTTGACTTTTTATTAGAGTTGTGAACGTTGATCATGTATCGTTTTTTTCAGGTTTGTTCACGCAACCCATTCCATGCTCGAATTTCAGACGGAAGAAGGATGTGTGTTCTTGCATATGGATAAAGAAAATTGTCTTTATCGTTATGTCTATCTGGGTGTTGTATAAGATTGTGGTTGTGTTGCATTTCAAAGTTAGAATTTATTGCCTTAGTATTATGCCTACACTACTCTTCGTTCTTCTATTCGCTAGGGTTTCTAGGGTTAATGATTTATCTCAGTGGTGGGCAAATATTTTAGGGCGATTGAAGCATTAGTAAGAAATGAAACGTCAAGGGGCCGCACCTAATAAAAAATTAGCATCATTTTAAGTACAATCATCCATCTTTAACATAAATTTATTGATTTTTCCCCCCTCGATAATACGACAGGCTTCCGCCGTAAAGAACTCCGTAGCGGGCCGCGTGCTTCCCGTGGGCCTTAGTTTGCCCGCCCTTTATTTATTTAATGGCTTTCCTTTATTCAATTTGAATATTCTCTAGTAATGAATCTTGCTGCTCTTTTTTTTTAAAATTTGTTATAGTTTATGTGTTTTCTTTAGTGGATGGGTCCCATACACAAGATACATATCCTAGTATAGGTCTATCACTGAAACGTATATAGC
This sequence comes from Ampullaceana balthica, assembly GCA_944989445.1. Taxonomy (NCBI): domain Eukaryota; kingdom Metazoa; phylum Mollusca; class Gastropoda; family Lymnaeidae; genus Ampullaceana; species Ampullaceana balthica. Next base: position 907,337 of record CALYLW010000127.1, on the reverse strand, counting down.
AATTTCGATTTTTTTTTATTAAGCTTAAAATTTTTTGTGTTTTAAAATTCTTCATTCACATTTGGAGTCCATTATAATTTTTCCTTTATTGTTTACTTAAAAGTAAAGTAGTTTACATCTTTAGCTAGGATTAGATGTTTTCCACGAATGGGGCCGTCCATAAAGTACGTCACGCTATCTTTTTACCCTTTTTAACTCCCCCTATCACAAATCTCAGACCCCCCCCCCTAAAGTATGTCACATTTTCGAACAAATTTGTTCATTTTTATTAACAAAATAATTAAAATTTAATAGAAAACACCGTGACGTCACACATGGCCGGACCCCCTTCCCCCCTGTCACAAACTGTCACACTTTCTTACACCCCCTCCCCCCTCTGGCGCATGACTTAGTTTATGGACGGCCCCAATGAAATAATTTGTGTTTATGGTATTTTAAAAGTATATTTTTTAAGATACTCTTAACAATCGACACTTTTCCTGGTCTAGAGACATACTCCTAATACATGTGTAGTTTTCTTTTTTAAAATTTATTTTCTCTGGGGATAACTTTCCCTTGTATTGTTATCAATGTCACGTTTCCAACAAGAATATATTCTATTTTAATTATTTGGGGGCGGTGTCTTGGATATTGATCGTCGTGTTCACAAGGTCAAACTAACTTTAAATGTTTAATGTCACTGTGTTCATAATTTAATTCAGAAGAGAAACACCTGGTTCCACTGAGTATACGACTGGTTCCTCTGAGTATACGACTGGTTCCACTGAGTATACGACTGGTTCCACTGAGTATACGACTGGTTCCACTGAGAATACGACTGGTTCCACTGAGTATACGACTGGTTCCACTGAGTATACGACTGGTTCCACTGAGTATACGACTGGTTCCACTGAGTATACGACTGGTTCCACTGAGTATACGACTGGCTCCACTGAGTATACGACTGGTTCCACTGAGTATACGACTGGTTCCACTGAGTATACGACTGGTTCCACTGAGTATACGACTGGTTCCACTGAGTATACGACTGGTTCCACTGAGTATACGACTGGTTCCACTGAGTATAGACTGGTTCCACTGAGTATATGACTGGTTCCACTGAGTATACGACTGGTTCCACTGAGTATACGACTGGTTCCACTGAGTATACGACTGGTTCCACTGGATCTGTTCCACGATATACGACTGGTTCCACTGAGTATACGACTGGTTCCACTGAGTATACGACTGGTTCCACTGAGTATATGACTGGTTCCACTGAGTATATGACTGGTTCCACTGAGTATACGACTGGTTCCACTGAGTATACGACTGGTTCCACTGAGTATACGACTGGTTCCACTGAGTATACTACTGGTTCCACTGAGTATACTACTGGTTCCACTGAGTATACGACTGGTTCCACTGAGTATACGACTGGTTCCACTGAGTATACGACTGGTTCCACTGAGTATACGAGCCGGAAAACGTAATCATCAATGTAACCAACCTCAAAGTTTAAAAAATCACGAACTTTTCGGTATGTAAATGTAACTATACCAAAAAAAAGCGCAAGGGTACATTTTTGTTAACAGTTTAAATTATTTTATATTAGATGGATAGATTGACAGACAGACAGATAGACAGATAGACAAATATACAGTTATATATATATATATATATACATATATATATATATATATATATATATATATATAGATAGATAGATAGATAGATAGATAGATAGATAGACAGACAGATAGATAGATAGATAGATAGATAGATAGATAGATAGATAGATAGATAGATAGATAGATAGATAGATAGATAGATAGATAGATAAATAGATAGATAGATAGATAGATAGATAGATAGATAGATAGATATGATAGATAGATAGATAGATAGATAGATAGATAGATAGATAGATAGAGATAGATAGATAGATAGATAGATAGATAGATAGATAGATAGATAGATAGATAGATAGATAGATAGATAGATAGATAGATAGATAGATAGATAATGACAACATCGTTTCGTGATTATAGACTATCAACTTGGTAGCCATGTTGCGTGATTTGTATTGGGGGGGGGATAAGGGAGGCAATAAAAGAGAGGAAGGGGAAAAAAGGTTGAGCAGGGAATAAAAAAACATCACGCGCAGGCGTTGATTTGACGGGGTCCGCGTGGCAGTTATCGGCGTGTGCGCCTGACAGGGATGAACGTGGCTGGACTCAAGCAATGCTGCTCTCAACAGCTTTGTTTTCATCTTGTCGTGTGAACCGGGCCCTGCTGTTGGCTGTACTGCAGACTGACAAGCTTCTGATGGGGGTGAGTGAGCCTATAATGTTTTTTTTATACTGCCATCTTTTTTTTAAAATATAAGTTGACTGCTTTTTTTCTCTTTTTTTATGTTGACAGCTTGTTTGTTGTATGCTAGGTGCTCAGCTTGCATTCGTATTTAAAAAAAACAAAACAACAACAACAAACTCGCAGGAATGTAGATGAAATTTTTAACAACGAATTGTTGATTTTGATTATTGAAAGTGATAACTGTTGATTTCTATTTGAAATATCTAAAGAAACGAACCTTATAAATGATATGCTCTGCAATATTTATTTTTTTAATGAAAAGAATTTAAAAAAAAACTGATTTCATTTAAATGTATTGTAATATTTTCCAAATATATTTGGGGAAATTATTAGTTTCTTTTCTTTACTGTGATGCCTTAACCCCTTTCAACCCGATGATCATTTAAAGATGACGATGTAGCATTCTTTAACATAACGTTAGTGATTGCGTCTCGGCAAGTCCAAAGTATTTACGGATTAGAGAAAGTCTGGCTTGGTACACTATATAAGGGACGTTAAGACGTCACTAGACTACAGGATGTCAGGTTAACCCCAGATCTAAGGTTTCAACTTGAGCTTTACTTAGCACGATGAGGATATTTCATTTCAATAGTATTAAGCGATAACAAGATTTAGTAGAAAGTCTCGAAAGGATTCAACAGTATTAGCCAAACACTACATTTAAACCACATATTCACATCATATATTTACACCATACAAAAAACCCACATATTTACACCATATATTTAAAACCATATATTCACACTACATATTAATAACACATATTTGCAACTTATATTCACACTAGCGTATCAACCGTCAAAAATGATAGAAGTTTTCAAAATAAATACACATCAGATTAAAAAATAACGTAATACAGAACTTTCATTTATTTTATTTATTTTTATTTGATTCATTTATTATCATATTGAACAATTTTATGCGTAACGTTCGAAAAGAGTTATAATTGCTGCAGTAATTTTTGGTGCGCACTATTGAACAAATCAGCATTACATCCAAGAACCATTACATCCATTACGAGAATTATGTATGTTGAATGAATGATCATATATTCTCAGCATTAGTCCAACATGAAATGTTTAGGGAACAATTTAAACCAATGAGTCAAATGTAAATGTAATGCAAACATCGTGGTACTTTTCCCGTGGTAGTTGCTTTCTATTAATAACTCGATTCAAAATAGTTTTTCTTGTTTTAAACTCGAATCCAGTTTGTTAAGTATAGGACTAATAAAAACACAACCAGACAATACATGTTTAAAATGAATTCGTTTAATCCAAACCCCCATTTAATTCATTGTAAGGTCAAACAACCCATACTGACCTAACCAACCCATCACTAAAATGCTGATATCAAAGTGGAGCCAAACCATTTGTTCCTGCTCCAAAAAAGAAATAAATTTATAACCCAAACATTTCACCTAAATTTTGTTGAAATTCAATACGTGGACCATTTCATTGGACGATTATTATGTCATTTTTAGTGACGACTTAAATATCTATTGCCATATCAAATACTGTCTATTTCTTAGCAACTTCCTCTTGCGTATCCCTTGGACAATCGTTATATTAATGTGGTAAAAAAACAAACACTAATTATTGTAAATTATTTGGGTATATTTGTGTTATGATAAGAGCATCTTACATGAACAGTATTCGTGTTCAATTCATTTAATGAAATCCTAACTAGTTGTGGGCGTGTGAGATGGCCCGGAAACTGAATGGTTTCTGTTCTGACGATGTCTGTTGTCTGGACATGTTCCAAAATTCTCCTTTACAAAATTTGCACTAGAGAATAGGCAGACGACTTGGAAAGATACAGAATAATGGAGATGCCATTTCACGATAATAAGAAATAATTGGGGTGAAAACAAAATCTATAAAAAAAAGGTTTTTTTTCCAGACAACCAAACTTTTCATTGAAATTATGTCATGTTCGTTGCTACTTTGCGGATTGTTTAAGTAAATACAAATGCATGATACATAATACAAAGATGAAGAGAAGTTAATAAAAAAAAAGGTTTGCTCTTAAAGAGAAAATTTAACAAAATTCCCATATTTTAAAGTGCCTTTTCAAATAATCAAGTTGAAAGTTGTCAATGGGCTGACAATACAAAACTGGCCGTAAAACGATGGGATCACATCAATAACGTAAACATTGTACACTGGCCATAAAACGATGGGATCACAGCACTAACGTAAACATTGTACACTGGCCATAAAACGATAGGATCACATCAATAACGTAAACATTGTACACTGGCCATAAAACGATGGGATCACAGCACTAACGTAAACATTGTACACTGGCCATAAAACGACGGGATCACAGCAAAACGTAAAAAGTGTACACAAGGCTCACATGAAACTAGCCAGGGAAGGGAGATGTGTGAAAGAGCAAAGTTCAAAGCGATTGATAGACGTTTATGGCGTTTTTCTGTACTCTCTTATAACTAGGTATACAATGGCTTTCCTGACGCATTTATTATTTTTCATTACGTTTACATTTATCCTCATGGTCTAGATCCAGGAAGCACTTAAGCACGCGCCTCTTGGTCTATGCATAATTAAAACAATTGTTTCGCAAATTTTAAAAATTGCTTTTAAATTCTGATTTTTATTCACTGTGTCAATAAAACACGACTAATTGTGATTATGTCTTGAAAACATTTTTCAAAGACGGGAAAACAATAATTACGTTGAGATAACTCTGTCCAAATTTCACGCTTGCAGCCCCCCCCCCTCCAACACTGTCTTATGAGCACAATCATTAATTTGTATTTTTTTTTATTGTTGATCGATGTAACTTGACTAATAATAGCAGTGGGTATGTCACTGATCAACAACCAAACCAAATGATTATGTGAACGTCTTATTGGCTAACTAACTCTAATGGGAACTTTGGATAATATTGTCTTCATATTTCAAATTCATTGCTCTCTTGGCATTCATCTGGGAGTAGTGCCCTGAAACACTTACGTGTAAAAAACAACAACAAATAAACAAAAGAAAATTTTAAAAAAATAAATAAAACCTCAGATTAATTGATTGTATTAAACCGGTTTTAGACCGAAGACTTCTTATTGAACTGTCTTTTTTGTGGATTGGTAGGCACATGTACAACAACGCGTTGAAGTTGTCAGCAACTGAGCTCACCGAGACTCGAAATGCACACACAACTGTTAAACTGGCGCATTCTTTTGAGATCACACATGTTTTTTGGACCATGTAAACAGTAAATCAGAGGGATGGAATTCTTATAACCAGGCACCAATATGACCCATTAACTTCAATTCATGGACACATCTGAAACTTTCCATATACTGCCAAGATATCATTGGACCTTAGTTTAGAAGTAGAAGTAGAAGTTAATAATGATTATAATTTTTAGACAATTTGGGCGATTTTGGACGCTTTCCTGCATAAAACCCGATGCGAAATTTGAAGTTTTAGGCTCTGTAGATACAATTGTCCTTGACATGACCCAGGCCTGTTATCACGGCTCTTTGTAATAATAAAATCCCAGATGACGTCAGATGGAGAACCGAAGTTCAAGTTAATTTCTTGTCAGTCGCAGCTGTCTTCTCTTTACATAAATAGTCACGTGACACTGCGAAAATTGGTATCGATCCTGCTTTTAAAGAGTTATTGCTACCAGTCGCTAGATAATAGCCGGACTAATCTGTTGTATCTCTTGTGATGATAACAAAAGTAACGAAATACATGTATCGATAACTTTCAATGACGTGACAATTTACCTCCCAACTCAGCTATTCAATCAGCTCTCAACTTGCCAATTATTTCATCCCTCAAGTCACTTCTTATTGCAACTCTAAGATTACCTCTCATTACATATCTAAGATTACCTCTCATTACATATCTAAGATCAACTCTCATTTAAACTCTCATTACAACAATATGATCCTCTAAGTCCGCTTTTAAACATAATATTTAGATTTATTGTAGTAGTTTTTTTATAGTTTTTTTTAAATTATCTTTTTTTAAAACGACAATACGAGAACTTTAAATGTGGTCATCAATCTACCATTTGCCCATCCACCAAATGCTGAAATGTCAGAAGCGCGTTTAATAACACTTTAGAATTAATGAGTACTTAATCCACATAGCAATATGAATTTCGTTTTGACTACCGCACAACATACATTTTGAGGACTACTGGTGTATAACGTGGTAACGTATCATCAGTGAAACGTAATACAGAAAAAAATGTTTCAGGAGAGGGAGAGAGAGAGAGGAGCTCTTAGCCACCTTAATGAAATATTCACCAAGCTAAAGATTTATGAAAGCTTGTGTTGCACAGTTAAACATAACTTTAAGAGCTAAAACGTGACTAAATTGCAAATTTTAAAAGTTGTCAATGTTAAGAAGAGACATTAAAAATTGGAAGTTAAATTTGAAAAATCGATGGAACGTTCATTCACTGTAAATTCTCGGGAGTTTTTCCCTTCATCAGAATAAATGGATCCCTAAACAATACAAAGTCATCCTTTTCATTTTTTCATTGATCTTTTTTTGATAACTTAAGCTAGCGTCTAATAAATGCAGTAGGTTTGAACCCATTCTTTAGGACATTGCATTTAGAAGACTTAGGCTATAATCAGGTCCGAAATGTCAGAAGCAATGTAAATGAACAACCCACATCGTGTCGTGGGGTTTGGCACACCTAGTGGTGTCGTTTTCTCTCGCCAGTCCAACACATGTATCTGACATGTCCAGTTAAAACAAACATTGGTAAATGTCACACATGTAATGTTGGGGACAGGTAAATGTGACATATGTAATGTTGATGACAGGTAAATGTCACACATGTAATGTTGTGGACAGGTAAATGTCACACATGTAATGTTATGGACAGATAAATGTCACACATGTAATGTTGGGGACCGGTAAATGTCACACATGCAATGGTTGGGACCGGTAAATGTCACACATATAATATTGAGGACAGGTAAATGTCACACATGTAATGTTGGGGACCGGTAAATGTCACAGATGTAATGCTGAGGACAGGTAAATGTTACATATGTAATGTTGTGGACAGGTAAATGTCACACATGTAATGTTATGGACAGGTAAATGTCACACATGTAATGTTGCGGACATGTAAATGTCACATATGTGATATGGGGGACATGTAAATGTCACAAATGTGATGTGGGGGACAGGTAAATGTCCCACATTTAATTTTGGTGATAGGTAAATATCACACTCGTAAAGCCATGACAGGTACATGTCACGAAAATAATGCTGAAGACCACTGTCAGTCGTTGCTCTCAAGCTGGAGTCTGTTAGTTGCTACATCTTTGACGGAATGGTACATTTTTCCTGACTCTGAAAGACAAATTTTTTACATGGAAATTTCTGGATCAGCTTTCAAACTTTATTTATTTTTTACTGAGTGGATGTATGTGAAAATTGGTGAGAAAAACGTAAAATATCCAGAGGTAGGATGCAATAAATGATCAACCGCTTACATCAGTGCTTCTTATAGAGGTGGTCTGCGGACCGATGCCTGTCCGTGGGCCATCCGGTCCGCAGACATTATCAATCATATAGAATGGGACTACGATAAAGCTTTTAAATAAAATACAAAATACACAAACAAATTGTGCAATGAAAACAATAAATTTGAGCTTTATCTTAAACTAAAACTACAATAGACGTTTCGGCTAATGCCTTCACCAGAAATTATCAAGAAAGGACAGTAAAATATAATTTTAATCCTCCATTTGCAACCAATAATACTAACCCTATAGAACATGTAAATCTTTCGGCAATAAGCACATAAAATGAAAGTAATAAATAAAACAAACTAGATACGACCCTCGGCGTAGCATGCGCCGCAGACTTGCTCATAGATAGTGCGAATAACGGGGTGGGGGTGGGGGAGGGCAAAACGGACACAAACGACAGCACCAAGAAATGAAAGCGTTACGAGTGAAAGTCGAATCGCTGACGCATTATTGGTCTCGAGACATACGCACTGCGGTTGTTGTTACCTGCCCCCGCCCCCCACCCTTTACTAGCATCGCTTGCCAACCATAAACTGTGATTGGTCGACCCTAACAAGGGTAATTCGTCATGCTTATTTGTACACGACTTGTGCTTGTTTTTGTGAATTATATGTATAGATTACATTTCGCTACCACGTCAGTACAGGGAAAACAGTTCACCGGTCCCTGATGCAATGGAAAAATTCCTTCCGGTCCGCCATACTAAAATAAATTGAGAAGCACTGGCTAACGTTACTCTTATGGTCCTTTTTAGGTACATGGAAAGATAAACTGATAGGTACTTTATAAAATATTTAAAAATTGTTCGAAAAAGGTTTAAAATTTTAAAAATAGCAACAACTGATACATGTGTTGATTAAAATAAAGAAGCAAACAATAACAATTTTAAGTACAATTATTCCATAATTTATGAAAGGTTCCCGACTACAATAAAAAGTTAGGTAAGAACCGCATTAAGATTAGCATTAAAAATTTGCATCAAGTAAAAAAAAATGTATATACTGAATTAAGTTGTACTTAGCAAATGTGTCAGCCATTTTGTCGGGTTCTGAGACACACCTTTTTGTAAACGCTTTATTATTTTTTTGTTTGAAAGTCCTTGAACTTCTCTCTTAGCTACAGCCGAACTATGTTTATTAAGCACATGCAGACGAAGAACAAACATTTCACATGATTATCCCCTAAGAAACGTTGGCCCAGCTGTGGTAGAACACGACCATCAAAAGATATATAAATCAGCTATCTCTCAGGCGTGGTATTGATCACAACGACGTGACCCTAACTAATCTTCGCAATTGTCTAGACAGGAGAGTGGGAAAAATAAATCATATTATGTAGCAATGGCCAGGAATGACAAACTGCGAAAAGTGAGCAAGCGCCACCTAGGCAGGTTTCAGGAAGGTTTAGCGCGCACTTCGGTAGGGTCTTTAATTATGTTGCGGCACTTGGTTTTCGAGTACGTGGTAGATTGTTTTGCTTGAGATATTATTAGAGAAAAGGCAGAGGTTTTTGCTTCTTTTAAAACCATGAACTATAATAATACAAATAACAATAATAATAATTATAATAATCATGACAAACAAATAGAACAATTAAAAATAAAAGCTGTACTCTTGTTTTAACATATAAATTATTAGGAAAAATTTATCCTCATGTTGTAAAAAGATTAAAGGAATTCACGCATGTTTTTGAATGAATTTTCAGCTACAGCACACATTTTTATTGATTGATTGCTTCATCAAAGCAGGGGTGGGCAAACTGCGGTCCGCCATGGTGATATCTAGCTGCCAGATTTGGGGAACTTTATGTAGTGTCGAAAGCTTTAATTTTGTTCAGTCATATCTACTTTTATATATTTTGGAGTTCTTTCTTACCTTTTGTTTGGTTACGGACTCTTGCCTACCGTTTGGGTAAGTCATCCGTAGTGCAATGTCTGAGGTGAGTTGTAACAGCACGATTGTTTTCTGTTTTATATTAATTTAATTTATTGGATGTCCTCGTGCATTAAATATTAAAGTATAATATATGTTTTTACTTGCAATGCACTGAATCACTACACAGAAATAAATCACTTTTTCGATGCACGTTTGACAGAGGCTGAAAAAGTTTCTTAAAACTTAAGTCAGTGGAATATTCTACTTCCTTACAAATTTTCCCGCTAATGTTCTTTGGTCCGTGTGAAAAGTAAAAAAAACAACCCAACTCGTGTGCTTGCACAACACTCATTTTTTTGGGGCAATATGTGACTAAATTTGCTGCGTGGTAATTCTAAATTGCTGCGCGGCGTCGTTCAGATATATGCGCGGCAAGTTTAAAAGGAACATTGCTCCCCATCCCGTTCTATTCACAAATAACCATTGAATGAGTCAACAAGTGTTCCCTAAACTGGAGTGTTCTTAAAGAAGACAGAAGGGTATAATAAAATGACCCGACCAGCCATTAATATAAATATCCAGGTTGGAATCAAGTCTCCATGTATTGATCTGACCAACAGTTTCTCATTGATTTACGTGAAAGACGGGCTAGCAACAAAGTGGAGAGGTGATTTCATATCATTTTATATTACCACGTTTTTATTAACTTTCTTTCGTGTCTGTCTGTCTGTCCGCAATTTTTCAAATTTGCCAACGTAAAATTAAGCCACTTCTGATGGTCCTAGAGAGCTAAAAATTTCACCACAGATAGATCTTGGATGACAATACATTGTATCAAAATTTCAGATCAATCGAATAAAACGTGGGGCGGGTGCTTATGAGGTTTTACATATGCAGTTCACTAATTCTCTCACTTATAGATCTCCATTTAACTTTTATACCAAACACCCGCCCCACCTTTTAGTCATATTAAATCAAAGTACTTGAACGTATAAGTTTTAAATTATTTTCTTCTTTTTAGTCCACTTCTAAAAAAGTGTTTTTTAAAAATCCTTTTTTTACCTATATTTGTGTTCATTCTGTTCTGTTATGATTGAAATGTAGCAGGGTGGTTTTACCTTTATTTGTGTTCATTCTGTTCTGTTATGATTGAAATATAACAGGGTGGTTTTACCTTTATTTGTGTTCATTCTGTTCTGTTATGATTGAAATATAACAGGGTGGTTTTATTTTCCTATCAACCAGCTGAGGCTGCGGTCGTAGTCCAATAATGACTGTCCAATATTTAAGTTCACATTCTAATGTGATATAATTCATCACAGTTGAAATCTTATGAAAATTAGAAGTTCTTAATGCTCACTACATTGTATTATTGGGGACTGATTATAATCAGAGGTATGAGGAGTGCATCCTTTGACGTCATTGAAATCTATTTCTATATTTTTTTTCTTACACTAAGAGATGGTGAACCGCAACGATTTATCACCAAGTACTCAACATTTTTAAATTTTTTGTTTCATTTTACAACTCAGTGCCCAATGACAACCCTATTTTGTGGGCATTACTAATAAAATTATCTTCATCACCGAAAGAACATCCCTTCGCTTAGAGTTGCTAATGGATGATGCAACCACAAAGAATTCATCCACAAAAACAGGCCACTCGCTGAAATTTACTTTTATTATCAGCTTTACAGTGAAAAGATTAGCTGTTATTAAATGAGACTTTAATACCCCGGTTAGAAGACTTCAATTGTGCCATTTATAATTCAGGGATTCTTAATGGAAGCTTTCGGTCAACATAGACAACCTTGTACAACTAGACACCCACGGGACAAGAATATTGACACCAGGGGAGATCATAGTAAGGAGTTATTTCCCTGGGAATACAACTATAAAAAAAATAGTTTCGTTACAGCTGTATAGCTTCGAGGAAGATTAAAGAAATCTATCGTAAATGAGTTTTTGTTGGCCAGTGTTTGCATTGTTTGGCTTGTGAGTTATTATTAGAGATTAATGTTTGAAGAAGTTTATCCGGACGTGATGCAGCTGTGAAGAAGGACTAGAGACCATTAATTGTGTTCCATAAAGCCACACAATGAAAGGAACCAACATTGTCGTATAGCCGTAGGCCGTTGGACGCCTTTCAGAGTTTTATACACAGAAGACCGAATTAGCATCAATCCATGAAGAAAACCAGATGTGGTCAAATGGGACCTGACCACAAAAATTAACGGCAATCATTTATTATAATGAGAATTTAACTTAAAAATCTAATTATCTGCGTTGTTACAATAAAGTGCGAACAAACGAAAATGAAGATCACTGGTAAATAAAAACAACCCGTAAAAAACCAAGTTTTTGACTATAAATCCTTTATGTACGAGAAGTAACTAAAAGAATGTTCATTATAATACGCAGCGCCAGACCATCCAGAAATACAAAATTGCAGTTGAGTCGTAAAACAGGTTTAATATAATGCGCACCGATCAGAAATATGTTTATAAAAAGAGCTGTCAATAAAATACGCACCTTGTTGCGCGACAGAAAGGTTGTTCAATATAATACGCACCGCGACGCTCTATCTCAAAAAATAGCATGATACATAGGAATAAATAAAATAATCTAAAAAATCAATAATTTAATTACGGTACATGCGATCGATCTGAAATTTTGATACATTGTTTTTATCATCGGTACGAAACTGCCTGCAAAATTTCAGCTCGCTATCTTGCGAGCAAGTGGGTTAAAAATCGATCAAAAGTTTTGGCGACAAGCAAGCAAGCAAGCAAGGTCCGCCGCAGACACCACGAGTTAATATAAAGGATTTAAAAAAACAACCCGTACAAAACCAAGTTTTTGACTATAAATCCTTTACGTATGAGACGTAACTAAAAAGAATGTTCATTATAACACGCAGCGCAAGACCATCCAAAAATACAAAATTGCAGTTGTGTCGTAAAACGTGTTTACTATAATGCGCACCGATCAGGAATAGGTTTATAAAAAGTGTTGTCAGTAAAATACGCACCTTATTGCGCGACAGAAAGGTTGTTCAATATAATACGCACCGCGACGCTCTATCTCAAAAAATAGCATGATACATAGGAATAAATAAAATAATCTAAAAAATCAATAATTTAATTACGGTACATGCGATCGATCTGAAATTTTGATACATTGTTTTTATCATCGGTACGAAACTGCCTGCAAAATTTCAGCTCGCTATCTTGCGAGCAAGTGGGTTAAAAATCGATCAAAAGTTTTGGCGACAAGCAAGCAAGCAAGCAAGGTCCGCCGCAGACACCACGAGTTAATATAAAGGATTTAATAAGAAAAACCCGTAAAAAACCAAGTTTTTGACTATAAATCCTTTATGTACGAGAAGTAATTAAAAGAATGTTCATTATAATAAGCAGCGCCAGACCATCCAGAAATACAAAATTGCAGTTGTGTCGTAAAACATGTTTAATATAATGCGCACCGATCAGGAATATGTTTATAAAAAGAGCTGTCAATAAAATACGCACCTTATTGCGCGACAGAAAGGTTGTTCAATATAATACGCACCGCGACGCTCTATCTAAAAAAATAGCATGATACATAGGAATAAATAAAATAATCTAAAAAATCAATAATTTAATTACGGTACATGCGATCGATCTGAAATTTTGATACATTGTTTTTATCATCGGTACGAAACTGCCTGCAAAATTTCAGCTCGCTATCTTGCGAGCAAGTGGGTTAAAAATCGATCAAAAGTTTTGGCGACAAGCAAGCGAGCAAGGTCGGCCGCAGACACCACGAGTTAATATAAAGGATTTAAAAATGAGAATAATCCAAAAATTGATTTGAATGTACGCTATAGTCATCCGATTTCTGAGGTTATTGAATTTGCCAGCTATACACGTTGATAACAAATTGAAGAGTTTTATTTGCAACTCAACTAAATTTCCTAATGTTTTGAATATCTAATGAGTAAGAATTGACAATTGGAAATTTTCGTTGTAATATCCGTGTCATTTCATGCTAGATGGATCGTGGACACATAGAGTTATATTGACCCAACGTTCTTGAAAGCCTTCAATGTACAACTTTGTTTTTTTTCATCGGAAGAAGATTCTAATCATAAGTATTCATAAGTAATTTAATGGATTTGTTTCTTTTATTGCAAATATTCTCACCAGAACCGGAGCGAGACAGAACAACGTTTGTCTTCTCTGATTATTTCGCATTGACTACGGCAGTATTGACTTATCAAAACAAAAAATCGTCATCAAATGTTAACAACATTATATAAAAATTTCATCTAAATTTTCAAACTATGCTGAAAATCGACTTCTTAGCATTATTAAAAGTATTAAATAAACAGCATTTAGTGTAGAAGAATCAAGGTTTATTATTATTATTATTACTTTAGACATGCAAGAGCATAAGAGAATGCTGAATGACAGAACACGCACTGACAGCTGAGGTCAAATCTGAACCCAAGTAGGCCAAAACTAAAGCAAAAGAAGAACATATTTGAGAAAGGAAAACAGTCAGAGATACAGCAAGAGGATTAGTTCCGATGGAGGCCGAACAAGAAATTTGCAGTTTTCGTCCAACTGCCGAGAATCTTTCATCGAAGAATAACTTCCTAAACAACCCTTGCGAATAGCACACTAACACCACCATTTACACAATATGCTTTTAATAGCAAAAGTTCAACAAAAAATATTTAAAAACTAACATAAACAAAAATAAATTGAAAAAAATTAACACATATGATGGTGTCTTGTTTTACACTGTGTAATCTTTTGAGATTCAGATAAAAATAATTTTAAAAATGAGAAAAAAAATTGTTGACAGAAAACTCAAAAATATGAGTGCAAAAGCAAATTGGTGAAATAAAGATGTGTATTAAACAACATTAGGTACTCATATTTTTCAGGAAAATCAGAATTTGTAATTTAAACTTGAAGCCGTTGAAGTCTCTGACTAACTTGAATATTTTTCAAAACGTAATACTTGGTGAAAGTTCATTTTGTCATCTGGTATGAACTTCATGCTTTGTGAATAAACATTACAAGCTGTCCATTTCACCTGAACTGCTATACATGATTGAATGGATCTCTTTAAAGTCTGGATGTGAATAATGTGATACACCTATAAAGTCCATGGTAGTGATAAATTTATGGTCTGTTAGCCAATGATAAATATTGGGTCTGGAATCGAACAATTTACAGTCTCGATAGAACGAGGGTCTGTTTGTAATCAAATTTGTAGATGGTAATGAACAAATTATGAATAGTTTATTATAAAATTAGCAACAGAACCACGAAAACACATTTTGAATGAAAAACGAACAGAAGAATAAATTAAAAAGATAACATTTAAACCGATCAATTCCAAACCTGGATCAATAAAATGTTTTTTTTCAATGCTCAATGTCGTATGTCATGTTTTTATGCGTGAGTAGAGAGCGACGACGAGACACGAATAAATTAGTAAGAACAGACAGATGAGGAAAGAGGATATATGTAATAAAGTACAGGCCAGGGATGAAAGTGTTAGGAAAACAGAACTTGCCGAGGAGACAGCCGCGTGAATAGGTTTGAAAGAGATGGATACGTAATGAAGGTGAATGGACCGATTGCGGGAGGAGTGAATGATTAAGAGTTAACGAGATTTGAAATACGAGGATGAGATTACCCGCTGAAAGGAATCCCTTATATGTTTTTATTTAAAATGTAAGGCTTTTAAAAAGGGAAGCAAGCGTAATGACATGTGAAAAAGAATAATGGGTGCAGGATGGCGTCAGACAAAATTATATACAGAGCTTATTGAATAGAAACCGTATTTTAAAGAATGAAAAAGCATAATTGACCTTTTTTTCTAGAGAATAAAATACTGGGATTCTATTTAGTAGGAGGAAAATCTATATCTGTTACAGTGTAAGTTAATAAAGAAATACGATTTAAATTTTTGAAAAAAAAATATTAAAAAATCAGCGTGCGGCATATTCTATAAACTGTGGCAATAACACCAGATGGGGCTTCATGTATCCATTTTTTCTTGTATTTATCTTCATTAGTCTTGCTTTTAGGTATTAGAATTAAAATATATCCATGAGTACTTTATGAAAACGTGGAGGGGGGATGGGGTGGAGTAGCAATGAGAGTGACACCGAATTCATCACTGAATAATATTATAGTAGAATAAACGCAGTGCCTGTTTTGTGGATAATTCATTTACATGTGTTAAAAAACAAAACAAAAACCTCTATAGGTATATTTTCTTCTTTACCTCTGTATTGTTCTATGACGTCTTTGTGATACTATCGGTTCCCAACTTCATTTTCTCAGTGCCCCACTTAATTCTCTCAGGGCCCCACTTCATTCTCTCCGTGCTCCACTTTATTCTCAGTGCCCCACTTCATTCTCTCAGTGTCCCACTTCATTCTCAGTGCCTCACTTCAATATCTAAATGCCCAAATTCATCCACTTATTGCCCCACTTCATTCACTCAGTGCCCCACTTCATTCTCTCAGTGCCCCACTTCATTCTCTCAATGCCCCAATTCATCCACTTATTGCCCCACTTCATTCACTCAGTGCCCCACTTTATTCTCTCAGTGCCCCACTTTATTCTCTCAGTGCCCCACTTTGTTCTGTCAGTGCCACACTTCAATCTCTCAATGCCCCAATTCATCAACTTATTGCCCCACTTCATTCACTCAGTGCCCCACTTTGTTCTGTCAGTGCCACACTTCAATCTCTCAATGCCCCAATTCATCAACTTATTGCCCCACTTCATTCACTCAGTGCCCCACTTCATTCTCTCAGTGCCCCACTTCATTCTCTCAGTGCCACACTTCAATCTCTCAATGCCCCAATTCATCCACTTATTGCCTCACTTCATTCACTCAGTGCCACACTTCATTCTATCAGTGCCCCACTTCATTCTCTCAGTGCCCCACTTCATATTCTCAGTGCCCCACTTCATTCTTTCAGTGCCCCACTTCATCCTTTCAGTGCTCCAATTTATCCTCTCTTGTCCTACACTGACTTCTTTCTGACAAATATTTCATTTTTTTCATCTTCATTTTGCTCTTAACATATTGTCTCAGTTGTGCACATTTTCCACTTAATACTTTACAATATCCGCTCTGACTTTGTCAACTCTATGCCCGACATTTTTATCTTGTACCTGACTGTAAACTCTATGTCCAACGTTGTTATCTTGTATCTGGCTTTGTCAACTCTATGTCCAACGTTGTTATCTTGTATCTGGCTTTGTCAACTCTATGTCCAACGTTGTTATCTTGTATCTGGCTTAGTCAACTCTATGTCCAACGTTGTTATCTTGTATCTGGCTTTGTCAACTCTATGTCCAACGTTGTTATCTTGTATCTGGCTTTGTCAACTCTATGTCCAACGTTGATATCTTGTACCTGGCTTTGTCAACTCTATGTCCAACGTTGATATCTTGTACCTGACTTTCACAACTCTATGTCCAACGTCGATATCTTGTACCTGACTTTCACAACTCTATGTCCAACGTTGTTATCTTTTACCTGACATTCACAACTCTATGTCCAACGTTGTTATCTTTTACCTGACTTTCACAACTCTATGTCCAACGTTGTTATCTTTTACCTGACTTTCACAACTCTATGTCCAACGTTGATATCTTGTACCTGACTTTCACAACTCTATGTCCAACGTCGATATCTTGTACCTGACTTTCACAACTCTATGTCCAACGTTGTTATCTTTTACCTGACATTCACAACTCTATGTCCAACGTTGTTATCTTTTACCTGACTTTCACAACTCTATGTCCAACGTTGTTATCTTTTACCTGACTTTCACAACTCTATGTCCAACGTTGTTATCTTTTACCTGACTCTGGCAGCTCTGAATCCAACGTTATTCTCTCCGTGACTTACTTTATCCCATCTCTCTGCCCTATTTTACTATCTGAAATCAATAGCCACAGCCGACAACAAGTTTAAAAGCTTTCTCGCATTCTTTCGTCTTAGCCACCGCACCAAAAGGATTTTTGTCCTAAATTATTTGCTTTAAAAGACTTTTGAATGTTCATTTCGCTTCTCCCATTCTATAACACTTCAAAATATTCTGTCAGAATATGGTACATTTGATAGAAAAAAATAGTATGCCCATACGCCGTGGGTCCTCGAAGACAAAAATGAAAGTGCAGTACCTGTTTTTGTTGTTGTTGTTGTTGTTGTTGTAATCCTGTAAGAAAGCGTTAAAAAAAAATAAGATAAAGGAAAGGGGAAAAAAAGAAAAAAGAAAAAAAGTCTCAATGGAACCCAACCGCGATCTCATAATTTTTTCATTTGTTTTGTCCAAATATTTTAAGACGTGTCACCATTTAATGGCAAACCAATGGCCAAGCCCTGGGACAAGGGAATAGAAATGCGTTTCTGTCGGGAATTCAGTATTGTATATTTAATGGAAGGAAATTTGAAATAATTCTCAATTTCTCAACCAGAATTTACGAAAATGAAAACATCAACATGTTTCTTTACAATATGTAGGTGCAAATTCCATTTCTTATTAAAGAATCTGATTGCTTTCAACATTTAAAAAAAAAGAAATTTACATTTCAGCAAGTCAACTAATCTTAATGTAATTTTGTTTTAACATTTTATTTAATATATGTTTAAAAACATATCATTATTATAAGTACCCCTACTACTACTACTACTACTACTACTAATATTACTACTACTACTACTACTACTACTACTACTACTACTACTACTACTACTACTACTACTACTACTACTACTACCACCACCACCACCACCACTACTACTACTACTACTACTACTACTACTACTACTACTACTACTACTACTACTACTACTACTACTACTACTACTACTACTGCTACTGCTACTACTGCTACTGCTACTACTGTTGATGCTGCTGCTACCACTACTACTACTACTACTACTACTACTACTACTACTACTATTACTACTACTACTACTACTATTACTACTACTATTACTGCTGCTGTTACTACTACTACTACTAATACTGCTACTACTTCCACTGCTACTACTATTACTGCTAACACTACTACTACTGCTGCTACTGCTACTACTATTACTACTATTACTACTGCTGCTTCTATTACTACTAAAAATGTTAATTTTTGTTTTATGTGTTTGTTTTTCCCCAATGACATCAGTAGAACTAACTGAAAGAAAGATAATGCCATGAATGACTATAGTAACTCTAATTGAAAGAAAGACTCTGTCATGAATGACACCAGTAGAACTAACTGAAAGAAAGATAATGCCATGAATGACTATAGTAACTCTAATTGAAAGAAAGACTCTGTCATGAATGACACCAGTAGCGCTAACTGAAAGAAATATTCTCTTATGATTGACACTAGTAATTCTAACGTCAAGATGATTCTTTGATTGTATGATAACACTAAAACCCTCAGGGCTCAGGTTGGTGCCCCAGAAGCTAATCGAATTCCCAGACTAATTAAACACTGCAGACTGATTAAATACATCGTTGACATTTGGTTTAATTGCAGAGCATTGATCGCCGGCAATTGTATGTGTTTACTTTGGCTCTATGGCATTGTTGCGCTTTCATATTGCCAGCAGCGAAGCAAGAATAAATATTAAAGCGTGCAACAATTATTTACACGACAATCTCATACTTGAGTGTGCTGTGAGGACAATGTTTTACTTGGTAGTATTTTGTACACATACAAATGTGAATTTGATTCGGTCTCTCTCACCTTGCTGCCATTCGCAATGAACTTCCATTTGTTACTTACTGTTCAAAAACGAAAAAAAACCCTTAAAAACATAGTTTGTGATTACAAATCACTTATAAATGAGACATAACTTAAAGTATTGATATGTTCAATATAATACGCAACGCACGACAAACATTTACGACTGAAACTGACTGATCTCCCCTTGCTGTAAAACCAGGGGGGACGTGGGGGTCATCGATGGCTGGACTGAACTCCAGCACGTGGAGGTGAACAATAGCAGACGGTTACATTGAATTATATAGAGAAAAACTTAAAATGCATTATTGTTAAATGCATTATTATTATGCGGTATTCGATCGATCTGAAATTTTGATGCATTGTTAGGTGACACGAGTCTATGTGCAAAGTTTCAGCTCGATCGCAACACGGGAAGTGGGTCATTTTTAGATCCCTTATATTAACTTCACCGCCGTCTCTGTCTCCGCGGAAAAATAGAAGTAAAAAAATGACCCACTTCCCGTGAAGCCATCGAGCTGAAATTTGGCACACGGACCCGTGTCACCTAACAATGCATCGTATCAAAATTTCAGATTGATCGAACGTACCGTAATTTAATTAATGCATTTTTATTTTATCTATATAAACTATATGTAGCGGTCGCTATGTTTACATTTTACGGGTCACTTGACTTTAGGCCAGCCACCGGTGAACACATCTCGTGTTTAAACCAGGTGTACCGGCGTGCTTTTGTTTACATTGTGCGTGTCACGCTGAGCTCGGTCCAGCGATCGGTGACAAGACCTTTCCCCTCTCCACGGTTAAAAGCAAAGTTGAGTTAAGACAGATTCAGTCTGTAAATATTAAATATTTGTCGCATTTGAACATAATCAATACTTTTAGTTATGTCTCATATATAAGGGATTTATAGTCAAAAACTTTGTTTTTACGGGTTTGTTTTATTTACTTTTGTTTTTCCGCCGTCCGACCACCCACGACAGACAGAGAAAGAGAGAGAGAGAGAGATCACGACAGAGAGACAAAACCGTGAAGTTATTATAAGGGATTTAAAAATGCTAAGAATACAGACTCAATGAAAGCTTCCCATAAACGTTTTAAAACTGCCCGAGCACTTGGCAACATTCCTGAAAGGTTCCAGTTCGAAACTTTTGGCTTCGCTCCCTACAGAAGGACTTAATGAAACAAAGAAGCAGTGCAGTTGATGGGCAGAGCGGTAAAGACAAGCTAGGAAAGCATGAATTTCTCATCCATCTCATTCACCTACTGCACAAATACATCAGCATAACAGAATGGGGCTGATCAGCCATCTGCGCACCCAGAGACTTATTTAACAACATCGTCAAACAAGTCTTTAAAACGGTCACGATCGATCGTTTAAGAGTAATAGCAATACGGAAAAGTGTGGTTTAGAATAGCTACATTATTAGCTAGCTAAAATTTTACATATAGATTTTGAAAAATTACAATAGTAACCTATCAGAATGTATATGTCTAGAGTAGTTTAATTACTAACTGATATAACTCACACAAGGAGGCTTAGAGTTCTGGGTGAAATCAAAGGACCAGATGTGTGGAAAAATAACGAAAAAAACTTTGAACTTTCGTGTCAACATTTCCAGGGCTTTGCAAAAGCATTGCACCCAGACCCCTCCACACACACATTCACACACACATTCACACACACACACACACACAAACGCACACACACGCACACGCGCTAACGGCAAAGTGGGTTGAGATAACTCCAAATCATTGTTTAACTCAGTCCTTAACATCGGGGAAATTCTTGGTTAGACTCCAGTCGTAAATAAAGTCAGCTGATTCTAACTGTAATGCAGTATCTATTCACGAATGTAGCATTTAAAAAGAGACGAAAAATGGGAGGTGGGCAACTTTATTTGTTATAATTGGGCCCCCAGCACTGCCGTATGTTCTAATTGCACACAAACACAATATATATCCATTGTTTGATAAACATTCACATTCACCATACATTCCATGTTTGCAAAATATTTTTAAGGCGAATTAAGCCTATTTATTTTCCAAATCGAGTGCAAACAATATGGTTTCTAATGGCACAATATTTATATTGTCTTTGGAAAAATCGAGATAGGCCTACAAATAAATCTAATAATATTTTGTGTAGTATAATAACTAAAAGAAAAATTGAAAAAAAATTATTTCAATGATATATTAAATAATAGTACTTTAGCAATAAAAGAAATGGCACTTGTTAATATTTTAGAGGTTGATAGTATCTATTTGATGTCTATGTGGCCATAGACAACTATCTAATATTAAGGAAGTAAACATCTTTTATTTACCACATGTAGAAAAATGTTAGCAGCTGACAGTCTTTGCAAAGCCGCGAAATATTCGGAAACGAACTTTACCTAGATACATATTTATTGTTGGCTTTGAAATATTATGATTAGATATATGATAGGTTTGAAAGAACAAATAGTAAAATAATATAGACATTTCGGCCAGAAGGTTTCATCAACAAATAATAACCGACGTAAATTCGACCAAAAATACCGGTTGTTGGTTTTGTCTTTAGGTGAGCACCATGAAGATGAAAAAGAAATTCTTAACCTTAGATTTAATATCTTGTAGCAAATAAATCTATCATATTTTGAACTGCAATTGGTCAGATAAGCTTCCAGGGTACAGTGTGTTAACTGATGAAGTTATTTAGAGTGTCGCTAACACTGGGGCCATTGTCAATCAGCTTGAGAATACGTTTGGGTTTTATCTCTTATCATACAAACGTACAGCCAACATACGCACTAACAAATCCCAGCTAAATGAAATCATTGCAAACATAATTTGAAAAAAATCAAATAACAAGCAACTCTCTCATAGGCTTTGAGCTGAAAAAAAAAGTTATTTTGACGACTTGGGGCAATCCTATCATTCTCAGTGTAGTAAGGTTAGGTTCAAATCAATACATTACTATAAGATCTTGTCTCATGAACCCTCTACAATGAAGATTCATTAACGAACGCTTTGCGTGGCCGTAGTTTTGAGCAAGTCGTGATTGGTGAAGTGCGTAAAAATTAAGATAAATTCCATTAGAAATTATATCTTATCTATTTCACTAGATAACGCAGAGAATCACAATTGTCGGTCGCTTAAGATTTCAGTTAAGTTGCCGTCCATAAATGATGTCACGCACCTAGAGGTGGGGCGGGGGCGGGGGTCACACTTTTGTGACGAGGGGGAAGGAGGGAGAGTGAAGAAATGTGACGTCACATCAATAGGGTAACTTTAAATAAAACTTCCACTGAAATATTTGGTGGCTTACAATTTATTTAATGACTTTTAAACAAAAAAATAAACAGTGCTTCTCAACGTGCCGGTCGGTAGGTCATCAGACGCCGGTTGGCGTAAGTTATCAAGACATGAAAATGACATCTAATTATAATCCTTAAGTTTGAGAACCCACAAGAGAACGTATGATATTGTTACCCTGCGTCGTATGATGTTGACATCAAAGCATTTGTGATGTAACTGCAGTTCCGTTTGGTTCTCTTACGACAGGAGTCGGCGAACTTTTTTGCCCGTTACCCCATAATATACAAGTTTATGTGTGCGTTACCCCTCCCCCCAGACTCGAGGTCCTGCCCACATGACTCGGGGATTTGGGGGAGCGTCGTTAGCGAAAATCTAACTGGTGAGTTTTACAAGCATGACAAGTGTATAAAAATGATCTGAATAGGATTATGTGTAGATATTTTAAGTCAAAACGACACGGAATATCCTTTTTTTCGGGAAAAGGGGGGGTCTATTGGATGCAATTATAAACGTTTTAAGTTTGATATAATTGTTCAATTGGTTTATGGTAAAACGCCCCTGGCCATTCTAGATATAATGATAAATGAGCCCATTTAAAATGAGTCAAAGTATTTATTAACTTTGTTGAATGCATCAAATTCTTGACATCCCAATTCGAGAGGAGCACTAAACATCTTTTCTTCTTACCACAGTTTTAAGGCATTAATTTTAAATGCCACAGAAAGGATACTTGATACAGTCAAGTCAT
The DNA here is from genome assembly GCA_944989445.1 of Ampullaceana balthica. NCBI lineage: Eukaryota > Metazoa > Mollusca > Gastropoda > Lymnaeidae > Ampullaceana > Ampullaceana balthica. The sequence goes on along the minus strand of CALYLW010000127.1, from coordinate 883,752 downwards.
GTGGATTAAGATTATTGTCACTCGTGTCAATATAAATCAAAGTAGGGTGGATTTAGGTGTCTTCGTATAGTACGTAGGTAAGAAATCTACATAGTTGTCAAATTTAAAAAATGCATTTTCTGGAAGGAACCGGTTCAATAGTGGGCATATGTTCCAAGCATACACGTACACATGACGTATTTTAATATATCTAGTGAATTGTAGTGGATTTTATATGTCCCAAATAAGTCTGCATTACCCCCAAGAATTCCCTTTTGACCACAGATGAGGTACTGAATGCACAGTTGGGGTAATATAATTTTGAGACTAAATACCATTTTCATATCCCCTCTTAATAAATTTCTAGTGTGTAGTGTATTTTGTCTTACTGCATAGTTTTTTAGTGATAAAAATGGACACCCCAAACTCCCAATATGTAACGTTTATAGTAGGGCTGCGGAAATTAACGATTAATTTCTCGATTAACCGTTACAAATTTTTATCGATTAAAATTATTTTAATCGATAAAAATTCGATTAAAATTAAAGAAAATATTTATAATATTTTAATTTTTTTTATATTAATAAATAATTAATTATTAATAATTCTATATAATAAAAGGCAAGTTTCTGTCCTTTCTGTCCGTTCTGTCCGGTCATCTATAGTGATTGGTCCCTCAAACAAATATGACTCCTACAGCCAATCATATTGAAAACGTTTACGCAATTTACGCGGACGTTCAAAACGAGTTATTTTTGGTGCAGTATTTCTTCCAAGACTTTAGTTTGAGTTATGCGCGTTGGGATTTATAGCAAAAATTTCTGTTTTTACTAGTTATTTATTTTAACTATAATGAATAGTATTTTTGACGCGATGTACAAGTAATGCCGGTCGAGACGGCTGTTGGAGGCGTGTTACAACATGCCACCGAACGGTGTCGGAACGTCCTTGGACGGGCTTTGTTGCTCGTTAATAATAATTTATATATTTTTTACGTACAAACTTCTCCCGCTTAATATTATAATTTATTTTATTACTTCATGTGGACCGGCAGACGTCAACTAAAAAATGGCTGACAGCATCAGCGCAGTTAAATTTAAGCATATAACTAGAAAGTTGAGCAAAAATTTAGTTTTTAAGCTAACTGCGGATGGCAAAGTCGAAGATGTTGAAAAAGTTTACTGTGTTCACTGCCATAAACAATTCTCCTTTAAAGGATCAAATATATCGCTGACGTACCCCCTTCAGCACAAACATCCGCTCAAGTATCAACACATTGTCATAAAATTTAGTTAAAATATTCTTAATTTTCAATGTCCGTGAGAAATGTTCAGTTTAATGACGTCATACATTTCTATTTTTGGCTTTAATCGAAATTATCGATTAATTAATCGATAATTTTTCTAAAGTTAACGATTAAATTTAAATTAATCGATAACAGCCCTAGTTTATAGTATTTTTTTCGCCTTTCTTTAATAAGAGGTTATTCACCCCAACCGACCCTTGACCTGCTAGCACACGACCATGTCATCAACTTCAGTCAGTGTTTAACATGACCCTCACAAGGAACATTAACTGACCGTTTTTGGAGAGTCCATTATGCCATCAATTCTCGCCGCTAGAGAGCCTCAATTGGATTCGGCAAAGCTCCACTACACTCAATAAAGATTGTTCCGTGTAACATTATGTGATATAAACCTTTCTTCTGTCTTTAACTAGTTCAACTTTCCTTTGTCTTGGATAGGGGACATTAAAGGAAATCAGGGCACAAGTTATTCAGGACAGGAAATAAAAATACGTGTAACACTTTTTTCCCCTTTCTTTCTCACATTGAAACATTTGGGTATTTGATGTCTTTGGGGCAAATTAAATGGGACAATATTGATACTATAAATACCACCACCCCCCCTTTATAAATAAGACGCAGATGCATGATTCTTAACATCTGTGTCTTGAAAATATAAAAAACCAGACATTCACTCCTCAGCAACACACTAAAAAAGTGAAAGATTTCATCAATAATATGGTGTTGGTTGGCTAATGTGGAAGGAGAGCAGTTAATAGAGCTGTTACGGCAATATCACAAGATGTAAGGCCTGAGAATAATAACTTGACATGCATTGCGGTTAAGACAGGACATGCAGAGGGAAAATTACATAATAAAAAATGACAAATGGAAAACTGTTTTTACTAACTTTGTGTCAGAAAATTTGGAATATTTTTGTTAATTTTATCTTCTTGACAAAGTTGCTCACGTCTTATCTTATCTTATCTATACAGACGCTCCTTCTATGCAGAAGATAGTTGCGTCCACAGACCATGACAGATGATCTGTTGGCAAGTGATGCAGCATTCACAGGCCACGGCTTTGTGGGTTCCACGCATTACCCAGCCGCCTAACACTATGTAGTGTTAGGTACCCATTCGGAGCGGGGTGACTCAGGGACGCCCTAGGCCCCGGGAACAAACCCTTGCCTTCACACGGATTCGAACCCGTGACCATCGGTACGACAGTCCAGTGCGCGGCCACTCGACCACCGCGTCCCCACGTTCTTTCTCTGTCAACAAAAATAAAATTCCCCTGCTTTTTAAATTTCCAAATATTGTTTGAACACACAGCACATATTTTTGGCGCTGTTGCCGTTCTTATCTTATCTTATCTTATCTGTTTACAGACGCTCCTTCTATACAGAAGATTATTTGCGTCCTACGCTTATCTATGGTTTGTGTTTAGTCCTGCATTTTTATTAGAGATTTAAATGTTGATAAAGTGTTGGTTTTCCTGGATTCTTCAGGCAACCCATTCCACGCCCGAATTCCGGACGGGAAGAAGGAAAACTTGTATGTGTTTGTTCTTGCATACGGAATAAGAAAGGTGTTTTTATCCTTATGTCTATCTGAGGGTTGTATTAAGTTACATATTAAATAAATGCTCTTTTGTCATTTTCATATGCTTTAAATTACTCATATTTATTTAGATAAACATTTCGGAAATTAAGTTTAGAAAACAGTTGAAATAAAAGTAAAATAAAATTATTATGCCTATGTTTTTCAATGTTTTCAGAAAATCTAAATATATACAATAAATAATATAATAGTCCAAGTCACTCACTCACTCACTCCCTTATTGGATGTGGAACGCTTAGGAACGATGTACAAAAGTCTATAGCAGTTAAAAAATCGTGCGGTGATTAGCATTGTAAGAAAAATGTAAAATGACGTCATTGATTGATCTTATACTTAATACAAAGTGTGCATCAAAAGGTGTGCAAATTAACTACAAATTAAAGACGCGCTGTGAAAAATACCATATGACGTCATTGTTTTAGCTCATATTTTTATTTTGGAAAATAAAACAATGTAAAAGTAAAAAGAGGATTTGATGATGGTTAATTATTAAATACTTTGTGTACATTCCAGGAAGTTTAATATTTCGTATTTATCAAACAAGGATAAGTTACTTGGGCTTTTGACAAAAAACAAAGTGGGTGCTTACGCGCCAACGTTGTTACTCTATACTCTATACAAAATATACTCTATATAAAAGGCAAAGCCTTCACTCACTGACTGACTCACTCATCACTAATTCTCCAACTTTCCGTGTAGGTAGAAGCATGAAAATTTGGGAAGTTGTTGAGTAGCCTCTCGCGACGAAAATTGGTGTAAAAGAATTTTAAAATAAACACTCATGGGGGCCGGGGGCCCAAAAACGTTTTTTTCTCCTTATATGGCCTATATAAAATATGAACATCACTAATTCTCCTATTTCCCGAGTAGGCAGAAGCATGAAACTTTGGGAATTTGTTGAGTACAAACCCACGATAGTAACGGGTGAAAAAATATTTAAATTATCACTTCCTGGGGGCCTGGGGCCCAAATGTAGTTTTTCCTACTATGAGCTATATAAAAACTGAAAATCACTAATTCTCATATTTCGCGAGTAGGTAGAAGAATGAAACTTTGGGAAGTTGTAAGGGTACACTTCCATGATGTTAACAGGCCAAAAAATATTTAAATTATCACATACTTGGGATCAGGGGCACAAATGAAGTTTTTTTCATTATATGAGCTATATAAAAACGTAAAATCACCAATTCTCCTATTTCCCGTGTAGGTAGAAGCATGATATTGATATATTAAGTTTAAACTGAGCACCCTAGTCTTATAGTCATGGCGAACAACGAGATAATCGATTTCACCTACGATTTAACGTTCCTGTCTCATTTTAAACTTTTACATTTTCTAAAATTTGGAACTGAAGGTCTCTTCTGACTGTAATTTTCACATTTTAAATTTATTTACTACTTTTTAGTGCATTTCTAACATAAGACTAGTTTTTAAAAAGTGTTTTTTTATATATTTTTATTTGCTAGTTTGTTCAATAAAACAATGCAAGTTATATACTCAACAGCTACTTCGCGTGGGACTTATAATTGGGAGGAAGTAATATGTAAAAAAATAGATTGTTGTTTTAAAAGAAATACAAAATATGATGATTGAACGATTTTAGAGTTTAAAAGCAGGAAAAATTCTCTTGTTTTTTATGTATCTATTTATTTTTAAATATTACATTTGAAGTTTCTTTTCGTCACTTTCTGAGATATTATTTTACTTAAGCAGATTATGTCATTTTATAAGTTTAGTTTGAAGTGAAAGCTTGTCATAAAAATAATTTTGTTTACTGGTTTCAAATATTGCAGTCGTCTTTTTGTGTTCACCCAGGCTCTGTTTAGTTGTTTTGTGTGTGTCCAGGCTCTGTTTAGTTGTTTTGTGTGTGTCCAGGGTCTGTTTAGTTGTTTCGTGTGTATCCAGGGTCTGTTTAGTTGTTTTGTGTGTATCCAGGGTCTGTTTAGTTGTTTTGTGTGCATCCAGGATCTGTTTAGTTGTTTTGTGTATATCCAGGGTCTGTTTAGTTGTTTTGTGTGTATCCAGCGTCTGTTTAGTTTTGTGTGTGTATATCCAGGCTCTGTTTAGTTGTTTTGTGTGTATCCAGGCTCTGTTTAGTCTTTTTGTGTGTATCCAGGGCCTGTTTAGTTGTGTTGTGTGTATCCAGGGTCTGTTTAGTTGTTTTGTGTCTATCCAGGGTCTGTTTAGTTGTTTTGTGTGTATCCAGGGTCTGTTTAGTTGTTTTGTGTGTGTCCAGGGTCTGTTTAGTTGTTTTGTGTGTATCCAGGGTCTGTTTAGGTTTTTTTTGTGTATATCCAGGCTCTGTTTAGTTGTTTTGTGTGTATCCAGGGTCTGTTTAGTTTTTTTGTGCGTATCCAGGGTCTGTTGAGTTTTTTGTGTATATCCAGGGTCTGATTCGTTTTTTGTGTGTATCCAGGGCCTGTTTAGTTGTTTTGTGTGTATCCAAGCTCTGTTTAGTTGTTTTGTGTGTTTCCAGGCTCTGTTAAGTTTTTTCTCCCTACAACCAGTCATTGTATTTTCGAGAAAAATACAAGGGACAAATAAATTTAGTTTGTATAAACACCAATAATGGATGGCAACACGCCCCCCAAAAAAATTTGAAGGGGAAAACTTCTAAACGTTTCCAAGGAATTCCTGGAGGAGATCAAGGCCACACTTTAGTTAATGCATCGTTCTTTAGTTAGAATCTGAGTTTGATCTTAGCTCAGCTTTTTTTTCTTCTAATGATCTGCTGCTGTAATCTTTTCAAATACAATGTAAATGGTTCTGTCAGTACAGTTGGGTCAGTGGATTATTCTCTCAGGACAGTTTGGTCAGTTGATTATTCTGTCAGTGCAGTTTGGTTAATGGATTATTCTGTCAGTACTGTTGGGTCATTGGATTATTCCGTCAGTATAGTTGGGTCAGTGAATTATTCTGTCAGTACAATTTGGTCAGTGGATTATTCTGTCAGTACATTTTGGTCAGTGGATTATTCTGTCAGTTATAGTTTGGTCAGTGGGTTATTCTCTCAGGACAGTTTGGTCAGTGGATTATTCTGTCAGTACAGTTTGGTCAGTGGGTTATTCTCTCAGGACAGTTTGGTCAGTGGATTATTCTGTCAGGTATAGCTTGGTCAGTGGGTTATTCTCTCAGGACAGTTTGGTCAATGGATTATTCTCTCAATATAGTTTGGACACCTTATTTCAATCGTACAGCTGGGTCAGTTTACTGTCATATCGGTATACAACAACACCTCGAAGGTTCTTTGGAGCGTGAGAAAATAATGAACTCGTTTGTGAACTTGTACAGTTTTTCATCTGTTTGAATATCTTATAATTCCAAAAAGTCACATGCAGCATTAGTCGTACATTTTAAGTGAACATTTTTCAATTAAATAATGTAGTTAAAATTAAATATATTTTATTAAAATTATTTCTATAGTTCAATAATAGCACTGCTTATTTCTATTTTTTATCCACCCAATAAGCTGAATGCTACCAGTAACGACTTCTGCTAGCCATTTCTGAATGTGTCATGGGGATGGCCTTTAAACGACTTCCGTTTTTTATACACACGGTCAATGTTGATGATAAAGCAAGAAACTCTCCCTGAGATCAAAGATCCGACTAATGCGCTCTCTGGTGATGTCGGTCTTCTTGTGTGTTTGTAGGGCTTGGACGCTCACTGCAGTCCTCCAAAGAAGAATCAATGCGCTAGAGATGAGATGTTTCAGAAAGATATTGAAAATCTCCTACACATTGCACATCACAAATGAAGCGGTCCGCAACACAATAAGTACTGTCATTGGCCCCTAAGAGGACCTTCTCACCTCCATTAAGAATAGGAAACTACGATGGTACGGACACGTGACAAGAACTGGAGGTCTCGCAAAAACTATATTGCAAGGCACAGTCCAGGGAGGAAAGAAAAGAGGCAGACAAAAGAAGAGATATAAAAGAGTGGACCGGCCTGTCATTCAGTGACTCTCAAAGGGCAGCACAGGACCGGGACAAATGGCGTGATATAGTGAGCAGTTCACGATGGTGCCCCAACGACCCAACGACGGGTTAAGGGATAGTTCAAGTTCAATGTTGATGAAATGCCAAGCTTTGTGTTATGATTGAATCCTCATAAATGTGTCTATAATTAATTAATTACTCCAGACTACTTGAAGACTTTACTTCTATGATGTTAAAAAGACTCAATCAACGTTTACAATTATACCCCGACACAAGACGCACGGCTCATAATGGCACTGTCTGCCAATAATTCCTCAATCATAACACTTCTCAAAAGTCTGTATAAAAATATTAATTTTCTGCAAGCGCAAATTTAAAGTTAGGATATTTGTCCACACGATTAAACATATAGGCTTTCACGATGCTCAAAGAATGCCGTATATCTAGAAACTAGTGCTACAAGTTATTATTGGTTGACAGTAAAATACGATATGCCCACCAATGATACATTTCAAAGATTGATAATACCAGAAATTCGCTGTCAGGGATACAAGAGTTTCAGTGTAAACACATGCAATCCACGAATCATGTCCCACATGTTTTAAAAAAACGTGTTTTCAAGCATCTTCTACGCTCAAATGTTGCTCTAGTAGAAATGGAATGGGCATGAGTCGGCGAAAATATTGCAGCTAGCTCTTTATTCTTGCAAGCATAAGGATATCCTGTTAAAGTATAGCATTAACCTATTCGCATTTCTCATTGATTCATTTGATAAGATACTTTTATTGCTGATCCCACAGATTAACTGCCATGTGTTGACAGAGATCAATTTCAAATAAATAAAAGTTAGCTTCTTAAACTTTACTATAGCATACTAGGGGTTGTAGGGCGCCTACGGCGCCCACACCGGCTTTAGGGCGCCTATGGCGCCCACTTTTTTTGTCAAAACCCCAATTAACTTATAATAAATAAATACGACATATTAAACTTCCTGAAATGTACACAAAGTATTTTATAATTATAAATCCTGAAATCCTAATTTCACATCGTTCCCTTTTCCAAAATTAAGATATAAGCTAAAAGAATGACGTCATATAATATATATTTTTTACAGCGCGTTTTTAATTTGTAATTAATTTGCACACCTTTTGATGCACACCTTTTTCTAAATATAAGATCAAACAATGACGTCATGTTAAATATGTTTACAGTGCTAATCACCACACGATTTTTTAACTGCTATAGACTGTTGTACATAGTTCCTCAGCGTTCCACATCCAACCGGTGACTTGGGTTTTTATATTTTATATGATGGAGACATTGCGTACACGATCAAAATCTGTTTTCACTGCCTTATCAGTTCCCTAATGTGTACTTTATATGTGTGGATATTTGCATTAACTCAGGGGTTCCTAACCAGTGGTGCATGCACCCCCAAGGGGTGCATGAGCAGGTTCCAGGGGGTGCATGAACGATTCAGAGAAAAAAAGAAAAAGGAAAGAAAAAGAAAAGAAGGAAAAAAAGAAAGAAAAACTAATAATCTGAAAATGTAAACCATAAGCAAGGCATGCCGCGTCAAAGGGTGCCCATATACAACCTTTTTGAAAGGTACATCTTTCTGCAAATTTCATTCATTACTTGGCATAGCTGGCTGACATCTTCTCCATCTTGAATGAGTTGAACACATCTCTTCATGGACCTGCTGTGACTGTAATGGATGGTACTGAGAGATTGCAAGCCATCCTTAACAAACTGCCACTATTCCAACGACGACTAGAAAAGTCCAACTTGGCGAACTTTCCACTCTTGGATGAAGTTGTAATATCTGCTGCAGAAGGAAGCACTGAAGGATCACTGCCTGACAACATCAAAGGGGAAATTTCAGAACACCTTTCAACATTTCAAAGGTCCTTTGATGGGTATTTCTGTCAAGAAATTTCTATGAAAGACCTTTGGATTCGCAATCCTTTTCTCTGTGACTTGGAAAACATTGATGACAGTGACCTTGCTAAAGTTGACCTGATTGATTTGAGAACCAGAGAAGTACTGAGGAGTGCCTTCAGTTGCAATACCTTTATTGAAATTTGGTGCACCCAGCTAGATTCCTACCCACAACTAGCCAGTACTGATGGCAGTACTGACTCTCCTTCCATTTGCCACTACCTATCTCTGTGAAGCAGGATTCTCCACACTTTTGACGATTAAAACCAAGGCAAGGAATAAGTTGAATGCCGAGGATGACATGAGAGTTGCTTTGTCCAAAAACAGTCCACAGATTTAAATCGCTGATTGATCATAAGAAGCAGCAGATCTCTCACTAAATTCCCTGTTGCCTATTGTCAAAACGGTTGTAGTCCTAAAATAAACATAGTTTATTGTGCATTTTCTGCAAGTTTCACGAGGGGGTGCATGAACTTTTTTTTGGGCATCTAAAGGGGTGCATGGACCCCAAAAGGTTAGGAACCACTGCTCATTAACTAATTAAGCACGCGAAGTATATGTAGCCGTGTGTAGACTTATAATATATACAGTATTTCAAGTTAAACAATAAGGTTGAGGATTATAGCCATCAAAGTTTATTTGTTTTTATAATTTAGAAACCGAATACTTTTAACGTTGGAACCGGAACTCCCCCAAACGCACCCAAACGTCACTCAGTCACTACTCCCTAGTGCATCTCGGTGCGGCGCTGTGTGGGTGTTCACACTACTACATATACAACCTGACTAAAAAATGTATGTTCTGCACAACATCAGTGAGTGTGTAAAAAAATTATTTTGATAAGTTAAAGTTAATCAAGCCACCATGCATCCCACATTTTCCGTCCAATTCATCTACTTTCAAGCATATTTCACAAATCAAATAATCCCTCATTTCATGATAATTAAAAATAATTCATGATAATCTATATATATATATAATTCACCTAAACGAGTATGTGCAAGTAAGCATGACGAATGACCCTCGCTGGGGTCGACCGATCACGATTGGCAAGCGTAGTGGGATGAAAAGAAAGAAAAAAAAGGAGGGGGGATGGCAACAATGCTTCTTGTGTTCATTTGCGTTGTACCTTCACAGAAAACATATGATTCGTAGTGTAGTGGTTATCACGTCCACCTTACACGCGGAAAGTCCTGGGATCGAGCCCCAGCGGGAAAATTTTTAAAAAATATGTTTTTTTTGTGTTTCTGGCCGTTCTTTTCCCATTTTTTTTGCGAACATGACTAACCCTCGCTAGGGTCGGTCAATCACAGTTTAAGGTTGGCAAGGGATGTTAGTAATAAAGAGTGGGGGGCATGTAACAACAACCGCAGTGCGCATGTCTCCACGTATACCCGCTTTTCTTCGCCCATTACTTCGTGCTGCTGTTTGTGTCCTTTCTCCCCCCCCCCTTTTCCCCCCGTTCTTTGCACTATCTATGATGAGCAAGTCCGCGGCGCGGCTCGTATCTAGTTAAAATCAATTACGAACTTGGCAGTATAATCTTACAATTCTACGCTCTCTTATTCATTGTACCATCCCGTCTGAATACTGATTAACACGTTTTCTCAGAAAGAGAAGTAACTAATGATTCTCAAAAATAGAACTGATACAATTTACGATTAAAAGGTTATTTTAATATTTAACCGCTAGATTTGTTTATTTAAAAAAATATATTTTTCAAATTTTGCTGCACGGTCGCAAAAATGCTGCGCAGTGCTTGGTTAGAAGATTGTATCGCAGTGTCAATGAATCATTAGTCAATAAAAAATGTGAGTACTTAGGAACATTGATGAATTTGAATAACCTCCCATTTTCCATTGTACCATCAATACAGATGAGTACCCTGTACATGATTATATAACATGATAATATAGTTGTATTTAAACCCCTGCCATCTTCGGGAAAAGTCAAGACTTAATCGTATGAAAAATCTTTGATATTTATGCAGGTTGTTCCCCGATAGCCAAGGACCTTATGCAAAATCTGATATCATCAGACATGATAACATGCGAGTGGGAAGAGATATGTGGGACACATTACAACTAGAACTTTTGAAGTTAAAGAGTTATAAAAAATATATCAGACGATATGAAAAAAGAGAGTTGTTTAGTCTTTCAGATCGATTATTAAAAATATCAATGATTTGGATAAGGGGCCGTCCATAAAGTACGTCACGCTATTTTTGACCATTTTTAATCCCCCCTCCCCCCGTCACAAACTTTCACACATCTCAAGCCCCACCCCCCCTAAAGTACGTCACACTTTCGAACAAAAATGGTATTTTTAATTAACAAAATAATCAAAATTTAATATAAAACAGCGTGACGTCACACATGGCCGGACACCCCCCTCCCCCCTGTCACAAAGTGTCACACTTTCTTACACCCCCTACCCCCTCTGGAGCGTGACGTACTTTATGGACGGCCCCTAATAGCTTTAAATCGGTATTTTGATGTCCATGTGATAATTTTTTTTTAAAAAGTGAATAATCAGCAGCAACCTTTTGGAAAATCTTTATCTTTCATTGATTGCGTTTCACATTAGATTCAGGCCGCAGTAGGATGATTCAAATAATTTTCACAGCATGCAACAAATGTTTGAGCAAATATTTTCAAAATTCTTAATATGATGCATACGTTGGAACGTTGCAGAGAGCACTGGCTTATTTATTGAAGAAAAAGGATTAGTTCAGTTTTTGTCTTCTTAAAAACATGGATTGTTTCCCGGGCACATGAGTGACGCGGATTATATTAAGGAAGCCTGGTCCACACTCTCTCAGGGTTAAGACCCCGGGGGGTGCTGTCACATGACGTTACTTCTGTTTATCAAACGTCACACACCATTACGCGGAAATGAGTCTTTCTGGGAATGGACCAGCTGAGGGATGGCTTCTCCGAGGTTGGAAACTGTGGCTCTTAAATTCAACTCCAGAGAATGGCCGAAAGAACAGGAGCTAGAAAAAGGAAACGAAAACTAAGATAAATTTAATAAACAATGGGAGATAATTAAGTCCCTGAGTTGGGAGCGAATTATCTGAGCCTTTGGGCGTACCCCCGTTTTAACGCGTGTACACAATGTTTGAAGGGATCTTGTTGTTTCCTCCCTGGATCAAATCTCAAAGTGATATTTTTTAAAAGAGAGAAGAAAGTTTTGTGAATGAAACAGAGAAACAAACAGAGGCTAAATACATAGTTCCATCATGAACATTTATGCATCGGAAAATGTTCCATTTTTTTTGTTGTTGAGCAAATAATCTACTTAAATAATAGAATATGGATAGGTTCATATCGTTATGTATGTGATTTTAGATTGCCTGATAGAAATGTTGCAACATTATTTAAAAAATTAATTTTAAAAAAACAACAGTTGAAAAAAATTATTGATCAGAAATTATTTCGTCGTTTCTGTGATAAAATAAAAAAAGAGATGTAACATCGGGGTGGAGTAGAGGGTTTCAGATGCCCCGCGCTAGACAATCGACAAAGCAAAAAAATTCTTTGAAGATACTTTTAAAAATAAAAATAATTGCTGTTCAGATTTCGATTTGGCGAGCGGTCTAAAAAAAACTATTTTGTCTCTCGACGCCCAAAGATTCTAGTTATGCTTCTGAATAGATGGCAATGGGATTTCGGCTTGATTGTTTCGATACACTCGAGTGGTTGATACAAACGAAGTATAACACATAATACATATATATCACTCGTTATTCCAAAATAAAATTATATAAAACATCAAATAGAGATTTCAATTGAATTTGACATGAATTTATTGAATGGTTTACAATGACATTTTGATCAAAATTTGAACATAGATGTACATTGTAATAGCACTTGCTGGTCAAGTAAAAAGGCTTTAACACACACTCTATACAATCTACTGTCTTCAACTGTACAATCAACCACGTAAAGCAGCTCGTATGCAATTAATCAACCACCTCGGTTACCTCTTGAACCGTACATTTATAGTCAGCTCTCCTCCAAGTCCATGACAACGCACGCTTACAGTTCACAAACCACGTGTTTCATACTAGGTCACGTCCTTGCATGCTCATACAATGTAAACACAACACGTCTCACATACATGAAATATGTATTAATCAGGCCAAAATTTTGCTGTGGCTTTAAGCGATCTTAAAATGAATGTGCTTCACCGACAGAATTCCCTTGAAACTTATCGAATAATGTTAATGTAATTTTTAACCCATTTATCTCCGAAAAATGAAGCTCACAGACAGACGGTTACATTACACAGAATCAGATTACATCACAATGTGGCTAGTTTCAGCGTTTGCCTCTAACCATTCAAAAATTAATCAGCCACCGTTGTTGCTGATGTATATATATTCTTTAAAAAATATATGTTATTAATGTTGTTGAGAAAGCTCTATAAATATTTTAAGGCAGTGCATTACTTTTTCTCTATTGCTTGAAAGAGTTCAAACAATTCCATCGCAGAAATTTTAATTTTTTGAAAAATATTTCATCCTTTGACCGAGAAAATGTTAAGATAACTACAGTCGTCTACCGTCTAACCTATTCCACTGCTCTTGTCTATTTAATCTAACTCACTTCTCCTATTGAATCTAACCAACTGCTCCTGTCTATTAAATCTAACCAGCTGCTTTTGTCCATTACATCTAACCCACAGCTCTTGTCTATAACTTCTAACCCACAGCTCCTGTCTATTACATATAACCCACAGCTCTTGTCTATTACATCTAACCCACAGCTCCTGTCTATTACATCTAACCCACAGCTCCTGTCTATTACATCTAACCCACAGCTCCTGTCTATTACATCTAACCCACAGCTCCTGTTTATTACATCTAACCTATCTCCACTGCCTACGACATCTCAATTACTGCTATTCTCTCTATTAAACCTACCCACCCTTTTCTGTTTCATTCTTTGTAGTACCTGGCTCTCTTACCCTTACCTTTGTAGTACCTGGCTCTCTTACCCTTACCTTTGTAGTACCTGGCTCTCTTACCCTTACCTTTGTAGTACCTGGCTCTCTTACCCTTACCTTTGTAGTATCTGGCTCTCTTACCCTTACCTTTGTAGTACTGGCTCTCTTACCCTTACCTTTGTAGTACCTGGCTCTCTTACCCTTACCTTTGTAGTACCTGGCTCTCTTACCCTTACCTTTTAAGTATCTGGCTCTTTTACCCTTACCTGTGTAGTACTTGCTCTCTTACCTCTCTTGTTTTCTAAACCATCTCCCTCCACTTTCTCTTCCCAACCTATGTAACCTATGTATAGATAACTCAAGTGCATGATGTTAAATTTAAATGATGTTTAAATCAAAGACTGCTTAAATTAATGGGTGTTAACTCAATGGTGGTTAATATCAAGTGATGTTTAACTTGAGGAATATTCAACTCACTAAAACGATGTTTAACTCAAGTCAAGTGATTTTGGACCTTACATATGTTTAACTCAATGGATGTTTTTCAAGCTATGTTAAAAAGTGATGCTTAATCAATGTGTCGTTTAACTCTAGTTATATTTAAGTCTATATGTGTTTAACTCAAGTGATGTTTAACTCAAGTGATGTTTAACTCAAGTGATGTTTAACTCAAGTGATGTTTAACTCAAGTGACGTTTAACTCAAGTGATGTTTAACTCAAGTGATGTTTAACTCAAGTGATGTTTAACACATCAAATGTCTAAATCTCCATATACGGACAACAAGGAGTCGACATTGATTATAAACGTCCCTCCAGCAAATAGCCATGTAGTTGTCATGCGCCTGCCCTATCTGCCATGTATTTGTCATGCACCTGCCCTATCTGCCCTGTATATGTCATGCGCCTGCCCTATATGCCCTGCATATGTCATGCGCCTGCCCTATCTGCCCTGTATATGTCATGCGCCTGCCCTATCTGCTGGAATGAGCCCTATCAAAATGCTCTTCGCTCGCGTCTCTCGAGGGACCCTCTGTCTGACAGAAACCCATCAGCGATAAATGGCTACATTTAAAGACGACGAAAGGCTATAGGGATGTGACAAAAATTGGGATGGATATTTCGATGTTACGTGGAGAATGTTAAAATAGATAATCTTATCTTATCTTATCTATACAGACGCTCCTTCTACGTGACCATCGGTACGACAGTCCAGTGCGCTGCCACTCGACCACCGCGTCCCCGCGTAATATGATATAGCAAAATTTAAGAGCAGATTTACTTGCTTTGAGTAAGGTCCATAATGTGTACATAAGGTGTCACTTTGTGTACATAATTTGCACAATTAATTCAAATATTTCAGTCGCAAAACATAAAAACAGGAAATTGTACCGATTTCTTCGTAGTTGATATAATTCTATCTCATATATATATATATATATATATATATATATATATATATATATATATATATATATATATATATATATAAATATATATATATCTTTTCACTTGCAAAATAAAACTCTAAATTTAAGTAACGTAAATACTAACGTAGACTATATAAATGATTGTTATTTTTTATTTTAAATTACTGCTTTGGATACCTTATGCGTCCATGAAGGTCTACTACAATGTTCTCTCTAAGATTCTTTATTCCGTGTGATGTCCTAATTAAAATAACCATTTAAATCGACCAACATTTTGCGTTTATTGATCACGAACGAGACAACCCGTCCAACCTAGAGTTATCGCCACTGTTTCAGGAATGATTGTCAGAACTTGAGGTGACTTTAAATCATTCATTATAAAGACTCAGTCCCTTTTGTGATTTGAACCTGGTGTTGTTATCATGCTGTAAAAAATAAAATACAAGATACACAATTGATTTGTGCAATTAAATGTAAAGCTTTATTAATGGGCAAATACACATGCAAACACTTCGGCCACTGCTTCCATCAGTACACGTAAAAAAATTAATTAAATTAATAACTATAGATTAACTTTCCCATATTGCGTAAATGATATATCACTAGTGTTTTTGTTAAATGCCTATGCCCATCCGTCTTGCTTTCTTTTTTTTCTACTTAATTAGTTTTGAAAGCTTTATCACAGTCCAATGCTGTTAAATAACAGGTAAAGGTAACATGAGTGATAAATGATTGTGTAGATATTGTTCTTTTCATTCTGTTATTATTGTATCCACTCTCTTAAAAACGACTGTAGCATTGAAAGCCTCGCTTTAGCCTCGCTTTGTGGTTGTAAATTTTAAAAATATTGATAGCCAAACCAAGTCAAAAATGTGCATGATGCTTGAAACAAATCATAAAGCTGCTATGGAATCTTTGAGGTGACCTTAAGAGTTTAAATCAGGGATGGCCGAAACGAGATCTTAGTTAAAGTATATGAACCAATAAACGTTTTGTGAATTATAAGCTTGTTCCAAGTTTCTTGAAGGTTTCTAAGTTAATCTAAGATGTGAGACATGTAAAAGCCAATTAAAAAATGGCCTTCTGAGAAACATTGTAGCTCATAAAGAAATGGCCTTCTGAGAAACATTGTAGCTCATAAAGAAATGGCCTTCTGAGAAACATTGTAGCTCATAAAGAAATGGCCTTCTGAGAAACATTGTAGCTCATAAAGAAATGGCCTTCTGAGAAACATTGTAGCTCATGAGACTCGCCTGCACTGCATCAAGTGCTAATCATGTCTTGATTGTCTCTGTTGAGATATCTAGTTGAATATTGCAGAACGGTGTCCCATATATTAAGGAAAAAAATGTCATTGATACGCGTGTGTGCATAAACTCCACAATTCGCTTTATTTCTTTAAAGCTGAAAAAATATTCTTTTGGCCCTAATTATTGTCTCTATTTCCCGTGTATGGCCAATGGCTCAAGTCCAGATCCTTTGGGCCTGGTGACTTAATCCAGTTGACCTTGTCGGGCAGTCATTTGATACTGACCTTTGTAGCTGACATATTAACGTTTGACATTTAATAATTTTATTTATCAAAAACTTTGGCTGATCAACTCCAGGATATTTTGTCCTAACTAATTTAGAACAAACACAAAATATTAATTTACAATGCTGTATGGAAATATAATTAAATTTATAAAAAAGATAATATATTATAATTAAACCATTCACATCAATTGACAACCAAGATGCCAGGCACTTTGATAACTTTGACCTTTGTGAATTTTTTTTAATAGAACCAGCAAATATTACTCTATTTTCGCAAATGCCATTTTATGTATTTTATGTAGATAGAACCTAACGTGTACGAATGATTAAAGTTTACATTTAAAAACATAATGATATTTAAGTGATACCTACTGACAGCAGTTAATATTAATATCTGAAGTTACTTTCCCTCTTGCTTGCTATCCCAAGCGGAACATTAAAAATAACTCAGTATAAAATAAATAAGTTATTTATAACCACCGCTACTTCATACAATACTAGTAAAAATAATCCATCCAAAATTGTATAAATAGTTTAACATCACACCCACTGTTTGCAACAACCCTCTTAATTTATGCAGACTAATGATTTCCTAACAAAATTGTGCAATCTGCACAGCGTTCTTTTTAATGCTCATCTAACCACATATTTAAAAATTGAAACTTATTCTTGATCTAATGAAACTGTACGCCCACAATACACCAAATGAAATACCAGATTTAGATCGCAAAAAATGAATAAATTTAGAAGCGTTGGCTATACATTAGTGGTGGAATATGTATAAGAAATTTCAGTAGGCTAAAAAAGACTATTTTCTCTCTCATGTTGAACTACATGCTCCTAATTATTGAATTTAAAAAAAACCATCTCTTTTTTTTTGGCCTTCCCGAGTTTCGACATTAACGGAGCAAACTTAGATGTCCCTGTCAAGACTAATCCATTCATGTATAATTAGGACTTAAGTTCGAAATGCGTAAAAAGAGACAACCCGTTTAAGTCAAATATTCTCTTATGGAGGATCACGCTAAAACTCTCCTCAAGGGCTCGGCCAATTTCCTTTCATCTCTCGTGAACACGGACGAGTGTTGGATCTTACGCGTCGTTAGTTTTCTATCACATCTCCCTCATTCCAGGTGAGTGCACAAAAATGACATGTATTGAATATGTCAAATTGTTTCCATCACTTCATTTCTATGAGCATTGTCCCATCCCCCAGATCACCCCACCCCACCATAGAGCCTGAAATCTCTGTTTGATTAATCAAGTCAAAGAGGACGCCCCTTTCTTCTCCTCCCCCCCCCCGCCCACAAAAAACATTGCCTCTACTTAAAAATATGGCTCATTTATTGTCAGCTAAAATGGTTGCAGTGGTCTAGTTTTATGTATCAAATAATATATAGAACATGATAGAAGAAGTCACGTGGTTGCTAATGACAGCGAATAACCATGAAACAATCCTTGAGACAAATAAGGTGCAGGCAAAGCTGAAAAAAATAGAAACATATTATATAACAAGAGAGGCGTCAACATGTGCGTTAAAAATGAGGGTGTCAACATCTCGCCTCCACAATTCTGACACCTCCCCTGGGCCTTCACCTATTGACATAGAATCGCTTATATTTCTCTGAAGCAACATGAAACATAACAAAATATAAAAATAATAAATAGGGAAACATACATTTTTAAAACAGCATAACTAAAAGCTTATTTTACCTCCTTACTGTTCGTCACAGATTCTAACATGCCAATCATTTCATCAATACCAACATTCTTTAACTGATCGATTAACAAAACCACAGGACCAGATAGGTAATAATGTTCTGTGGTGTACTTATCTTTTTAAAAAACGCAATCACATGAACACACAGATCAATGAAATCTTTATCAGAAGATCGGCAGAGCTTCTAGGAAGTCTCCGTCGTTTATATATTTGAAGGACTCAACTATTTGTTGAATATTTTGCATTATTGAGATGCTGCTTCAAAGAATCTTTCAATCGACTCTGAGATAGCGGATATGTGGGAGTAGAGACATGCCAGAGTTCTGCAGTCGTCACTAGCAGATTTATTGTTTGAACATTCAGTCAATTTGTTAACTTATTTTAGAGAAAAAATTAACCCTGGAGTTCACAACAAAATCACGAATCACGTTAAACAACTTTCTCTTGTTATTTGTTTTAAGTCCAAGTCAGTAAACGTTCATTGTCTATTACTATACCTTGGTCACCATCTCCTCGTCATAATCTGAATTTTCTGTGTAGCATCTGTCCTGGTAGAAAACTGCCCTTGAGCCACACTGATCTGGTATAACTTTTATCTCATATATTTATAAGGTCTCTTATGGAACCAGCGTGATGGTATCAACCGATGCGTTCCATTGCTTAAGCTTTTGTTAATTCCCCTACGGGAAAATTTTTAAAATGTGTCTTTGATAAGAAGAAAAAGTCTTCCTTCACGTCATAAATTTGTTCTACATTATTTAGTAGTGTAAGTTTTTGCAAATTTTTAGTTAATAAATTTGATTTCGATGGCTATGGACCAACTGAAATGATGTATGAGAGAGTAAAACGTGTGATTGATATCACAGTTTAAGATGAAACATTTGATTGGTTGAACGTTATCGTTGGCTTATTGAGGAGAGCTATGAACTGCATTTGAGAGCTGAAATAGCAAACTTCTAATGAGTTCAACAGTATTTGTGTGGCATTATGGAAACAGAATCGATTCCTGTGATAGGAGATATTTTATTTTTCTAATAAAATCCTACACCGTATCTACAATTTTAAGTTGAAATTCAGACTGAATTTCATTAAGAACAAAAGTTTGTGCTTCTTTTTCTATAGCTCAGGTTGTTGTTTGGTGAAATAAGTTTCACGTGTACTGACAAACTGTTTACAGACCGTGGAATATTCTGGAAATAGTAAAATGTCTTAAAAATACATTTTTTAAATTGAAACTTAGAGTACATTTTGAAACGTGCACGAATTATATTGACATCTACACGTATATAATGACACGCTTTATTATACAATGACACGTTCTAGAATTACTTGACACGTTCTAGAATTACTTGACACGTACAAGACGCTTTCACTTGCTAAACTTTTCTAAGCAACATTTCAAGGTATTGGAAAGTTTTGCAAACATCGCTTCGATGGAAATGCATTTTCCTCTCGTCTAGCCCTCGAGATTTGCGCACAGCAAAACTTTTAACATCTTTAGCCGCCGTATTTCTTCTTAATCCAAAAGTTCAAAAAATGGAAATCTGGCTGTTTTTGAACAACTACGTGGGGGCGCATAGCCCATTAAATGGCTGGGTTGGCACCTCTAAGGCAGGGGCGATAAAAAACGAAACTTTGTGACTGCGAGTTCAATCAAAGGGGGATAAGTTGAAGATGATATAAACACAAGATTTGATTTGATAGAAATTCAGAACTGGATTGTTTTGTAAAAACGTAAAAAAAATTAATTTTGTCTCAGTGAAATTTACATCAGAGACTATTAATAAATAAGAATCGATGTCAAAAAATGTAAAGATGAAATACAATGATGGTGGGTTAATTGGTTTAGAGGAACTCTAAAGTTATTGGCTCATTAATGATTGGCATCGAGAATCAAAGACATTTCACGAGAAATGTACACGGTATGACCAGTAACAAACAGATTTATTTTGGATCAAAATAACTACAGAGGTAATATAAACCAAGTTTATTTATATTTTCTATTTCCTTATGTCAGAAAATTATTTTTTTATTTATTTATTTTTTAAAAATTATTTGTGTAGCTGTTTCATAAGAGCTTTTTTTATGCAGTCCAGTGCTTAAAGAAACGAGCTTAGAAGGAAACTATGCATCAGAAAATATTTAACATGTATTATGATTAATTTGTCTTTAAATAATTTGACACACCATGAAAGAGATTTCATTAAGACCAACTAATTTTTTAATAGCTACCATCAGCCATCACTGTGGCTTGTCAATTCCCCCCCCCACCCCAATATTTATTTAATATTGGTGCAAAATCTATTACTACTCGGTATCGAATGTCAAATTGTACTCGGTACATAGAAAATAGAATTCCGACCAGGGTGAAGCAAATAAGTGAGTAAGGGAAAGGTTTAGGGTTCTGTAGAACAGTGGTTCTAAACCTTTTGAGATTCAAGGACCACTTGAAAAATGTCTGTTTTAGCCGCGGACCACTACTGAAACTTTTGCTACTCCCGTGCAGGAAATTTATAGATAATTATAATTTGTATATAAATTAAAAAGTCATCCTCGCGGACGACCAGGGACATCTCTGTGGACCACTAGTGGTCCGCGGACCACAGGTTGAGAACCACGGCTGTAGAAGCCTTTGCAAAAATGTGTTACTGAGTTCCCGGGGTTGGCATCACATTGATTTTAAAGAGGAAACGAAACTATGACATTTTGTAATTTTCAAAAATATTTTTTTCATTGAATCATTTTAATAGCAATACGAGTATATAAAGATTCGGCGTATTGAGAAATAGGTTATATGGTATTTATTAGTGCAAAACACAGATGTACTATGCACATACACTTTAAAATTTGAGAGAAGAAAAAATAAAATTAAGAAAAAAAAATCAAGATGCTGGGACAAAAGATTGAGTCCAGTTGCCACGGCTGGAAGTGAAGACAAGTGCCTTTAAGAAGCCGCCATCACACGATTTCCTGATTTGTAGAGGAACATTCGGCCGTGTTATGCGTGCCATGTGGTGCTAGGGGCGTATCCACAACTAGGAGAGCGAAACTAAATTTCTTCAAATTTGAAAAAAATTCCATTTTCAATTCACGATATCACTTTAGGTCTATTATCGGAGTTACGCAAGTTTTTCATTTTTCTAATTTGCCAGACCAAAATCTTGTGATCAATACCACTATTTTTATATTGCAGAAAACAATTTACTTCAATCAACTGTTTATAAAAAGAATATTAATATTTATAACACATACATTATTTAACTTTGATTTCTTTCGTTACGAGAATTTCAATAATGTCATTTCGATTCTGGCAAATTTCCGCAGGCAAATTTGACCTAAGGTCTATATTCATTTGTCACAAATTGAAGAAAACTTAAAACATTTTTTGGGACTTAAAAATCGACACACACTTGCTCGCGACACCTAAGTCTGATTCATATGTGTGGTGTCTTATGCGCCATTGCCTCAGGTCATATAGGACTTAATGTGAATATAGAAATACCAAATGGAGCAAGATATTCAAAGGCCTACAGAAAATGACAGAACAACATCCCATCCGAGCGTTGATTAAAGGCTTCTGACTGTGAACATATAACCCTCCGCACCCCAACATGGACCCAGTGGCACTGATTGTCAACATTATCAACTGCCTCTCTGCCAGTGAAATAACAAACCCAGTTTCCTCGTGTTTCCGACTGTTACCAAAAAGTCTATACAACGTTCCCTTAGTGTCCGGATTTCCCCGAAAGGGCCTACAACGTCTCCCTAATGTCTCTGACTGTCACCAAAAAGGCCCTATAACGTCTCCCTAATGTCTCTGACTGTCACCAAAAAGACCCTACAACGTCTCCCTAATGTCTCTGACTGTCACCAAAAAGGCCCTACAACGTCTCCCTAATGTCTCTGACTGTCACCAAAAGGCCCTACAACGTCTCCCTAATGTCTCTGACTGTCACCAAAAAGGCCCTACAACGTCTCCCTAATGTCTCTGACTGTCACCAAAAAGGCCCTACAACGTCTCCCTAATGTCTCTGACTGTCACAAAAAAGGCCCTACAACGTCTCCCTAATGTCTCTGACTGTCACCAAAAAGGCCCTACAACGTCTCCCTAATGTCTCTGACTGTCACCAAAAAGGCCCTACAACGTCTCCCTAATGTCTCTGACTGTCACCAAAAAGGCCCTACAACGTCTTCCTAATGTCTCTGACTGTCACCAAAAAGGCCCTACAACGTTCCACTAATGTCCCTGACTGTCACCAAAAAGTCCCTACAACGTTCCCCTAATGTCACTGACTGTCACCAAAAAGGCCCTACAACGTTCCACTAATGTCCCTGACTGTTACCAAAAAGGCCCTACAACGTTCCACTAATTTCCCTAACTGTCACCAAAAAGGCCCTACAACGTTCCTCTAATGTCCCTGACTGTCACCAAAAAAGGCCCCGCATGACATGGACCACCCCGGACACCGAAGCAACAGACCAGAGGTCGCCTGCTGTACAATGAGATTATGTCGTGACTGGCCGGGTCTTTCCCCCCTCCCCCCCACGCATCCCACATACAAGGGAGCCGATTCCAGCTCACACTCCAACACACACTTAACGCCCTGGTGAACTCATATTCTTTTGAGCGATGCTCAGGTTGGGAGGATTGTGATCTCAACAACATAATGATAATAACTAACAACTCGCACGACGAGCTCGGCCAGCAAGCTCGCCCCACTTCTTTCGTTTATTACCAACGAGCGGTAACCGAATCTCTGGGCTAATGCAATTTTCTAAAACAGATAAGATGGTTACATAACAGATTATAGCTTCGAGCAATCAATGCGTACCATGACAAATCTTATTGCTAGATAAATAACCTCATTTATTAAAGATGTATTCCGTTAGATGTTCGGTTGGCTTTTTCTTAAATAGTGTTACTTTAGTTCAGTTTGTTCTTGCCTAAATAGCATTTTTCGTCATTGTTATATTATTGATCTATCTATCTATTGACGACTCTCGCTAAACTCTGGCTACAGTTGAAACCGATGTTATAATTGCAGCAAAGAAGCTGTAGAAATCATTTCCGGAAGTAGCTATCCGTGCCTAATGATGACATCTTTTCTGAGAAGTAGATAACAGTATCTGCTGAAAACATCTTGTAATTCTTACATACTACCTATTACTGCCACGCCATTATCATTCAGTTTGTTTAAACTGTCCACAACGCTAACACGTGACAGCAAAATGAGCCCAAAATGTCACCAAAACAACACGTCAAAGCGCCTTAAACAAAACAGAACAACTCCATAGAATGAAAGCAATCTCTCAGGAGGCACGTAAAGAAAATGTTTACCGAAGGAATTGGAAACATTCAAAAGTTAATTCTGAAACGTTCATGTTTTTTCCTCATTTGTTTGTTGACGTTTAATGTTTATGATCAACAGGGCTATGAAACCAATTTCTGATTAAACGTAGCAGCTGGAGGTGATCTTTCAGTTTTATTGTGTTTCAACCTTTTTATAGAGTTGTATATAAAAACATCAAACACAGAGATACCGAAACCTTTTAATATAACACAGTTGCAAACAACACATTTAATATGTTAAGGCTTAAATTGAGCTAAAAAAGTTTGTGGTTCATTAACAAGAGAGCATTGTCTTCGACAGCAAATGCCCATCTTAACTTTTAGTTCCGAAAAGTAATACTGAGAGAGCAGTGGTTCTCAAAGTGGTTAGTACACACAAAAAGTTGGGATATCCCGGGGGTGGGTGATCATATCAGAAAACTGAAATGTTTCAAACAAGATGAAATTCGATGATAATTATTAATTAAAAAAAACACACACACTTGTCAAAATATTCTAATTGAATGAGATATTGACATGATTGTTAAAATTATAAGATATAAATCTTTCAATATAAGTTTCGAAAAGTTTTTTGAGACATTCACTTGCCAGAGGCATTACCGCTACGCTAACCGTTAGAACGTAATACAGTGTACTTAGTAAATAGGAATAATTTTATTATCTCCTTTACTCGTGAATATTTTTTCAGCTGTTAATTAGGGAGTTTAGTTGTTTCAAGCCTCGAGTTAAACACAGTGTGTGACTGTGGATACTGGGTGATAAATTAACCAGACGTTAGAGCTGAATTACTTGTTACCACGTTTAAAATAACACAAAATAATAAGTAAAATAAATTTTTTTTAAATTATAATTTAAAAAAAACAACTTTATCATCCTCTTTGTCCGCAATAGCCAGGTGACTAGAAAATGAAATTTCAATTACTTAACAAAATTTTTTTGTTTTGTTTTTTGTGTGTTTTGTTACTTTTAGTGGGATAACAAAGCGGCTTGTTTAATCTAACTTGCCGCTGTAAATAGAACTTTAAAAAATGTTTCTATGGATAGATAAAAGTATTCTATGGCACGGTAGATCTAGAGATCATGTTCAAAGTTAAAGGATTTGTATGTGATTAGGTGACCCCAGTCATAAGGCATTGACTACAGCTACGTCATTGATTTACATTAAACATATCTACCAAACTACCCCAGTTTTCAACATAATAAGGCATTTAACGACATCACGTCATTGATTTACGTTAAACATATCTACCAAGCTACCCCAGTTTTCAACATTATAAGGCATTTAACGACAGCACGTCATTGATTTACGTTAAACATATCTACCAAGCTACCCCAGTTTTCAACATAATAAGGCATTTAACGACAGCACGTCATTGATTTACGTTAAACATATCTACCAAAACTACCACAGGTTTCAACATACGGCATTTAACCAGGGTTTGTTGTCCCCATTCAAAAACAGCTATTATATATAATTTTTTTTTAAAGTTCCTTCCACGCCAAAGCCCAAAGGATCAGTTTGTTGATGTCCGGGTAAGTCTTCTGATCCCACTGTGCCATCGGTGACTGACGTGGCGTAGTGGATGCTGACTTAGAGGTTAATGGATTGAGTTGATTTTCATCCTGATGAATCGGGAGAGTGGGTGGTGTAAGAGCAGTGTTGACAATATGAGGACTTTCGAAATTGCAGCCTTCGGGGATACGGTAAACACAGAGGGGAGATTTATTTTAGTGTTTGTATCTAACTCCGAGAATTGATCGAAAAGTGCAGTTTTCCCCGAGTTTCAAACCGCTATTAGAAACTGTCGCAGCACGAGTGAACGTGGTCAACTTGTGGGGGAAAGGGTAACAAAAGTTCAACTGGGAAGATCTGCAGCTAAGAAGTGTTTCTGCATTACGTGAAAAAATAGTAACATAATACAGCAAAAACATTTTTAGCAACAATTCTTTGGGGACAATTATAGGTATCTACATAGTTTGATGTGAATACTTTCTAGGGCATGTGGATGTTTAATGCAAAAATTTACGGTAGGCAACATGTGATAAAAACAATACTCCAAATAATTATGAGAAACTACATAGTTTGATGTGAATACTTTCTAGGGCATGTGGATGTTTCATGCAAAAATGTACGGTAGGCAACATGTGATAAAAACAATACTCCAAATAATTATGAGAAACTACATAGTTTGATGTGAATACTTTCTAGGGCATGTGGATGTTTCATGCAAAAATGTACGGTAGGCAACATGTGATAAAAACAATACTCCAAATAATTATGAGAAACTACATAGTTTGATGTGAATACTTTCTAGGGCATGTGGATGTTTCATGCAAAAATGTACGGTAGGCAACATGTGATAAAAACAATACTCCAAATAATTATGAGAAACTACATAGATTGATGTGAATACTTTCTAGGGCATGTGGATGTTTAATGCAAAAATGTACGGTAGGCAACATGTGATAAAAACAATAATCCAAATAATTATGACCCAGCTGTACTTTGCTCTGATACGAGATTTTATTTATAAGCTTATTAAGTTGAAGTGTTTTAAAAGAAAAACTCATTTGCTTTATCTATTGAATATGTATGCAAGCATGTAGAATTTGAAGAATCCAAGTGGATCGCGACGGTGAGTGCTAACAGGAGATGCGTCAAGCATGATGAAAAGTAATGGTATTGCAAATAACATAGCCATTGGATGAAAGAATACAATTTAGAAAATAACAGCAGCCAAGGAGAAGATAGAAAAAAATTGAAAATTTTAATGAAACCTATTCGATTTTCTGTTGCCATTAGCTCTAGGTTAACAATGTTTTCTTCACTTGAGCTTTTTTTCTTTAAAAACAAATGTAATTTACTTGACAAAGAATTCAATCATTTGCATGTGACAGTGTGTTTACTGAACTTTACTTTTGAAGCATGCGCTAGAATATTACGTCATGTTATTAACCTGCTTTAAATTATATTAACAATCTATTTTAAATTAATATTTACAAAAAACTAAGTTAATCATAACTATGCAGATGCCCTGAAACTATACTATTGTGTAAAATAAACATTTGAAGACCAGAACATTTCAAGTCGTTGAAACAATTTATTTCCTGAAGGATGCGTGTAACTTGCCTCGGCTAGCGAGCAACGTTCCCTTTGAGCCGCGCAGATATTTGATCGACGCCGCGCAGCAGTTTAGAATCAACGCGGAGCAAATTTTGTAAAATATTGCTAAAAAAATGGACGTTGTGCAACTTTGCACACGTGTTTTTAAATCCCTTATATTAACTTCACCACAGTCTCTGTCTCTCTGTCGTTCTGTCATCATCTCTCTCTGTCTTGGGCGGGCGGAAAAACAAAAGTAAAAAATGAACCACATTCCGTGATCCGATCAAGCTGAAATTTGACACATGGACCCGTCTCACCTAACAATGCATCGTATCAATATTTCAGATCGATCGAACGTACCGTAATTAAATAAATGCCTTTTTAGTTTATATTTATATAACGTATGTAATTCAAATTCACTGTTTGTTATTGTTTTTTTTCCACGTGAGAGTTTGAGTTGACGCGTTGACGCGACCCATCGAAGTACAGGCGTGCTTTTGTTTACATTTTACGTGTCACGCTGAGCTCGGTCAAGCGATCGGTGACCAGAATTTTCCACTCAGGGTTATGAAGCAAAGTTGACTTAAGACAGATTCAGTCTGTAAATGTTTGTCGCGTTTGAAAATAATCAATACTGTTAGTTATGTCTCATATATAAGGGATTTATAGTCAAAAACTTTGTTTTTACGTTTTTTTTAAAAACTTTGCACATGGACCAACGAAGCTTAGAGGCAATATTGCTAGCGAGTAGTGAGACAAACTCAGGCTGTTATTTAGGATTGTTTACACGTGGCCTCTGACCTTGATACTCGCTTGCTCAGCTTTGATGAATAATGTGTTCTTGAAAGGGTCACTTGATGGCCGTCAATCCTCTGGCTGGTAAATGGAAATAAACATGTTTTTAACCCAATTTTATGGAATTATCGTTCGACTGCAGCAGAAAGGAGGATATTTATTCAAGAAAGCAAATTCAGAAATGAGAGTAAAATGAATTTCTTTAACAATGAGATTTTAAAAAATCAACTAGCTGTGCGATAATTTTTTTTGTATTACATTAAATATGGTTAGACAGCGCTCTTTTCATTTCTTGGTTAATATTGTATAGACTAAATTTAATAAATTAAACACGTAATGTTTCATTTTTAACTTGAAATTTGTATCGTTGTTTATTTGTATTTTATCATCAGCGATAATTTTGTTTCTATATATTTTGTTGCGTGTCGCAATTAACGAGCACTAGAAAAAACAATTACGGCAGAAGCTATAAATGAACTTCACGTTCCTATGAAAGTGGTGCGCAACAATTTTATCAAAATGTAATTCAGTTGTGTATTTTAGTTTCTGAAAGTGTTTTGAGTATTCAGTAATAAAGCTGTTGATTTAGTTTAGCTTATAGAGAATTCTTAAGCGGAAACTTGCTGTAAAAAGGTTAGAAATTTGTATGTCTTCTATATATATAAAAATCAAAGTATGTCTGTGTGTGTGTGTGTGTGTGTGTGTGTGTGTGTGTGTGTGTGTGTGTGTGTGTGTGTGCATGTCCTTTATAGCTGACTAAACCATTCATCCGATCGTCATGAAATTTTCGGAGACTGTTAAGTACCTACCTGGGATGGTAACTGGCAACTTTGTTTTCTAAATTTAACACTCTTGGGGCACCGGGGGCCCATAATGTCATTTGTTGTTTACATGAGCTATATAAAAATTAGTTTAAGCGCTAGCTACTGTGTAAATTGTTGGATCGTATCCAAACTTTGTATATGACAATTTGATAGCCAATATTAAAATACTATAGGGCACTAAACTGCCAATATTCATTCCTTTGGGGCTGGGGCCCAAAAATTCACATTTCTTAAACGTTTAAGATTTTATTCACCATTCAATCATTAACAATCTTGACAAATAATGACACATGTATCAATTATTATACAAATTGAAATGAACAGGGTTTTTGAACTTTATATCTTGCACTGAATGGGCCCCGGGGCCCTTAATATCTTTTTTTTGGTTATATTAGATATATAAAAATTAGTTTATGCGTTAGCTACTGAGTAAATGAATGGATCTAAACCAAAATTTGAATACAAAAACTTGGTAGCCCATATTAAAATACTATAGGGCACATAACTTCAAATGTCCATTCCTTCGGGGCCGGGGGCCCCCAATGTCTTTTCTTCGTATATGTTTAATGTATTTTCCCCCATTCAATTTTTCATGATCTTGAGGAATATATCTATGAGGAAACTTAATTAAATGAAAAGGTTTTTGAAATTTACATCTATCACCAAATGGGCCCAGGGGCCCTAAATGTCTTTTTGTCTTATATCTATTATATATAAATCAAAGTATGTCTGTGTGTGTGTGTGTGTGTGTGTGTGTGTGTGTGTGTGTGTGTGTGTGTGTGTGTGTGTGTGTGTGTGTGTGTGCATGTCCTTTATAGCTGACTAAACTATTCATCCGATCGTCGTGAAATCTTTGGAGACTGTTGAGTACCCACCTGGGATGGTAACTGGCAACTTTTTTTCTAAATTTAACACTCTTGGGGCACTGGGGGCCCATAATGTCATTTGTTGTTTACATGAGCTATATAACAATTAGTTTAAGTGCTAGCTACTGTGTAAATTGTTGGATCTTATCCAAACTTTGTATATGACAATTGGATAGCCAATATTAAAATACTATAGGGCACAAAACTGCCAATATTCATTCCTTTGGGGCTGGGGGCCCAACAATTCACATTTCTTAAACGTTTAAGATTTTATTCACCATTCAGTCATTAACAATCTTGAAAAATAATGACACATGTATCAATTATTATACAAATTGAAATGAACAGGGGTTTTGAACTTTATATCTTGCACTGAATAGGCCCCGGGGCCCTTAATGTTTTTTTGTGTGCTAATATAAGATATATAAAAATTAGTTTATGCGTTAGCTACTGAGTAAATGTATTGATCTAAACCAAAATTTGAATACAAAAACTTGGTAGCCCATATTAAAATACTATAGGGCACATAACTTCAAATGTCCATTCCTACGGGGCCAGGGACCGCAAATGTCTTCTCATCGGATATGTTTAATGTATTTTCCCCCACTCAATTTTTCACGATCTTGAGGAATATATCTATGAGGAAACTTAATTAAAATGAAAAGGTTTTTGAAAGTTACATCTTTCACAGAATGGGCCCACGGGCCCCTAAATGTCGGTTTTTTCTTATATTAGCTGTATAAAAATTAGTATTAGATTAAAATACTGAGAAAATTAATGTATCTTGACCCATTTTAGTATATAAAAAATCAAGGGTCTATATTCTATTACGATAGGGCACTGAACTCCTAATTTTCATACCCACGTGGCAGGGGGACCAAACTTTCTATTTTAGTAAATGTTTAATATTTTATATGTTTAATATTTTATAGTCCAATCAAATTTTTTAACAAGATTGAGAAATATAAATAAATGTATGTATTTTGAAATTTTTTCAAATGAACATATATTTCGCACTTTAATTCTTGCAATAATTGGGCCCTGGGGCCTTTAATGTCGTTTTTTGCTTATACGAGCTTTATAAAAATAGTTTATGCGTTAGCTACAGAGTAAATGATTGGATCTTAACCAAACTCTGTATACAAAAACTTGGTAGCCCATATTAAAATACTTAAAGTTTCTGAATTTTTCATGTCGATTTCTTCGGGGCCCGGGGCCCAAAATGTATTTTTTTCATATATTTTAAGATATTTTTCCATTCACATTTTAATGATCTTGATAAACCTGATGCAATTGAATTAAAATGAAAAGATTTTTGAAATTGACATCTCGCACCGAATAGGCCCGGACCCCTTTATGTCGTTTTATTTCACTATATCTATATTTATACAAATCAAAGTATGTCTGTGTGTGCCTGTGTGTTTGTGTGTGCATGTCCTTTATATCTGACTAAACCATTCACCCGATCGTCATGAACCTTTTTGAGACGGTTTAGTATGCTCACGGGATGGTAACTGGCAACTTTTTTTCTAAATTTAACACTCAGGGGACGCCGGGGCCCCATAACGTCATGTTTTGCTTAAATGAGCTATATAAAAATTAGTTTAAGCGTTAGCTACTGTGTTAATTAATGGATCTTAACTAAACTTTGTATATAAAAACTTGACAGCCAATACTAAAATACTATAGGTCAATAAACTCCTAATGACCATTCCTTCGGGCCTGGTGCCCAAAATGCCATTTTTCTTCAACTTTTAAGAATTTATTTCCCATATATTCATTAAAGATCTCGAAAAATAATGATAAATGCATCCATTATTATCCATATTGAAATGAACAGGTGTTTTGAAATTTATGTTTTGCAAATAATGGGCCCTGTGGCCCTTAGTGTCGTTTTTTGCTTATATAAGCTATTTAAAATTTAGTTTATGCGTTAGGTACTAAGTGAATGAATGGATCTTAACCAAACTTTGTTTTCAAAAACTTGGTATCCATATTAAAATACTTAAGGGCACATAACTTCTAATGTCAATTTCTTCGGGGCCGGGGGCCCCAAATATATTTTTTCTAATATGTTTAAGATATTTTCCCCATTCACGTTGTAACGATCTTGAGAAATATATATCCATGATGAAACTAAATTAAAATGAAAAGGTTTTTGAAATTGACATCTTGCACCGCATAGGCCCGGGGGCCCCTTAATTTCGTTTATTTTTCCTATATTGGCTAGATAAAAAAATTAGTTTAAGTGTTAAATAATGCGAAAAGAACTGGATTTTGACCAAACTTAGTATATAAAAACTTTAGAGCCTATATTACATTACTATAGGGCACTTAACTCCTAATGTTCATTCCCTCGGAGATGGGGGCCCAAAATGTCTTTTTAACTGAATGTTATTCATTGCATTATTCATTTAATTTTACACGATATTGAGAAATATAGCTTGAGTACAATAGCAATAAAAAATATAACGTATCACTCATTTTGGGGCCGGGGTCCTTAATATCGTTTCTTCATTTGTACGCTATTTAATTATTAATTTATTTATCCGTTTGCTATGAAACTTGGATTTTTTTTTCACACTTCCACTAAGGTTTCTTCAGAATTGTTTTTAAACATACCACTCATTGGTTTCTTTAAATTTATTCCTTTTTACTTTGATCGTTGCAACGCACGACGGGTCTGCTAGTACTTAATACAATCCACATCAAAACAATACTACAGCAGGTAAATATTTTGAAATTGAATACAGTGTCCACAAATATTGCGATATCTAGAACCTATATTACATGCTTTCAAGCCTTCATATGTTTAGACCCAGAAAAATCCGCACTACCTTAACCACCGAATAGTTCATACGTCCATATTCCAATAATAATAATACAACCATCCCCCCCCCCAAAAAAAAACACTTTCAAACCTCCATATTCACATTATAATGTATCCTTTCACTCGCATCGTTTTGTTTTGTTTTGTTCTAACCTAGCTCCTGACATTGGCATAAGTTATAATGGTCGACTTCTGGAACAGTCCTTGGTGCCCAAATTATTGTCTCAATTGAATTTCCCGGTCAGGCAAAACGCTTGGAAGGGACAGAGTTATCCGAGTTTACGCGGCCTTGTACACGGTTAAAGTGGGTCGGAACGTGTTAGTGCCCGGCCCAATAACTTGTACCGTCTGTTTGCCCATTCTCTCTTGTGTGTGTCTCTCGGGGCGCAAACTACTGTTTGACAGAAGCTTACTCGCTTACCTTGGGGATTTGGGTTGGTTGACATGGTATCGGTGACCAGCCATGGTATTTGCTACCAGCCATGGTTTATAACAGAGGCGTCACTCGGGGGTTGTGGGGGTGCTGACCACACTGGGTGACACCAACATAAAGGTGACACCAAATGTAAAATGATGTATATTCCCGATATTTGGCACTGGCAGACTTGGAGGAGGTCTATGGGTTGTGAGGAGGTGACAACATGAGCTACCGCACTGGGTGACACCAACCCTAGTGACACTAACCCTATTGACGCCTCTGCTATTTATAGTTAGGAATAAATACTATTGTTCCATCGAAAATGAAAGAAATGTTGATACAATATTTCTTTTAGGGGAATACGTTGTCACTAAAAATTGAATATTGTAATGGTTTTGTATAAGTTTCGACGACATATAAATGCATTTAATTTGCCCCTACCGCCCAGGCATGACTTGGAAACCTAAATAAGAAAATTGTTTTTTTTTCTTGTACGTCTTGTTGGTAAAAAATGAATTTTTAAAAATGACTTGCAACTTGTCAATCATTTCATCACAGATCAATGAATTCTTATTTATTCATTGGTGTAATCAAGGACTAATGTATGATCATTTAATATTACTGCTCGAAAATACTGCTGGAGTTCTATTCCCTGACAACATGAAACAGGCGACAACAAGGCCAGCCTTTATTTAAATCCACAAGGAATAAAGAAAATGAAGAGAGAAGAAAACCAATGGGACCCTAAATACACCGAGTAAAGGTCAGCAGAGTGCTCCAAACGTTATTATTGGGATGTCCAATATATAAGCAAGGAATTCTGGTCCGGCCCCATCCAGTCGCCCTTCTAATGTTATACAGACCATGAGTTGTGTATGAGATGAATATCGCGTGTTTGATACATCTGACAGCATACGAGTTATAACAAAAAAGGGTCACCTAGTCCCAGCTGTGCTGTAACGTTAATTATTTCTTGCCTCGTCATTGACGTTCACAAAATATATCGCAAATGTAAGGTCTGTAGAGAAATTTAGTTTCATTTTCAAGTATATATTTTTTAAAAATTAAATGTATAATGTTGTTGTCACGAGATGTTATCAGGGAATTTGATTATTATTATTATCAAACAGAATGATTTAAAGGCTTAAAGACAGATAGACGTGAGTTGTGAACATGGCAAGTCTTCCAACTACAGATCATTCTTTTCTTTCCATTAGATATGAAATAATACACAGTTTAAAAACTTCATGTATATGTTTATCAATATGTTTCAATGTATATGTTTATTAATATGTTTCAATGGGTTACGTACGATGTTCAATGTTTAATTATTCCCACATGGAATTATAATCTCTACCACTTAAATACAACTAAGTTACTCCCTAATTCATAAAGCGCAAACGCTCTCAACCGCGCAATTCCATATCAGCATCTCCAATTACCAATCCCTATTAATCATGCATAACCTTTTTAAAAAATTATATTTATATAATCTAGGTTCTATCTCTCATATTATTGAAGCGACACAGTTATATTGATGGCGTAAATAAAAAGCTTTTTGCTTTTAACAATCACACGCTCTTGTAAAATTAATTTTACATTTTGCTGGCTTTTAAATATGGTCCTCACGTATTGTTTACCAAGATCCCCATAAATTCGGTAGACCGACTAATGTCATTTAACCTTGTAAAGTCACGTGACACGTGTCTGTCGTGATGAATTCAGATTAATCTAATCACACATTCAACCATTTGCACTTAAAAACCAATAAAATAAGCACTTGACTTCTCGTTTGGGAACCACTGCTCCTGATCAAGGCCCTAAACAAACGAGAAAGTACTCGTGGAAAAATGAATTGTTCTCGGTTGACTCCATTGGCCGAAATCAGCCGAGGACGTCCCGATGGGTTTAGACTGTGACCTAACCCTGAAGCAAACGTTTATCAGGACTAATTCCCTGGCAGTCGCCGGCCACCTTCCAGCTAATGTCGTTCATGAGTAGAAGTAATGGTGATGAGAGGCAAATAAAACATCATTTGCTTTTCAAATTTATGCTCGTTGGTCGTGTGGAAGGGTTCGAAAGGCTGATTGTTGCGAAACAACATATTCATCTCTTGGATTCGTAGATAACACGAAGAAATTAGATGCGGTGTGTGTTTTCTTAACAGTTTTAAACACACACACAAATATAAACGCAACGAGGCATACACAAACATGACATATGTATGCTAGATGTCGAGATTATCTCACCTTACCTATACAATACTCTATTGGGTTTCAGGGCTGACAGGGGAAAGTCGGTGCCGTTTAAAGCTGGTTATAAATTAAATGAATTTTAAAAAAGACTTCTATCTATCTAACGTAATATATACAGGTGTGGCGGTATTCCGCAACAATTATACCACAGTGCGCCGCCAATATGAGGATCCAGCCAGTATGGTATAAACGGATGTGGGCTCCGAAGAAGTGATAACATGTTGATTTAAGTAGACGCCTATGCCTAAATGGGGTAATGAAAGTATCAGAACAAACTTTATACACAATCTCAGTTTGATGGAAATTCTTACAATAATTACGGAGACTTACGGACCATCAACTCGAGGTTCTTTATATTCGGACTGTTTTAGGAAAATTTAAAGACGTTTGGCAAACAGGGTGACACCAAATGGAAACTCTATAGTCCAAGAGAGTTAATGGCTCCATTGAATTTCATAGTGTTTTCACATTTGACATCATAGTGAAAGAGAAAAGATTCACTCAATATCAGGTTGTCACAAGAGAAGTATGTCATTGGAGGAATGTTCCCAAATAAAAGTTTGTAATATAATAGAGTGACGTCTCAGAAAGTATGGTGTTTGTAGCATACGTTTGTTACTTTTAAATTGTTCGTTCTAAGCGATCAAGATTTAATGGGGTTCACGTTAGAAAGAAAAACACGAAGAATAAGAACCATCTGCAGGTTCACATTAAGAAATCTGCTTTTTTAAAAGTTAACAAACGACGTCTTCCAATTCTTTAATAAAATTTGTCTCGTTTTTGAATGCCAAACAACAGAGGGTCTCGAGGCTACAGACCGTTGAATATTTGATGTTTAAATTCCTTAATCGGCTGGATAGTGAAGTCAATAGTGCGCTCGCCTCACAAGCTGAGGGCCGTGGGATCTAGCCCACGTTAATGACACAATAATTAAAAAAAATATATAAAAAACACTTTTAAAAAACTAGTCTTATTTTAGAAATGCACTAAAAAGTAGAAAATAAATTTAAAATTTGAAATTTACAGTCAGAAGAGACCTTTAGTTCCAAATTTATGAAAATGTAAAAGTTTAAAATGAGACAGGAACGTTAAATCGTAGATGAAATCGATTATCTCGTTGTTCGCCATGACTATAAGACTAGGGTGCTCAGTTTAAACTTAATATATCAATATCTATGCGAAGAATGCCTTAGATATATTAAAGTGGCGCAAAATAAGTTGTGGTGTGATAAGCTAGTACATGTAATTGTAATTGGATTAAGAAGCTAAACTACTAACAAGGAAATAGACAAGAAGCCTCCCCGAAGCTCGCGATGGAGCCTCTTAATTCTAATTGTGTTTTTTTTCTTCACTTGTTGCTTATCAATCATTTTCACTTTTATTTTATTTAATATACAGTCGTCTTCAGATGTCTTTCGTTCACTTGGAGGAACCACATTAAGCAGTGAAACAACCTTGGGTTGGACACAGACGACTTTTCCAGGGGCCTTGTCTATAATTAAATCAGCAGGAGCTTGTTTACCTCATACACTGCCTACCCAGTCTATCAGTTTCTTGTACTCTTAAAATTAGTTTTCATTTCCCATAAATGAAATTATATATCCGTTTTTTCTTTTCATTTCAACTGGCTAAAACATTTTTAAAAAAAAACAACAAATAACTAACAAAACAACACGTCGATGTAACACCAGAGATAACGAATTTTAACTCTGATACCAATCATGAAAACAAAATGTCATGCGGAAAATACTAAAAGATTTAACTTACAAGATGGAGTACTAGGAAAAAAAAATAACCCAAAGAACGACTGGTTCCTGAGTATTGTTTACTAAGTTGCATAATTCAATTGAAAAGAAATATTTATAAATCTCAACATTAACAAAACAAACACTTTATGCGTCAGCGAAAATATTGACTGAAAGGATTTATTAGTTTTGAATATTCTTTTGAAGCTAGAGTGATGCAGCTACTGGTTTTGAAGTTTGAAACATATTAAGTTGAAAAGATGGGTGGGAAAACGTAATAGTAAAACCAAGTTGGGTAAAACAGGGAGATTGTCAAACGCTTCGTCATTGACAGTCAGATAATCACATTTCTTTGTGAAGTTGGACAATTTAAGACTTAAGGATCTGATTGACAACCATTCAAAATGACGTATAAAAAATTATTCATGTGATACACATTGTACAGTGTACAGGAACGATACAAATTTTGTTCAGACGCGATATTGAGTATTAAATTACAAGATAATTAACTTCAGATATTTACTTACACCTAAAGGGTGAACATAACTTTGAAAATGTCAGTCTTCAACACGTGAGGCATTGAACCGTGCGACATTCATCCGCAATAGTGTGACGCTCTGATTGTATCATCGGTGGCACTGTCAATTTGACAAACGAGCCACGCAGAGTTGAGGAGATATGACTCGACCATCCTCTATAATCTGTAATGCCATTGTTTGCTGCCTATGTGAGACAATAAAGATTAATTAACGCTCTAAGACATGACATTTTGAAACCATCTGATTGTAAGGCCCAATTCACAAGTCTAATTTGAATTATATTTTCATGTATTAAGAACAACAAAGCAAAAGGTAAATTATGGAACTTTTGTTGCAATTTTCCTCTTTTTTTTTCTTCTTCCCCTCCTTGCTTCTTTTTTTTTAAAATAAAGAATATTTAAGCTTTCAGTAAACCTCAACTGTATTTATTTATTAATATATATATATATATATATATATATATATACAAGCTATCCAAGCAAATATAACCATAGTTCAAATTAAAGTAACTTCCGAAAGGTCTAAATTATACTATTATTAACAGTACTGTGGCACAATCAACATACATAATTTGCAATGTATGTCACGTCCCGTCTGTCCTGTCCGTAATGCTACTAATTTTAGAAAGCAGCGCACCAAATTACTGCACCAAAATAACTCTTTTCGAACGTTCCACATAAAATTGTGCAATTTGAAAATAAATGAATAAAATAAAAATAAATAAAATAAATGAAAGTTCTGTATTACATTATTTTTTATTCTGATGTGTATATTTTTCAAAATAAATATATTTCTGCTGAAATGTATTTCTTTTGCAAAACTTCCTTCATTTTTGACTGGTGATACACTGGTTAAATATATAATTATTCAATTTTATAATTGAGCAAATACTCGCATAAAATAAAGTATAAAAGTCACAGTTAGGATTATTAAAATTTTGAATTAAGGTTATTGTACATATTTAGAAAAATACAAGAAATGTAATGGCCTTTCTCACTTCATGAGTAATGTATGTTTTCCCTTAAAAATTGTTTTATTTAAATTCTTTTAAAACTTTTATTTTGTGCATCACAAGTTTCAGGTTTAAAGAAACTTACTATAGTAACTCAAGCCTGATTTAATGAACAATCGACCACTTTGAAGAGACTCATGAGTTAATCTGTTCACCACACTATTACCACAGCAAGCATAGCATCGAGTGATGACCCCTACCCCCTACACGGTCTTATCTGCCAAAGGGCTCGCTTGCTATGGCCTGTATGGCTAGTTACGTGCGGATCGTTCCTTCCATGAAAATATTTCGATTATTCCCAGTCTTTCTGTTAGATGCGAGTCGAATTGGTTTGCTCTGTATTTTCCCATGTCCATTCGTGTTCTCAACTATACGCTCTTATGCCATTCTTTCTTCAAGTTCCTTATAATTTTGTGTCGTTTAAACAGGTCTTGTGTTGACAGGCACCTACAACCAAAAGCTGGAACATTTCTTCTAGACACTAGTATCCGATACTATTTTCTAAACTTGTTGGCAATCATGGCATATTTTTAATTATAGTACTTATTGCAGACATAGTTGCTTCGCTCAGAGTGTTTTAGCCCGACTGGAATTATGTGTTTGAGGTACTACCGTTATCAGATGGGGTGGGGTGAGGTAGAGTGGGAATGTCATGTGCTTTAGAATATGCTAGAATCACCGTCAACTTAGATTATAACAGTAAATTTATATATATATATAAATAAATAAATATATATATATATTATGTTAACAATATAAAAATTTCCAAGACCTTCAGTGTTGATCTGGTGTCATGATTTCTGTAACGTGTACAAATTACTTTTGTGAATGATTCATTTTCATTTCGTAAGGAATGATTAAATTTCTTCGTTTTTTTTCCTTCTTGATTTCGCGAAGTCATCAATGGAAACGCTGGTCATGAAGTGTCAGAAGACGATTGGTATTTGATAACTGGTTAAGTGTCATTGGTGGCGAAGTGGTGGGGTATGTGTAGCGGAGTTTATAATAATTTAGTCGCTTGAACTTCTTGCAGAAAGCAGATACTTGATACTTTGAAAAATATTGTTAAAAAGTTCTCCGATTCATTTGTTTTCTTTCATTTGATAAATTTTGTGAACTTTAGGTTATGGGTACTAGAAACAACAGTGAATTCCAAATGAGGCTTTAAAAAATCCAGTTACAGAGCAATTACCTGACCAGAATGTAACAGAGTTAACAAAACTCTCCTCAGCTCTACTAATAGACAGTGACCTGTGGGAGATGTGTCTTTGGTAGAAGTTCAAGGACATGTTTTTTTCAAGGAAAACACAACGAAACGGAACTTAAATTTACAACAACCAAAAGATAAACCCCACAAAAACCGAAACACAATGTATTAAAATGTTAAACTGAAAAATAACACGTTAATAAACATATTTTCGGTGATTTCATCAAGAGGACCCTTTAGGACGTATGCGTTGAGAACCATTTTTTAAAGTGGGGGGGGGGTCGGTAATCATACAACAGAAAGATTTAAATTCTAACCCCTATGACATAAATTTAAATTTTTTTAAAAACGTGATAGGAATTTTTTTTTAAATATTTTTTTTTAGTGCAGCTATAGTATTGCTTTAGAGATAAACAATGTAAATATTAGTTCAACACAGTAACTGGCTTCCCCATTACCAAATTATGTTTAGGCCCCGATGTTGAAACACAGAGGGAATAGCTTTAAACTCTTCAAATTAAGTATAAACTACATTATTGCGTTGTAATTTGAAATTGATAGTTCTCTTTTCTTAAATCTTGAAGGAATTTTTGGGAATCTAAAGAAAAACGAAAGAGCAGACAACATAGTCTTCTAATCTTATTTCCCTACTCACAGTATAATAATCACAACCATACATGTATTAAGCCCAAATATGAAATTGTTACCCAGCATGCCTTTGACATAATGTTTAACTCAGCACATAGAGGATTATCCCGGCCTTCATAACACAAAACTTAATCATGTAGAACTGTTATACAAGACTATAACTTTTTGTACCAACAAATAGACATTTTATCACAGTCTATAGATCTTTTACCCCAACCCTCAGAACTGTTATCCATGCCCCCAGAACTGTTATGCCAGATTACAGAACTGTTATATCAGCATATACAACATTTATACCTGACTCCAGAACTGTTATGCCAGCCTGAGGAATTTTTTCCCCAGTCACCAGTGCTCAGTCTGCTCTAAACAAAAGAAGGCTCAAATCTGTGTACAAAAGGAAATTTATTGGAAGTCCGTTTTCCGGATCAAAACATAAGGCGGTCAGGTTATTAATAACGCTCCTGACACGGCATGTAACGTGGAGTAGGGGGAGGAGCTTGAGCACACTGAGGCAGGTGTAGCGGTCAATATTTACACAGTTCTCAATTGTCTTCATAGACCCACACACGCAAACACACATTCGCACGTAAGTTAATACCTTATTTTGATTCACTATTCACAATAGTCTGACCAAAAATATATATTACTAGGGGCAAGTACCCGGCTTCGCCCAGGTTTAACAACAACAACAACAAAAACAACAACAGCAACAAAACAACAAAAACAAACAACAAAAACAAAACAACAACAACTACAACAACAACAAAGCAACAACAAAAAAACAACAACCACAAAACAACAACAGCAACAGCAACAACAACAGCAACAACGACAAAACCAACAATAGAAACAGCAACAGCAACAAAACAACAAAAACAAAACAACAACAAAAACAACAAAATCAACAACAAAACAACTACAACAACAACAGCAACAACAACAAAGCAACAACAACAAAACAACAACTACAACAGCAACAACAACAAAGCAATAACAACATGAAGGACATTGTCGTCGCAGGGCAAGGGATGTGGACAACAACAACAACAGCAACAACAACAACAACAACAAAAACAACAACAGCAACAACAACAAAACAACAACAAAACATCAACAAAACATCAACAACAAAGCAACAACAAAACAACAACTACAACAACAACAGCAACAACAGCAACAACAACAAAGCAACAACAACAAAACAACAACTACAACAACAAAAGCAACAACAACAAAGCAACAACAACAAAAAATTTATTTTATGGCGATAATCGCCTTCTTGTTAATCTCGACACCAAAATCTTTATTAATTTGCGTCATTATTTTACGTCTTAATTTTCAATAATTTTTATTTTATATAGCTCATATTGGGAAAAACTACATTTTGGGCCCCCGGCCCCCAGTATCTTATATATATGGAACGAAACCTGTTTAATAACCTTTCCGGTATAATTTTGTGTACGTGTACCGAATTTCACGTTATTTGGTTGTCTGGATCTTGAGTTATTAGAGAACAGACAGACAGACAGACAACAAATGCGTCTTATATGTATAGAGATTATTATGTAACACAAGCGTCTCACTTTTATCCGCTCCATTCAAATGATTTAAGATCATTTAACTCTCTCATGCGTTTGTCGTATGCCTTAGTTACACTAGTCGTACATCTCCACTTCAACACGGTAATTCTCGGCATTAAAATGCGTTTAAGCTTGTTTTATGCATGAAGTCCTTCACACTAATTGTAATTTTGTTTTAAAATTTTAAATATCCTTTCATGAAAGTGATGGTTTTTGGTGTGCCAACGAGTTGATTGAACATTTACAGACACATATTAGTTGGAGTCTAATACCGAAGATTAAAGATTAAAGATTAAAGAAAATAATCTTCATTTGTGTGAAACAACGATCATAAAGGGCAGATCAAGAAATATTGACTAGAGGACTCAAACTTCTGATGAGATTTTTAAAAAAATCTTTCAAGTTTAAAGTCGGAGCTGTAATTTTTAGTGTATTGTCCATCTATTCGTAAACAAACAAAAACAAAATCAGTATTCTTATACGTTCTTATTTCGGACGAATTCCGTTTTTCTCAATCAATGGACAGTGGTCTGATCATCTGTTAAGAACACTTAATTGTAATAAGGTAATATAAAGATTTAAATGAAGGATCACTTGACTTTTCAAATTTGTGTATTTTTTCTTCTGTTCATAAGGCCCCAGCTTGAATTTAGGTTTGATTGTATCTGTTGTGAATTCTGAAATATTTATTTAAAACTAATATTTACGTTAAAAAATTGACTTTACAGAACTCATCAAAACTATTCTGTATTCAGTCATTTTAACAAATTGCTTGAAGGACAGTTGGACTTTTCAAAATTTTGAATGTTTTTCTTCTGTTCATAAGGCCCCAGCTTGAATTGAGGTTTGATTGTATCTGTTCTGAATTCTGAAATATTTGTTTAAAACTAATATTTACGTTAACAAATTGACTTTACAGAACTCATCAAAACTATTCTGTATTCAGTCATTTTAACAATTTATTTGAAGCACAGTTGGCATTGAGAAGTTATAAATTGTTGCACAGGTCAAAGGGGCGTGATAGATATGGAAGATACAGAATAATTAGATGTACAATAGAGTTGATCGAATTTATGGTAAATGAATGTATGTGAGATCGAATTTATGGTAAATGAATGTATGTTAGAAGGGATGTGTGGTACATTGAATGTATGGTTTATCCACATATGTCTAAAATATAATGGTACATGTAAATAAATGAAATAAATGCCAGTAAGGTTTGACACAACCAGGCTCTTAAAGCTGTTACCGTTTGAGAGTTGTTGTTGTGAATAGTCATTTGTATTAGCAAAAATGCCCTATTCCTGGTTTACCAACTTCCTCCATCTTTATATGAGTCCGCAAAAGACGCAGTGTATTTTATAACATAATGTATATAGCTCAAAGCAGATTATCATAACCGATGGTGCCCCGGGGTATCAATTACATTTAGTAAAAGTTCAAGTCGGGCATGAGAGATAAGCGTCAACGAAGTGTAGCGATTAGCAAGTGATGCATGAAAATGATCGGGTGACGCAGACATTGGGGACAGATTACAGTGATCGTATGTTGCCATAGGGCCCATGAAACTAGGTTAAAGATCACTGAGAAGAAGGGCGTCCTTGTTTCCCAGAGATTGCGTATGCATGACATTTATTGTAGGGCGCCATAGTTTCCTTGAAAATATGGTCCAGATTACAGTGATCGTATGGCACCGTGGTGACCGTGGACATTGGGTACAGATTACAGTGATCGTATGGCACCGTGGTGACCGCGGACATTGGGTACAGATTTCAGTGATAGTATGGCACCGTGGTGACCGCGGACATTGGGTACAGATTTCAGTGATAGTATGGCACCGTGGTGACCGCTGACATTGGGTACAGATTACAGTGATCGTATGGTCACCGTGGTGACCGCTGACATTGGGTACAGATTACAGTGATCGTATGGCACCGTGGTGACCGCGGACATTGGGTACAGATTACAGTGATCGTATGGCACCGTGGTGACCGCGGACATTGGGTACAGATTTCAGTGATAGTATGGCACCGTGGTGACCGCTGACATTGGGTACAGATTACAGTGATCGTATGGTCAC
Source organism: Ampullaceana balthica (assembly GCA_944989445.1). NCBI lineage: Eukaryota > Metazoa > Mollusca > Gastropoda > Lymnaeidae > Ampullaceana > Ampullaceana balthica. Next base: position 840,095 of record CALYLW010000127.1, on the reverse strand, counting down.
CGTGGTGACCGCTGACATTGGGTACAGATTACAGTGATCGTATGGCACCGTGGTGACCGCGGACATTGGGTACAGATTACAGTGATCGTATGTCACCATGGTGACCGCGGACATTGGGTACAGATTACAGTGATCGTATGGCACCGTGGTGACCGCGGACATTGGGTACAGATTACAGTGATCGCATGGCACGTGGTGACCGCGGACATTGGAGGACGTTTGCTGTCAGGAAACTTTTACACCTATATTTATCCATTCATAAATAATTAAATGTATAGTTTTCTTCACACAAGTCGTTTGTGTATATTGTATTTTATTGAAAACTCGTCTTAAATTTCTCAAATATCAGAATAAAGATATCTCCTAGCTTTATATGTGGTTTGACGCGCGCATTCAGGTATAATAAAGTCACGTGGAGCAACATCTTTATAACTGGACATTAAATTCTAAAAAATATATTTCTTGACCTTAAAAGTAGTCACAAAATACAAAAAAATGTAAATATGTAAGTGTAAGCTTTTCAGTAGAAATTAAATAAGTGCTCTGAAAATTTAGTAACATAAGTGTATAACTTGACTCTGACCATAAGCTTTTACTACTTTATCGCCCCCTACCTCATCCTCTCACTGCTTTTCTCTCTCTTTCTATTTCTTTTTCTCTCATTCATTCCACCCTTCCAACATTTCCCTAAAAAAATCTGCATCAACAACTTAATCATTTCTTTTTATTTCTTCCACTGTTTCACTTCCAACAGAGATTTTTAACTTTATAACTTATCGCAACTTAACAAGAGGTCTGTGAAATTTCTACAAACAGAACTGAGTGGGAGAAAATAATGCCTGATCTCGGTAAAAATCGTTCATCCTACCAAGATGTTCACACAGGGATTCCCAGAATGTTAAATAGAGGGCGGGTGACCAAACTAAATTCGTGTCTGTGGATATGATATATTATGATATATTATGATATATTATGATATATTATGATATATTATGATATATTATGATATATTATGATATATTATGATATATTATGATATATTATGATATATTATGATATATTATGATATATTATGTGAATGCTTTTGGCCAGGAATTCTTTCGACTTATTTCACCTCAGACCAATAAAAGCGCCCGTGGGTGTGGATAGAGAAGACATTCATGAAGACATTTTGACATATTGCCCCGAAACACATGAATGTAGTAGACTGCACTTTACAATTGTCCTCAAAGTTTTAATAATCATAACGATTATATTTTAATTATCAAGAAACAATTCCAGAGGCAAATCGTTTCAAAGAAAGATTTAAAAGAAAAATAGAAATGGCATTTAAAAAGAGCCTGCACTCGGTCGATTCGATCGAATGTCAACATGCTATAAAACTAAGTGGCCGCTAGTTTTGCTGGAGGAGTTGGCTATTATTGCACGACAGCAGAGAGAACTTTCTCTATTGTTATGCGATCTTCTCTTGTTGTTGTTTTCCTTGTGTTGTGTACCGAGTCTGTGAGAGGTAGGATAGACTGTTGTTTGTTTCAACTTTTTGTCATAGGATAGATGGTTGTTTGTTTCAACTTTTCGTTATAGGACAGACTGTTGTTTGTTTCAACTTTTTGCTATAGGACAGACTGTTGTTTGTTTCAACTTTTTGTTATATGACAGACTGTTGTTTGTTTCAACTTTTTGTTATAGGACAGACTGTTGTTTGTTTCAACATTTTTGCTATAGGACAGACTGTTGTTTGTTTCAACTTTTTGTTAGTTATTATGTTGTTGTACCATGTTGTGTTGTTCCATCGACAACCAGTGGTGGCATCACATGTGGGTAACCACAGCAACGAACAGATCTAGTTAACATTTAAAAAATCTTTTCATATAAGAAATATTAGATAAATAAAATGTAATTTCATTGCTGCTTGGTAAGAGTTAAACTGTAAACAAACCATTTATCGTTGTGACAATTATTTCCAATGCTTTCTTCTATGGTTTCTTTAAAAATTTTAAGTGAGAGAGAGAGAGAGAGATAGAGAGAGAGAGAGAGATAACCTATTTTGTCGTCGTGAGGTGGTTTTTGTTTTAAACATAAGACGTATTTAGTGTCAGCTGTGACCTGAGGGAAGAATGTAAGGTACAGCCTATGACTTTATTGTTTCATATCAGTTGTTTATGATCTAATATTTAGCAGCGAAGTCAGCATAACTAAGGGAGTCAGAATAAGTCACAAAATTTTTCTACACGACATCATTGTTCTGTCTTGTAGCTTGCCAATTAAACAAAAGGTATCCCAATGGAACTCGTGCTAAAAGGAGGGAGGGAGGGAGAGAGAGAGAGAGAGAGAGAGAGAGAGAGAGAGAGAGAGAGAGAGAGAGAGAGAGAGAGAGAGAGAGAGAGAATGGTGACGGAGAGAAAAAGAAGAAAAGGAGAGTCGGATAGAAAAGAGAGATCTAAACAAATCTATCGATAACTCAGAATAGATTGAATGCTTAAGGCAGAGGTACAACTAAAAAGTGGGAAGCATCAAAAACTTTCCAAGATTTATCCGAAAGCATGTGTGAAAATAAAATATTTTCTCATTTCTCAGCCATGAATATTTTTATAAAACAAATTTCTCTCACCCGCGATAAACAAAACCAAAGAACTTCTTGATTTTCATCCATCCTATGTTAAAATTATTGTAAAAACATTGCGTCTGATCAAACTGTACGGCTTGGACTTAAATCAATCAATAGTTTTGTCTCGGGTGAACTCCGATTTCAAGGAAGGATTCTGTTTGCTTCCATGTTGATGTATTCCGCCTGAAGTAATGCTGTAATAAGGGATGAAATGTGAGTTCAACTGATTGCATGTGCGCCATTTAAACAAGTTCCGTTTAGTCTTTTATGAAATGATCAATTTTAGTTGTTCATTGTAATAGTCGCACTAGAACTGCCAGACTGTGTTAAAATGAAGTATTAAAATAATTTCGAAATTCTTTATTGTAATATTGTAAATTATTCCCGTTAATAGAAGTCATAACCTGTATCATCCAGGGTAATTTAAAATAAAGTTGTTGAACATTTTCACATGAATTACTTTCATCCAATTCCCGTATATATTTTAACTTTTTGGCACTCTTAACCATTTAAAATATTTCCCATAAGATTGCGTATTACTATAGTAACTTTGGGCACTCTTAACCATTTAAAATATTCCCATAAGATTGCGTATTACTATAGTAACTTTGGGCACTCTTAACCATTTAAAATATTTCCCATAAGATTGCGTATTACTATAGTAACTTTGCAACTTCTGTTCACGCATCTTAACGTTGTGAAATCGATTCTGAGCATTCAGCAAATGAGACAGTAAATAAGAGGGTCAAGATGCCAGTGTTCGAATAAATTCTTTTTGAAAACGTCTCTTTATTTTAGCACTTGTCAAGAGAAATGCGGAGCGTCTCAAAAATTTTGACCCGTAAATGGAAACCGGAAAATGACTCATTAGTCTCACCACGACGTCAATTAACACATACTGAATTTCTGGGGAAGCATTTAACCACAAGACACTTCTGTTGAATACTGTGACACGCTGACCTCATTTGCATATGCAAATTAGAGTAAACAGTGTCTGGCCTGTGAGTAAATGGTTGGTGATTGGTTGGGGACATCAGTTTTTCTTCTTTGTTTGCTCTTGGTTTCTACAACAAAAAAAAATAGTTTTAAAAAAATTATTAGAAAAACCTTTTTACTGAAATTTGTTAAACAACAAATCGATGTTATTAAAAATATTGCAACATTAATTATTTAATATATATTTAACAAGACTACAATGACTTATGTGAATCCCAATATATAAATTTAAAAAAAAAGGATTTTAAACGCGAAAAGGCACATAGGAAACAAAACGTTGGACGGGCCAAAGTAAATCAATGAAAATAATATTTCACGGGCAATGACGTGCTTTAACAAGTGAAGTAAATTAATATAGTACATGAACTTATTACTAACAATAAAAGTCAAGGACAAAAATATGAGACGAACAGTAAATACAGGTAGGGTTTAATGCGCCCGGGTTTCCCCGGACACATCCTCTTTTTATACCCCTTGTCCGGGCGGCTTGCCAGAACAAAATGGCTCTTGTCCGGGTTTTTCTCCGTCTCAAGTAAACCACCTGCTGTGATCTATGATCCCAACGTCTATTTGCTCAAATGCAGACGATTTTGATTATAATGACTCAGCATAAGATAGGCCTATTTTCACTCTGGTAAACTTCAGTAGTTTAGTTACTAACTTGTTTCTTTTTAGTCAGCTAGTGTGGTGCACTGAACACTCAGTTAATACAAGTTTATAAATTAAAGAACAATATTTTATATTGTTTAACTTTAATGTTGTTGATACATCACTTTATACAGTCCGATCCCGTTAAGTCGCACTTCGTTTTGTGCGAAATAGGTTAAGTCGCTGTAATTCCATGGCCCCCAAATTTTGTGACGTAACAAAGCAATAAATAATACGTATGTATAATGAAAGTTCTTTTAATATATTGGATTAAAACAAGTGTAGCAAGGTTAAGTATTAAAATATATAATACGTGAGTATAAACTTAATTTAATTTTAAATAAATATTATAGTTCGAGGGAAGTGAACACGTTTTTATTTGCATCCGTTATTATCGCTCAATAAGTTACACTGAAATGTTTACTAAGTGACGATAAATCGCGATTCACCTAAGTCGCGATTACATTAGTATGGACCTGAACGACCGCGACTTAACAGGGTCATATTTGATGAACATTTAGTGTCCTCTTTTTCCATCTGACAACTATGGTAACCCTAAATACAGGCCAGATGAATCGTGAACATTATATTGTCTTAATAATGAAAAGAAAAGAGAAAAGACTAAATAAAAATTTAACCCTTTAAGTTTTTTGGACAATGTATGGTACAATTTGATTACAACCCACTGCTTTACTAAGGGAGGATTTCAAGATTGTGGAGCATTTGATTTATCAACAAAAAAACACGAGGCTTATTAAAAATGCATTAAACTCACACAATGTGAATATGAAGTAGATAAATTTGTACTGGTATCGGCGTTTAAGCAAAACTCCCCAACATTCAATCTTCGCGACATTCAAACGCTTTTATAAATAAAAACCACAAAACCACATGAGAAAAGACTCATTGTAACTACTTTCATTGTAACTACTTTCATTGTATCTACTTTCATTGTAACTACTTTCATTGTAACTACTTTCATTGTAACTACTTTCACAAGTAACGATTTGCTGTTTACTTTGAGGCAGTCTTATTTATTATTATACGACACCAACACTAGATGGTTCTAGTGATTGAATGACGGGACTATTTTCCCTTCTCGTTTCTGTTATAACCTTACTTTGCTGACCTACTTACTGGGAGGATTCATTTGGCCTCTAGACACTGAGCTAGGTTAATAAAGGTTGGGAGGAAATCGATATTTTTAATATTTTTGTTTTTAATTGGAGGAAAACATATAACGAAGCATATAAGGAGACTTTATGGTTTGTAATATAGTTCGGGACTTTGAAAAATTTATTTATGAATAAAACTTGGTGTGTCTTGGTTCAATCTGAATTCTATTGAATAAGATTGAATAGGTTGCTTGAAATATGCTCTCTCTGACACAACTGATCCAAACAGCTTATAACGTGTCGCACAATTCTGGTCAATGGGTTACTAGAAAAAAGATGAAAAACGCTTCAGGTTCGGGTTACTCGGACGACTGACCAGGGCTCAACGCTTAGGGTGCCCTTCACTAGGAGGGCCCCCTCCCCCGCACGACTCCCAAAATAAAAGTTTTTGACATCCATCAGTCTTTACTTGGTAAAGAATTGCTTTGTCATTGGTGAATGCGTGCAACATTTTTGTTTACAATTTCATGACAGTTCTCGCACATTTTGGACTGTAGTGCCATTTCGTTGTCCTCTTCCCTGTTAGGAAATAAATTTTTGCTTCATTGGACTTTTCTTCTTTTTTGAATTGATGAGTGGGGTGGGTACCTTGAAGTTACCACTGTACTCTTAAGGCGGCACTGCGATTCCGGTGTGCAAAATAAGTCCATATAAAAGTAGGAATGGGGATAAAGCTGACTGACTACATGTGAACCTAACAGCTTAACATAAGTTGTTTTTTTTGCACCAAACAGCAAGTATACGCATTTCACTAAATACACATAATAAAAAAGTACTTATACTTTAAATAATACAAATTAATTATTTCGTACTGGACTTTCAGTTCACTATTACATGTTTTGAAAATTGTTTCCTAGATATTTCTTCCATAACGCGTATCATTAAATTTTATTCAGTGAAAGACATTTTTTTAAAGTATATTGAAACGTATGTGTATGATACAATCGAGCTTAAGAAAGCTAGAAACATTTTGAAAAGGCTTGGCTTTAAACGTTTTGGAAACATTACCCTAAGGTGCTCTAACACTACATGACTTTTCAACTTGTGTGGGACACTTACTTCCGGATTCTAAGTTTCCATCATCATCATCTGTCCTGTGAGTTTCTTGTTTGAACATAGGGCCTCTGTCAAAGCTCTCCACGCTACACGGTCCCTTGCCAATCGTTTCAATTCTTCCCAGATTCTTCACAGTTCTAATAGCCTCGTCTAGCATGCTCTGTCTCCATGTACGCTATTCTAAGTTTTACTTTATTAAAATTAAAAGAAATTTGAGCGATGACATCTCAATTTATTAAAAATGATATTCATTAAGTCATCTCCTTGGGAAAACCTAATTACCGTGTCAATAGACGTTAACTACGTGAACAAGTATTTTGTTATGTTCATCTATTGTATACTATAGTGATGAAAATCTAACATATTTTAAGGGAAATAAACATAACTAATTTATTTTTTAAAGTTTGCGAGAAATAAATGTACAATACGATAAAAAATCCATTTATAAACATGGACAACAACTGGCACCCTAATACTCGTGAGTTCACTACCCCATCCGCATACGTTACGTCTTATTCTAGCATTAGTGCTAGACAGTTTTGATGGAACCACATTCTTCTTTGTTGACAGAGACACACTAAATCCTTTCCCGAGGAGAGATTGTACAGTTACTACACATTCTTACATGACTAAAATTTTTGGTATTAAAAGTCCCGAGAAATCCTTAAGGGCATGGAAGTGACAGGTCATAGACACACAGACGCAGGTCAAGAAATGCGTTTTTAAAAAGACGCCCCAGAATGTCAATATCCTGAACCCGCGGGGGGATGAGATGTGTGTGAGTTGTCCTGCCAGCCAGAGATAAGATGTGTGTGAGTTGTCCTGCCAGCCAGTGATAAGATGTGTGTGAGTTGTCCTGACAGCCAGAGATAAGATGTGTGTGAGTTGTCCTGACAGCCAGTGATAAGATGTGTGTGAGTTGTCCTGACAGCCAGAGATAAGATGTGTGTGAGTTGTCCTGACAGCCAGAGATAAGATGTGTGTGAGTTGTCCTGACAGCCAGAGATAAGATGTGTGTGAGTTGTCCTGACAGCCAGAGATAAGATGTGTGTGAGTTGTCCTGACAGCCAGAGATAAGATGTGTGTGAGTTGTCCTGACAGCCAGAGATAAGATGTGTGTGAGTTGTCCTGACAGCCAGAGATAAGATGTGTGTGAGTTGTCCTGACAGCCAGTGATAAGATGTGTGTGATTTGTCCTGACAGCCAGAGATAAGATGTGTGTGAGTTGTCCTGACAGCCAGAGATAAGATGTGTGTGAGTTGTCCTGACAGCCAGAGATAAGATGTGTGTGAGTTGTCCTGACAGCCAGAGAAAAGATGTGTGTGAGTTGTCCTGACAGCCAGAGATAAGATGTGTGTGAGTTGTCCGGACAGCCAGAGATAAGATGTGTGTGAGTTGTCCTGACAGCCAGAGATAAGATGTGTGTGAGTTGTCCTGACAGCCAGTGATAAGATGCGTATGAGTTGTCCTTACAGCAAAAGAATTGTGCAAATTGACATGCCAGCACCATGGTTGATTTATGATGACATAACAACAGCACATCACATATCATCAATATACATAATTTGCAATTGTATGTCACGTCTGTCTGTCCCGTCTGTCTGTCCGTGACGCTACTAATTTTAGAAAGCAGCGCACCAAATTACTGCACCAAAAATAACTCTTTTCGAACGTTCCACATAAAATTGTGCAATATGAAAATAAATGAATAAAATAATAAAACAACCCCGCAAAAACAAAGTTTTTGACTATTAATCCCTTATATATGAGACATAACTAAAAGTATTGATAATGTTCAAACGCGACAAACATTTATAGACTGAATCTGTCTTAACTTTCCTTTGATTTATAACCCCTGGGGGCTGGTGGGAGAGGGGAAAGGTCTGGTCAGCGATCGCTGGACCGAGCTCAGCGTGACACGTAAAATGTAAACAAAAGCACGCCGGTACACCTGGTTAAAACACGAGATGTGTTCACCGATGTCTGGCGTGAAGTCAAGTGACCCGTAAAATGTAAACAATAGCGACTTCTACATATAGTTTTATATAGATAAACTAAAAATGCATTAATTTAATCACGGCGTTGAAGTTAATATAAGGGATTTAAAAATAAATAAAAGTAATGAAAGTTCTGTATTACATAATTTTGTTATTCTGATGTGTATTTTTTTCAAAATAAATAGATTTCAGCTGAAATGTATTTATTTTGAAAACTTCCGTCATTTTTGATGGGTAATACACTAGTAGTGATAGATAATATGATAACATCATGGATTGGTTTTATTGTTTTTTTATTTCTGCACTTTTAGGACGGATATTATCGTTTTCAGTTCTGTCGGTTTGGTGCAGGTTGATTAGGTTCTTTCTATGAGTGAAGATCTAACAACTTGCTTTCTTTGTTGATTGATCTTCGTAAATGTTCTCTCAGTCATAAGATCTGACCAGAATACAGTGGTACCCCGGTATACGTTCTTAATCCATTCCAGACACTTGGACGTGTACCAAACAAGACGTATACTAAACCGTACGTATATCAAAGATGACGTATACCAAATAGGACGTATACCAAACATGACGTAAACCAAATAGGACGTATACCAAACAGTACGTATACCAAACAGGACGTATACCAAACAGGACGTATACCAAACAGGACGTATACCAAACAGGACGTACACTAAACCGTACATATATCAAAGATGTCGTATACCAAACAGGACGTAAACCAAATAGGACGTATACCAAACAGGACGTATACCAAACAGGACGTATACCAAACAGGACGTATACCAAACAGGACGTATACCAAACAGGACGTATAACAAACGTATTTTCCCATTAGAAATAAAAGGAAAGGATTAATCCGTTCTCATGAAGAAAACAAAGCATATTGTTATTTACATATTATACATTTATTATTGCCGTGGTTATATGAATAATTTAAACACTGATTAATTCTAAAATACATACATAAAAAAGAACGTATAATATTTTTTCTTCTTGTTTTCTGTTATCCAGATCAATAGCAATTTTTGAACATGCTCTAATGTTCCTGGTCCCTTTTTTGTAATAGGTTTCACCCACTTAGCAACATTTGCCTATGCAATAACATCTTTATTTTTTCACAATCATAGAGATGGTGGTGCTCTGCATTTGGTATGCTGCAAATACGTCACGGACACACGCGCCAATTTTATCCTTTACAACAATCTCTTTTTTCACTTCCATGGTAATCCTTACAAATGTTTTCGTTGCTTTGCTCTTCTCATTTTTTTCTTACAACTCATGATAAGTGAATTTACTAGAAATTCAAGAGAAAAAAAAACCAACGGGATAATTTACATCTATTGCGCAAATCGTTCACTGTATGGGAGCAACTACCGTACTAACAGGCAAGAGTATCGCGCTGTGTGCAGTGATTCTTACAAGTTACGAATGCGCGATGTGTCATTTTTACTCATACAAGTTCTAGCTCGTGGGTCGTATTTTAAACAAAGGTCGTATACCAAGCAAAATGTTTTGCGTCCAAACAGGACTTATACCAAGTTGGACTTATTTCAAAGTAAACGTATACCGAGGTACATTGTATATGCAAGATTTTTTAAGGGTTTTATTTTCAAAAGCGTTGTGTTATTAATCTTTTGCTTTGTACCTTCCAGCTTTCGAAACCATCAGTAAGGCATGGTATTACGCAGTCCTTGTAGATCTTTAGTATGGTGTTCCCGGGGAGTGTCGTCAAGGCCCAGATGTTGGAACGTGTTTTTATTTCTGTTGTTGAGTCTCCTGAGGTTCTTGGGAGATAAAAGGACCTATACAATGTGCTGTCTGGTAGAACCTTGCACTGGAGAACATAATGTTCTCTTGACAAAACCGGCTCTCGTTTGAAATCTGCTAGTTGAAGAGACTTTGAGCTGATATGAACGTGACTATGTTTTTAAACCGTTTTATGTAACTTCCCGATCATAAAAAATCTCTAACCTCAGAAATCTTATCTCGCATCACACAATTACCACATGAATGGGAAAAAAATACACATATCCCAGTCTTCTTTTAACTTTTGTTAACCCGATGTTGGGCAAAGAAATAATCTAAAAACAAAAACAACCCGACAACCCATATATCGTCTCAAAGGAACTCAGATGTTATAAAATAATCCAATCTGATAATTGACATGTCTTAGGTAGACCATTTGTCCTCGGTTGTTAACTAATCTTAGGTAGACTCTTTGTCCTCGGTTGTTAACTAATCTTAGGTAGACTCTTTGTCCTCGGTTGTTAACTAATCTTAGGTAGACTCTTTGTCCTCGGTTGTTAACTAATCTTAGGTAGACTCTTTGTCCTCGGTTGTTAACTAATCTTAGGTAGACTCTTTGTCCTCGGTTGTTAACTAATCTTAGGTAGACTCTTTGTCCTCGGTTGTTAACTAATCTTAGGTAGACTCTTTGTCCTCGGTTGTTAACTAATCTTAGGTAGACTCTTTGTCCTCGGTTGTTAACTAATCTTAGGTAGACTCTTTGTCCTCGGTTGTTAACTAATCTTAGGTAGACCATTTGTCCTCGGTTGTTAACTAATCTTAGGTAGACTCTTTGTCCTCGGTTGTTAACTAATCTTAGGTAGACCATTTGTCCTCGGTTGTTAACTAATCTTAGGTAGACTCTTTGTCCACCGTTGTTAACTAATCTTAGGTAGACCATTTGTCCTCGGTTGTTAACTAATCTTAGGTAGACCATTTGTCCTCGGTTGTTAACTAATCTTAGGTAGACTCTTTGTCCACCGTTGTTAACTAATCTTAGGTAGACCATTTGTCCTCGGTTGTTAACTAATCTTAGGTAGACTCTTTGTCCACCGTTGTTAACTAATCTTAGGTAGACCATTTGTCCTCGGTTGTTAACTAATCTTAGGTAGACCATTTGTCCTCGGTTGTTAACTAATCTTAGGTAGACTCTTTGTCCACCGTTGTTAACTAATCTTAGGTAGACTCTTTGTCCTCGGTTGTTAACTAATCCCAACGTTTAAAATAGTCATGTCACAGCCCATTACACTTTCTAGATTTCTTCTTTGTATAAAATATTCATGTTTCGCCCCATTACATTTTGCTGTTATTTCTTTTTTCCATCAAATATTCATTGTGATTTCTTAAGCTTCACAACCGTCACTGCCCCACTCACACCTCCAAGATTCGAGAGCGTTCAAGAATCTCGCTAGACTCGCACGAATAAATAACTAGGAACGCTAGGTTGTGTTTCTGTTTACTTGTTTACTGTCTCGCTAGACTCTCACGAATAAATAACTAGGAACGCTAGGTCGTGTTTCTGTTTACTTGTTTACTGTCTCGCTAGACTCGCACGAATAAATAACTAGGAACGCTAGGTTGTGTTTCTGTTTACTTGTTTACTGTCTCGCTAGACTCTCACGAATAAATAACTAGGAACGCTAGGTTGTGTTTCTGTTTACTTGTTTACTGTCTCGCTAGACTCGCACGAATAAATAACTAGCAACGCGAGGTTGTGTTTTTTAAAAACTTGTTTACTGTCTCGCTAGACTCGCACGAATAAATAACTAGCAACACTAGGTTGTTTTCTGTTTACTTGTTTACTGTCTCACTAGACTCGCACGAATAAATAACTAGGAACGCTAGGTTGTGTTTCTGTTTACTTGTTTACTGTCTCGCTAGACTCGCACGAATAAATAACTAGCAACACGAGGTTGTGTTTCTGTTTACTTGTTTACTGTCTCACTAGACTCGCACGAATAAATAACTAGCAACACGAGGTTGTGTTTCTGTTTACTTGTTTATTCGTTTTAAATGAAGCCGCGTCGTTCTTGGATTTCTCTGTTGGGTAAAAAAGGTGTTTCACAAAGATCGCCGTTCAAAACATCAATGTTTTTTTATGTACATATTTTGTTTTCTCCTAATGTGGCGTGTTTCATAACAAAATTGTTTACGTTCCTAGAAATAATGTTTTAGAATATGCTGATGTCTGTTTATTTTCTATACCTAATCTTTCTTGTGAAATGCTAATTTTTAAAAATCAAATAATGTCTTGTTTTTTTTAAATATAATAATTATATTGTAAGGACATCCATATAACTGACATGTGAATTTATAACTTGTACAAAAGAAACAAATGTTAAAATTTGTTAACAAATATATTTTCTTGATAAAATAAATAAGTTTCACAAAAGATATATTTTAAACACGATTGTCATGGGAATTGTTATTGTAAGTTTTCCATGATCGCGAATTTTAAAAAAAAAGGTAAAGAAAGGATTTTTTAAACACGCTTTTATTCCAGTGCTCTAAATAGGGCAAACTAAATTATTCACACGCTCCAATATCTCCTTTCAGTTCCTCTCAAAAATAAAAGCGTGGGCGTCAAACATGGAAAATCAACCTTATGGGTACAAGTTATGAAACACCATGTGGACTCATAATTATGAGAATTATGTGCCAATCTCTGTCGACAAAGAACCATACGTCAAGCCTACACAGTGTGTCTCCGAAGCACAATGATTGAGAGTGCACTAGAAAATGTTACTTGCTGACAAATCTTCAGGGAGATGACATTCCGTTGAACAATCCTGAAAGCTTGTAGGATATTAATCGCGATAACCAATATGATTCACACACACTCCTTTTGTAGACATGTGAACTTGAAGGGAAATTGAAGTGTTTGCAAACAATTTATGCCTTCCTTTTCATTGCATTGGAATAAAAGCGTGTTTATAAAAGTCCTTATTAACCTTTTTTTTACATCCATTTTTTCATTTTTCAATTTTTTTCTTATGTGACAGTTATGTCTCTGTCTTTTCAGAGGTGGAACAATTACAATTTGTAATGAGAGCTCACTCTTTAAAGAAACATTTTAAACGTTTTTAAATGGTATTTATTACTTCCCATTGATTTCCTCGAAGACAACTGTTCAGTTAGCAATATAAAAAAAAATGGACTTGTCCATTTTCAATTCAGATTGACATGCATGTCTTATTTTTATGTTTAATTTTGCTTTAAGTATATGCGTGAAGTGATTGAGCTCGATTTACTTTCTTCAAATTTTGTATGCAACATTTTTTTGGGTGGGGTTGGGGGGGGGGAGAAACTTTATAAAAATATATTAAGAATATACTTGAGAGAACATTTCTTAAAGCATAAATTGAATACTGCCTCCATCGCTGATCAAGTTTTTGACATCCATTACAATGATTCCTCTAAGCTTCTTTTGTCCATGAAGAAAGCCAAATACTCGTGTGAAATGTTGTACAGCCTCCATTTTTTGTAAATTTGTATTTTTTTTTAAATACAAAATTTGCTGCGCGGTTATTCTAAACTGCTGCGCGGCGTCTGTCAGTTATCTGCGCAGCCACGCAGTTTAAATTGAACATAGCCAACAACAGCAGTATAAAAAATATATTAATATGGTAGCAGTAAGAAGTAATTAAATGATTTTTATGTTGATAATAATTATTATTGCTGTGTCGACTGATCCAGAACTTCAAACGATTGTACTTTGGTGGTGTCCCGTTTAACTAAGGACGTATTTGTGCAAAGGAGATGACACTTTTTACAAGATGAAAATTAATATAAAATTTTTAATTGAGCGCCATTTAATATTACATCAATGTCACCATTGTTTATATTATAACGAGCAGATGTGTCATCTTCGACATATTTTCTCTCACAGGGCTTAAGCTGGCAGAATAGATTAACTCTCTTCATTATGTTTTCATGTCAAGTGCACAGTGTACAGTTATCTGGAAGGAAAGACGCTCCTTTTTCAGTTCTCATTAAAAACTAAATGAATTTCCAGGATTAGAATATTTGCAGCGAGTAATGGATGATTTCTTGTTACTGTACATCTCATTAACGTGTGATAACGACATTGGTCAATGATGATTTCTGAATAGAGACACGCCCCATGACACGGATGACATTTCTCTCCACGCTACACAATCTGAAGTACACAGCTTTTTAAAAAAATCCTTCTTATAAAATGACATCTCAAGATTAATGACACACAACATCACAACTACAGTTTTATAACATAGCCCCCCACCCCCCACCCCCACACACACAATTATGGACACTGGGAATCAGTGAATAGAATAAACAATTGTTTAATTAATGTAACTAAACGAGTATGTTGGTTAAATGTTCGGAATATGGGAGCGTATACTGATGAGGCTTAAACGTTCTCTGACTAAATATTTTTTTCTTGTTACATTTTCAGACGTCTGCTCCAAATGTGCTGATGGAGCTCTCCACATCCAGGTCAAGGAGCACACCACGAGGCCACACTGACCATAAATGACAATATCTGTGAGGGGAAAATAAAAAAAAGGTAAAACTTATTTCTTGAAACGCGATTAGATTTATTTTAACATTTTCATATGGCCAAACAAAAAATAAACATGGCGATAGACAAGATAGGAAACAAACAGACTCTACCCCTGGACCATATACGTCATCATTTCAATGCCAAAATGAAGTCTGAATATCCGTGCATTGTTTTGCGATTCAAGTTTTCAACTTTGGCTTGAAACTAAACTACACTTTTAGACAAAATCCTCAACTTAACATTTTCCTGTCTAATTCAGTTTGCTGGCACCATTTCAACTGTTATAAATTTGTTATTTGAATCACAGTCGTTAACCCCCACTTTCAAACCCACACATTCGTCAATAACACTTTAGTCGTTGCCGACTCCATTATTCATGAACCTCGTGTTCACCTGTCTTAACCATAGAGAAAAGTTTAACAAAAATAGCATTAATTTTCCTTTCACTTCGAGACTTTATGGAAGAAATATTCTAAAGCATAGCCATTGATTGAAATAATATTTTCGGACTATGTATTTAAGGCACTGGTCACGACATCTCCAACACAAGGAACTATAATTCCCAAAGCTTGTTTCAGAATGTTTCCGCAGACCAGAGGGGTCACCAATGTAAAGGTTCGATGTGGTTGTCAATGGATCTGGGACGAGCGGAAAGTTACTTTTTGTGAGAACTTCTGATAATAATATTCCCAGTATGCCTGGTACTTCCGCTGAACACACGAGAGGTTATCGACCCCCCAGTTGATGTCATTCACAGATCCAAGCTAACAAAAAAATTATTATTCCTCTATAAAGGTTAGGTTGATGGATTGATTCACTCGTCTTTCTTGTAAAATCGGAAACGCGAGCTACATTTCTGGGAATGCAATCTTAAAAATATAATTTCGTTGAGAAAATTACTCACCTATTAAGTTCATATAAAATACATTTAGCTATTTATTAGTGTAAAAAAAGTAAAACTATTTAAATAGTCAAGCTAAATATCACTACAGTTTTACAAGTTGTATCTGAAACAAATTTAATTTAATTATAAATTTCCAATTATTTTTAAGTGCTTACGAGGACCAGTTAAGTATCTTAGGGGCCGTCCATAAAGTACGTCACGTTATTTTTGACCATTTTTAACTCCCCCCCCTCCCCCTGTCGCAAACTGTCACAAATCTTGAACCCCCCCCCCTAAAGTACGTCACACTTTCGAACAAAAAATGTGTTTTTTATTAACAAAATAACTAAAATTTAATATAAAACATCGTGACGTCACGCATTGCCGGTCCACCCCTCCCCCTGTCACAAACTGTCACACTTTCTTACACCCCCCCCTCTGGAGCGTGACGTACTTTATGGACGACCCCTTACCAGGTTTTAATCAACGGACTTCTGGTGTACTAACAGTCTATATATCATATACACTAACATCAAGTAGGACACATATATTGTCACTACAGTAATATTGTACATGTACAAGTAAAACGATGGCAGAAAGTATTATCAATTTTTTTTATTGAGATCTAAGGCTGCGAATTTATTGTTTTATTTTTTTCAATACAATTTTTAAAAAAAAACATTTTGACACAGCACATTGGATTGAAGAAAAACTGTCTCGCCAATCAGAAACAAATCTACGTCACCGTGACCGAATGACGACCCTTCTGTCCGGCGTTTCAAGAGCATATTTGATTTTTATGTGTTTCATTTCAGGATTAAAACATTTACAATTTTGTATACGCTTTAAAAGTAATTACGATTATAGCACGACATATCTATCAATGGATAAATCCACGACAAACTATGGTAATGGTATAACATTTCTCTACCATTTTAACGAACTTGATTTCAGTTCTGCAGTCGTATTCAAAATTGGTTGAGCGTGAAACAAAACTTTGACAGTGGAAACACTTGCGACACATCCAGGTAGACAAAAAACTCAATACGCTGTTATCATGGTTACTTATTAATAGTAACAAAATAACAATCGAAATATTTCAAAAGATATTATCTCCGGTATCACAGTAACTTATATTTTTAAATCAAATTTTCCACAACACCAAAAACGAAGTGAACTGGTTTAATTTTTAAAAAAAAAGTTTTTCGTAATAAATTCGGTGGTTTATTAATTGTTTCATCACTTGAACAACATCTCCACCCCCTTCCACGTCAACAGGACTCTGATTTAATTAGACCACCGACAGTACTTTACAAAGTATTGGGTGGTCGGTCTAAACTTCACCACTATAATGATAGGGGTTGTGTTACCTTGAGATTATTATCACTATGAACGGATCAAATAAAATATTGTGTTTTCCCCCTTCTTATTTGTTCATGTATTTTTTTTACTACAAAGATTAGTGAAATAAACTCCTCGGTTTTAATTTCACGTATCCCACTCAGTCAGGATCCGCCCGGACATCTGGTCGATTTCATCCAAGTCTCGAGATTCGATCCTGTCAGTTGTGTCCCGTCTATTAGTGGCCAGACGTTGATTCATTTTATCACCACGGACAAGCAGTAGACATGGCAACAAATTGCTATCACCAGCCGCAGTGGGTGGGCACGGATGACGATACTGTTAACTGCTACTGTGGAGGGGGAGGGGGGAGGACAGATGGAGAAACTAGGATAGGTAAAGATACTGGGACCCTACAGTTGTCAAGGGAAAATATGGTATACATTACTTCTATTATATTAGGACAACGGTGGCCAAACCGCGGCTATCGAGCCACATGCGGCTCTTCTGTGTTCACACTGCTTCTCGCGTACCGTTCAAGAATATGTTACGATGATTAATGGAAGATTTACAAGCCTGGTTTAATGACCCATATTTCTTTGATGCGGCTCTCAACAATTTTTTTATATTCTAAAATGGCTCTCAGTTACTACTGGTTTGACCACCCCCGTACCAGGGCATTGATGAATGAAGGTACTGTTACACTGCTATTGTATAGGATAAAGGTTATGTGAAGATATTGTTACACTACCACTATAGATGGGAAGGGGCGGTTTAAAATATAGCTACATTTCCAGGATGCTAGATACTTTTATTGTTACAGTATAATCTAATCATATTATAGACAGACACTGCACAAATGAATCTCAAAAGCACTCATTTTGTTTTTAGAAATGTAGGGAAACAGAAACAAATAGATTTCAAATATAGTCCAGGCACAATAATTAGTTTTTTTTTCTCCTTAAATAAAATAGTTAAACTTTTGCAACAAAACCTCTTGTCTCTTTGATTATAACTTCATCCGCCAAAACCTACATTAAGGTGTAGCTGACACAACTAGTTCTGTCAACTAACTACATAAAATTTAATGGTGTATGTTCACAACTGTCAACTAAATACATAAAGTTTAATGGTGTATGTTCACAACTGTCAACTAACTACATAAAGTTTAATGGTGTATGTTCACAACTGTCAACTAAATACATAAAGTTTAAAGGTGTATGCTCACAACTAACTGTCAACTACCTACATAAAGGTGTAGCTGCTCACAGCCCGTTTTCTCACACGTCGATAGGTTCAAGATAACCTCTAACGACGAAAGTTCCGACCCACCCACACAGAAAATAAATAGCCTCTCATCTATCACTTTACCACCACTCGAAATACTTGATTTCTCGTTTACTATCTCCTTTCATTCTCTCTCTCTCTCTCTCTCTCTCTCATCTCTCTCTCTCTCTCTCTCTCTCTCTCTCTCTCCCTCTCTCTCTCTCTCTCTCTCTCTCTCTCTTTCTCTCTCTCTCTCTTTCTCTCTCTCTCTCTCTCTCTCTCTATCTCTCTCTCTTTCTCTCTCTCTCTCTCTCTCTCTCCCTTTCTCTCTCTCTTTCTCTCTCTCTCTCTCACTCTCTCTCTCTCTCTCTCTCTCTCTCTCTCTCTCTCTCTCTCTCTCTCTCTCTCTCTCTCTCTCTCTCTTTCTCTCTCTCTCTCTCTCTCTCTCTCTCTCTCTCTCTCTCTCTCAAACACCCCCACAATTAAACTGGCCTATACCGACCACCACACAAAACATCAGCCTTATTCTCTTGTTGTTTTTCATCCTCTCGAGTTGATCGCTTTAAATCTGTGGGATGTAAGATAAAGTGATCTATCAACGTGTGACACTTCCTGTTAGCCAACTCACGGACAGCTACGTTGTTGTAAGTGCTGTTGTAGAGCGCTCGCCTTTGAACACATCAATAGTTACCTACTTCGTTTCATCTGTCCCAGCGAGTTATTGACATGATATCGTCTGTCTATGCAACGGTTATTTACACTTTGTCATCATTCAAACCAACAAATGTCTTTCAGTTTTCAACCTGTCATCAGGACGAAGTTACATTATTTTATCTTTCAGTACAAGCAGCTTACATTACTTCATCTGTCTTGCCAATTTTTTTACCATACTTACAAGATAATCTGTCAAGATAACATATTTACTTACATTATCTCATTTTTAAAGTAACAATAGCAGCATGCACAAGTCACTTACATTATCTATCGGTCAAAACAACAATATTTACTCTAATTATATTAACAGGGCAAAGTAATTTTAAAGGACTAACAAATGACTTTCTTGATCTTTCCTTCCACCTACTATGCACTCGCTGAAATAACACATCATATTAAGTGTTAATTAAGGTTAGATTTACCATCACTCACTCTTACAATGAAAGCTACCAGGACTTTGAAAGAATTCAAGCTCTGGTAATGGACATAGCAATTTTTAATCTAGGGTGACGCTAATGTGGTTACTAAAGTCTCCGATTCTATTGTTGATATGAAAGAAGTAATGTAATCAGGCACAATTCTTATTCCTTTACCAGGTCATGTGGTCCTGTGAATCACATAACTCGTTTACAAGTGACGTCCAGTCGGAGGGATAGCTACATGTTGGAGACATTTCTCCACCTGACGCGGGAATTTGGAACATCCATGAATTCTTCATGAGTGACATAGTCTCTTTAAATCAACGCTCATTCGCTCCAGCATTTTCCCTATTCTAGCCTTGCAGTCGAGATGGCAGAGGAGAAGAAAGGGACAGACACTATGAAAGAGCTACGTGACTGGCTCGTAACAAAATGTCGCCTGCCCGGTTTCGGAAACGACCACAACCGAGACTCTGACGGTCGCAGGGACGGTCGAGGGGGAGGCAATGACAGGGGCGGATCCAACCAGCAGCAGCAGTTTTCGATGAATATTGTCACACCGAGGACTATACCGCAATTCATCATCCCGGGCTCCAACGATTCGTCCCGACAACCTAGTGTTGGCTCCAACGATGACCTGGTCAGTCACTCTAGTGGGGAGCCCAGCGTGACGTCATGGTCTGCCTCCACCAGCCCCGGGGTTTCACCAAGATCCTCCTTTTCCGCTCTCGCCGCCCCTGAAAACAGTTTGGTCCGCATTAGGTCCGCACCCGCTTCCCCTCGCCGGGACTCACACGGATTCCTTAGAGATTTCGGCGTCAGGTCCATGTCAAACTTGCCGCACGTTCAGGTCGACCAGGCCCCGTCAGCAAATGGACACTTCCCACAACTTGTTAAAAAACTGTCCAACAGCGGCCTCGGTGCCGGCAACGGGATCAAAGATCCATCGGCGTGCCCGCGTAAAGGCTCGTTGACCATCCCATCCACCGAGTTCAGGGCGCGGCCAAGACGAATGCACAGATCCTTCCAGGATTTCTACGTTCCTGACGAGCGTTTCACGTCATCCGACTTGCTGCACGTCAACCACCTGACAGCCGAGTACAGGGGAACTTACACTGGTCTAACAGATAAAAACGAGTACCTCCCCATGAAGGAATCGTTTCGTCGCTCGAAGCGCTACTACAGGCGCCGGTCGTCACTGGTCCCCAACGACGTCATCAGGCTTCTGTGCCACCATCAAACAGGTCAAGGTCGCGGTGACAGTCCAAACGGAAGTCCCCATCACGGCAAGTCAAGGAGACAACTGGCCCCCGTCGATCCCTTTCAGGACAAAAGACATTCCTCGCCAGAAGTCAGCGTGACGGAGAAAAAGGTCATTAAGGTCGAAAGGTCACATTCCTTGGAGAAGCCCAAATCCAGCTCACTTATTAACTTGGTGGCGCTGCCAGCGGACGAAGAGCTGCCCCCAGCGGCAAAGACAGAAACTGAACGAGGCGACGTCAAGTTTTCATTTCAGTACTTCCCCGCCACTAAGAGGCTCAAGGTCATAATCATCAGAGCCGAGGGACTACGGTTCCCGGAAAAGCCGGAACTGGTTTTAAATCCTTTTTTCAAAGTCTGCCTTATGCCCGGCAAGCTACAAAAACAGAGCTCAGAGCCCGCCCGGCAGACGTGCGCCCCCGTTCTGGACAAGGAGTTTTTCTTCACGGAGCTAAATTTGGAGGAAATGAAGAACTTAAGGCTGAGGATCATGGCCTTCCACAAGGCCCACCACCTGAAGCTGCCAGAGTATCTAGGTGAGGTCAACGTGCCTTTGTCAAACTACGACCTGTTGATGGAGAACAGGATGTGGAACGACCTGCACTTTAAGCCGTACAAGAAGGTAGGCCACTGTATGTAACTCAACGTTATGTCACTTATGAAATTAAACAAATAGGTCAACGTTTGTAATTAAACATTATGTCCCTTATGAAATAAAAAAAAGCAGTTCAATGTCTGGGTTATCAATTATTTGTTATCACGCAGCCCTACAAAAATGAAGTACAATGAGAAGGCCTGTTGTTGGTTTTTACAAAAAATATCTCTCAATGTATGAACTTAAAGGAATGTTGTTTGCAATAAATGAATTACATGTGGTACGGAGCCATATAAAAGTTTAGGCAACATGAAGTAGGGTCATCACCCATGGGATTTTGAGATAGAGGTATCTCTTATTGGTAACACCAGTCTGTGATCTCGTTGCAGATTTACATTGCTTTTTCTTTTCGCTCTTTACGACTATAAATTTTTCAGCTGGAATAATTTTAATGAGCTGTTTAAATTTATTTTAACTTGGTAATAATTTTGTTTTAACCATTTTAAAAATGTCTTAAATCCCCCGTGACGAGATATATATCATTGCTGATTTTTAAGAAAAAAAATATCTGTAATATAATGAAAAGCTCTTATAAATAAAATGTAACAATAATTGAATACAAAAATCCTGTTCCCTCTTGAAAAGTTGTAATTTCAAACTGGTCAAAAGACAACGTGCAACTAATGGGATATAAAAAATAATCTATTGCATTGTTGTAATAAAGAATATTTTTCTTTTTAAGGATTCGTGCTTAATTCGATTGTTCTTGTCCATAACAAAACTTGTTTTTAACACCGCCCGACTTCCCGGATTGGATGCCGTAGAAGAGAAGCCAATCACATTTTTTCCCCTCAATTCATCATCGCACGCGCTTCCTTACAGACAAAAGCTGGCTTTACAGGAAATAATTGGGTGACGCTATGCATCGATATGTTGACGTTCATTTCAAGATAATCCAAATGGAAATCTAAACCAAATCATAGCGTGTCTTATGACTGGTCATTAGACGAAATTTTAAATTGTTACTGGATTGCATGTTTCATATTTCCCTTAAATTCTTTTAGTTAATTATATTTTTATAAATTGTATATTATATTTTCGTATTAATTAGAATAACTTTAAATAAAAGAAATACGCTATATCTTTAATAACGAATAAAGAAACAGATGGATTAATATAACTTGGTTAATTTTTTTAAAGCCACACAATTGCAGTCATTAGGGCATCAGTCTGATATTGCATTAGAGCCACGGTCAGTAAGAGATCAGTCTAATATCACTTTCAGAAGGAAATCAGCCTGCTATCATGGCAGTATCTTCCAATCTGAAAATCGAATACATTTCAAGTATTTGAACAGCCTCTTAGTGAAAATTAATGCTTTAAAGAATTGAAGAATGTTGCTCACTAAGTGTTTTTTTTAACGGTGTGGATAATTTTCGGAAAGAACCTGGAGTTTTACGTACGGCAAAGTCTTCTATCCACCCGTCATCCGCTGCTATTTGTTCCTTGAAAATGTGTAAATAAAAATATTAAAAGTGTTGTAGTGGATTCGTGAAACGGCCTCTAAAAATAGGTGTGTAGCTGGAGATGGAGGCCTATTAACCAGGACCACATCAGAAGATGATCTGTCCGTACGTATTGATTATTTGAAATCAAATTTGCCCAGAGTAAAGTGTGTTTAAAATTACTCAGTAATCAGAGATCAGGAAGCTAAACGTTGAAAGAAAGAAAAAACATCAACATTTTCCCCTGAACTTCCGATTCCCGTGTTAGGTCGATGGCATCAGAATTATTAGATCCAGTTGATTCCTAGCCTCCCCCCCCCTTTTTTTCCCCTGGAGTACAACGGCATAAAGCGGTCCTCATTAACGGTGAACATCCAGAAACGTAGAAAAATCGCCAGAGAGCGTGATGACAAAACTTGAAGTCAGCCTATTGATGAGCGCATTCCCCTCTGTATCTCATCTTCTTTTATTATCATTACCATCAGAGTCAGCAGCAGAGTGACGCTAGTCGGGTTGTTTAAGTGTTGCTGTAACAAAATGCTGGGGTTGGTGGAACAGTGGAAACGTTTGAGTTGGTTGTTATTATAAAAAAAGGAAGACTATCATTTGACATTCCTTAAAAAATGATTTTAAAAAGATATCGCTTTTAACGTTGTTCTATGTTTTTGGGGGGTGAGGAGGGTGGGGGTGTTCTCACAAAGTTCATGATCTTATACGTGGTCATGGTCACTAGTGGTCCTATGAATGCTATATCTACTCTGCAAGTTTCTCACTAATTTAATATTTACAAATACGGCTATTACGTTCTAAGTGTTTCAATTCCAACATCACGGAACTGTTGCAGATAATTATCAAACTAAACGTAATGGCACTACTTCAAATAAGAGAACAAATACATTCGTCATTTTAAAAAATAAAGCCTTAACTCATTGCATGACTGAGTGAACGTGCAAGATATCTGACCGATGCGGCGCAACTCTTTGGAATAACCGCGCAGCAAATTTTGGAAAATATTGCACAAAAAATGGATGCTGGGCAACTTTGCGCACACGTTTTTTTACTTTGCACACGGACCAACGAACTTTAGAGGAAACATTG
The DNA here is from genome assembly GCA_944989445.1 of Ampullaceana balthica. NCBI lineage: Eukaryota > Metazoa > Mollusca > Gastropoda > Lymnaeidae > Ampullaceana > Ampullaceana balthica. The sequence goes on along the minus strand of CALYLW010000127.1, from coordinate 816,197 downwards.
GTTAACATAAGATCCCTCCAAATAGGTCTTCTTCGCACACAAGGATTCACAACATATCATCTGTGCCACTGATAGTGTATGGAACAAGGACTGTGATCTACACTGGCTCGAGTAATATTGTATAATGTGACCTACAACCACTTAGAGATGCTGAAATAGTGGACTCTGTATACCGAGACTAAATTACATGACATTTTATGGTTTTTTTTAATGGAACACAAGTCAACGCGGCACTATCTTCTTGATTGTTCTGTTGCACAGCGCCCCGGTAATGTGACACGATATCATTCCACGCAACAATTAACCATGACCTGAAAGTGAGCTAGAGAATATAGTCTGAACAATTTTAAAAAAATAGACAACATTGCCTTAACTTGCATGTCGCTCTTTAAAATAAACAGGAAAAACATAAAACATGTTCGCTGCTGTGTAACTGCACTCAGCTTGAGTATGGGGTTTACGTGAATCAATACTTCACACAAACAATTATGAGGATGGCTGTTAGAGTGGAATAAATGGAAATAATTAGAAGATGAAACTAAACAAAACGTTTTGTTCATGTGAAATAAACTGATTTACATAAGAACATTTTTTCAAACCATTCCTAGGGTCTTCCGGTAAAATAAGTTCTTAAAATGAATCTCCACTTTCCTTTTTCCACAGGGAACAATTTCTTTGCAGGTATTTGGTGGATTACACAAATATGTTCATTAGAAATTATTAACTAGTTTGGATATTTTAAAAAAAGTTTTTAAAAACTTTTGAAGATTTTTGGATTGGGGTTTATTGAATGTCTATGCATAGACCATGTCATAGTTTATATAATGCCAATCTATAGACCATGTCATACTTTATTTAATGCCCGTCCATAGACCATGTCATAGTTTATATAATGCCCATCTATAGACCATATCATAGTTTATTGAATGCCCATCCATAGACCATGTCATAGTTTATTGAATGCCCATCTATAGACCATGTCATAGTTTATTGAATGCCCATCTATAGACCATGTCATAGTTTATTGAATGCCCATCTATAGACCATGTCATAGTTTATTGAATGCCCATCCATAGACCATGTCACAGTTTTCCTTTGAACAAATTAGTTGCTCAAACTTTCTGCTTGTTTTTTTAGCTATTGAGAAAAAAGGTTGGTAGTAGATGATATAAGTTTTAGTCAATCATTTGAAAACACAGTGCATCATGAAACGGATCGATGAGTTATTTCGAACTAAATAATATTAAGAATGGGAATCGAAAAAGAATTCACCGTCAAATTAGAGAAAGTTCGAAATCAATTGCTTGTTCAATGATTTATAAAGATTTCATGGTAAAAATAATGTGCAAGTTATGGCCTGTAAATTATTTTCAACTTTAAATAACATTTACAATCACCACTAAATGTGCTTACTGGTCTTGAAGGCAGCGTGAATCAAAACAAGATTGTCTCTCGAAGCTGTCGAAGAATGTAAATTAAAAAGAATTAGTTCAGTAGAGCATTGCAACAAGGGATGTAGGGCTTGGTTAGATTATTGTAAGGGTCCGTGCCTGTATAGTGTCAGGGGGGGTGCACTGTGATAACTTGTAAGGATCCGTGCTTTTATAGTGTCATGGGGAAGCACTGTGATAACTTGTAAGGGTCCGTGCCTGTATAGTGTCAGGGGGGGTGCACTGTGATAACTTTGTAAGGGTCCGTGCCTTTATAGTGTCGGGGGGGTGTGCACTGTGATAACTTGTAAGGATCCGTGCTTGTATAGTGTCAGGGGGCGCACTGTGATAACTTGTAAGGATCCGGGCTTATATAGTGTCAGGGGGCGCACTGTGATAACTTGTAAGGGTCCGTGCCTGTATAGTGTCGAGCGGGGGGTTGCACTGTGATAACTTGTAAGTATCCGTGCTTTTATAGTGTCAGGGGGAGCACTGTGATAACTTGTAAGGGTCCGTGCCTGTATAGTGTCAGGGGGGGGGTGCACTGTGATAACTTGTAAGGGTCCGTGCCTGTATAGTGTCGGGGGTGTGTGCACTGTGATAACTTGTAAGGATCCGTGCTTGTATAGTGTCAGGGGGCGCACTGTGATAACTTGTAAGGATCCGGGCTTATATAGTGTCAGGGGGCGCACTGTGATAACTTGTAAGGGTCCGTGCCTGTATAGTGTCAGGGGGTGTGTGCACTGTGATAACTTGTAAGGATCCGTGCTTGTATAGTGTCAGGGGGCGCACTGTGATAATTTGTAAGGATCCGGGCTTATATAGTGTCAGGGGGGGTGTGCACTGTGATAACTTGTAAGGATCCGTGCTTGTATAGTGTCAGGGGGCACACTGTGATAACTTGTAAAAAAATATATTTTGTATTGATTTCTTTCTTTCTACCCGGGCAACTAAAATTGGTAAGGATCAGCGTTGTGCTGTACAAGAAGCCCTTTCTAAACGTTGTTCTTCCTGGCTTCTAGACGATTCTTTTGGCTTAGAGTGAAATCGGGATGGTTGTGTCAGATGTGGTACACGAATCTTTAAATAATAACACATCGTTGATTACACCTGGTGAATGACATTTCTAATGTTATTTGACTTCAATACATTATTTTGTTTACCCCTGGTGAATGACACGTAAAAACAAAAGTATCAACCAGCTTACTCTGGGCTTCAATTTGAAAACGAATAATTCACTTTTGTATCCAATCAGAGAAAATTTGTGATCCATTCTGTGGCCTATCAGTACACAATTGTGACACGCTTCTGTGAAAAATGAGTTGTCTAGTAATATTTAGCCTCAACAACTTACTGACGCCAGCATCTGTAATCAGGATGAACGACTTGAGTGAACTGACATTTTTCTGACGAATGACTCCGAGCTCTTTTAGATAATTTTTTTGAAAAATTTGTTACCGAAACACCATTTAATACAGGAAAAATATTATCTTTTTTTTTATTTTAAAAGACCAACACTAACAGAACTTAAGTTTCTTTAAGTCAATGGAAGGCCGGTGAAGGTTATCTCCCCTGGAATCTCTGGTATCTCAAAAACAATCCCCTCACCATCAAGGCCGGCATCCCGATTTCAGTGTCAATAAAAAGCAATGTATTTGTTTGAGCGACGTTCTATTAGCTTATCTAACTATTCTAACGGCAATGTTTTTATTGCCCCGAACTAATGAGAAAATCATTATTGGGAAAACCCGGAGGTTGCCGGCCTGTACGTGAATTGGATTGATATGTTGTGGGAGAGGTGGGCCTCTGTAATAACTGGTGTCGAATGTTTCTTGTAAGTGAGCGATGGAGTCAACAGAGGCAAAAGCAGCGTTTGGCGTGGGCATAGTTCCATCAAATAATTAAGGTCATCTGTTAAAATAAATAGACGATAGAGACAGCATATTATTAAAACACATAGTCACAAATATTGTCGAAGTCTAATTTATAGGATAAAAATTCAAAAGGAAAGTTTTAAAATACAAATAGACGCTTTAAAAATGGGAACGCTATTGTATACTGATTTTTTGTTTTTTTAAAATCTAGTGACAATATTATGGTTTCGAAACAAAATATATACTTTTCTTTAATAATATCGTTTGTTTCGAATCTTTTGTTTTCTTATAAAAGTCACTCAGTTATGGGGGAGAGACTATTTCTTAGCTATGCTTATTGATGCGGTGAAATGGGTTGACATCTGCAAAGGTTGCAAGTAATAAAAATAGATTAGTTTGTGAAGGAAAATTACAAAATTGTATAATCTATGATTGTTGGGTCCTGTTTAGAGTTGCACTTTTCAGGCAAGCAACATCGACCTTCCACACTAATGTTAGACGGAAACTGTCTTGGAGCTAGCAACCTCCACATTGGACACGAGTACTGAGGCTAAAGTGAACATACCCTCCCCCCCCCCAACCCGCTCTTGTATATACTCACCAACGCGTCTTACCGTTTCTCCGACCAATTAGTTGAGGCCGTCGGGTGCCTCAGATCCCTGGTGGTCTGGGTCTGAATAATTTAGTAAATAATGATTGGAAAAACGTTGCACCAGTTCACACACTTAAACATTTTTTTAAAAATAAGCTTTAAATTCACACGTAATTAGTCGTTCAAAGCTATTCAATAAAAAAAAATGAAATAATTTACTTTAAAAAATTATTACGGTGGAAGTAATGACATGTGAACAAAATGAATAGTTATTAATCGATTTATTTCACTAAGTATGATGCCATTTTCTTTTGTATGACCAGAATCTAAGTGGGAGAGTGGTGGCACAGAAATCTTGGCCCGGGACAGTTACATTTATTCGTAATAATATTAAAAAGACCAATGGATTGTATGTCTCAAATTTTAATGACGTCTTCTTAAAATCGCCAAGAAAGAACTAAAGCCATGTCTGGGGTTTTCCCTTTATACACGCATCCTCTATTATGAACCAACTTCTCACGAAAAATAAACCAAAGCTCAACGTACACACAACAAACAAGCACAAAAATCTCACAACAAACATTAAACAAAAATATACCATGAGCAAAAAAAAACATATAATACAAAAAAATATTTAAAAATAGCCAAGTTATTCACAGAAAAGAACATCATTCCTTGTAAGACCTTGACAACAATGAACATTGCAAAGAAAATGTTCGAATCTCGTTGAATCTGTCTCCATCCAGCTGACGGTAAAAGTCATTGAGAGACAGCTTTTGTTGTCTGCTGCGACACTCGGCGTTACTTTGGAACTCAATAAATTCCAGTTCCAGATGGACTTGAGCTTCATCAGGGTCAATGGAGAAAGGTGAAGACAAAATCACAATTTCCTTTTCAATAGTTGCAAAGTCCTGAGTGCATCTTTGAAATTCATTAGCCTGAGACATGAAATCTGCAACTTGCCTCCGCCTTTGCTCATTTAAGTTTCTTTCTGGAAAACGGGTCATTATTTTCTGTAGTGAGGGAAAATGTGTGGTATTAGGCTGTATTTCAGACAGATGCCTTTGAAAATGCTGCAACTTGTTCCCAAAAGGATGTGATATGTGAAAAGAATCGGCTTACCAATATTATGCATTGTGCCCTTGAAGACTTGTTATAAGAATGTCTAGATATCTTGTCACATTAACTAAAATGCAAAATCAGCCAGCCAAGCAGGATCAGATAGTTCTAGAATTGGTTGTTCCTTATTTTCCATTAATGCTCAATTTCTTTTTTAATTGTGTAGGAGGCTGAACTGCTGTTCCCCAAAAAAAGCCATCTTACATCATTGCGATACACGGCATCTTCGTACTCTCCTTTGATGTCAAGAATAAACTGCTGAAACTAATTAACAGGGCTTTAGAGCGAATAGATTTTGTATAGCTTTTATCACTCGCATAATGGCATGATCACGTCTAAGATTTTGGGTACAAAGAACTTGTTGGTAAGTGAAACAGTGAATTTAAAAAGCTTTGCCACCCTCTTTACTGACTTTGTTACAGTGTCGCTACGCCAGTGTGCTGACCAGTAATGGCAAGGGCACAATCAATAGTAATTACCGATATTTTATCAATGGTATTTAAATGTAATTGACAGCAGAACAAAAGTAAGCAAATAAATATGTTCCTTTTGTTTGGGTTAAAAACTCTGAAGTTTAAGTAGTTGGTAAACAATAAAATGTCATCGATTTTTTAAAAACATTATTTGACGTAATGAAAACAGTACAAAATTTCGACTTTTCGTTTAAAAAAAATGTGGTTTCAGAAATAATACGTCGGTAAATAAATTATTTAAATATTATAAGATGAGGCCGCGGACCACTTCAAATTTTAGCGTAGGCCATGTTTGGCCCGCGGGTCGGAGTTTGGACACCCGGGTTTTAAATAAAACGAGTGCATTAACAGGTAACAATTATTTTGCGTTAGTTCTCTGTGAAATATATTTTTATTAGACGTGAACCAATGTCGTTACAAATTTATAGATAACTTTGTATCCTTTTTTATGCTTTAAGAAAGAAATGAATATGTTCCAATATGTTCCAATCAGTATCCCTGTTATTTCCAGCTGCTTTGTTAAGTTTTGAACTCTACTAAAACTTCCAAGCTAAGATATGTTTACAGCGGTCCTAGCTAAGATATGTTTACAGCGGTCCTAGCTAAGATATGTTTACAGCGGTCCTAGCTAAGATATGTTTACAGCGGTCCTAGCTAAGATATGTTTACAGCGGTCCTAGCTAAGATATGTTTACAGCGGTCCTAGCTAAGATATGTTTACAGCGGTCCTAGCTAAGATATGTTTACAGCGGTCCTAGCTAAGATATGTTTACAGCGGTCCTAGCTAAGATATGTTTACAGCGGTCCTAGCTAAGATATGTTTACAGCGGTCCTAGCTAAGATATGTTTACAGCGGTCCTAGCTAAGATATGTTTACAGCGGTCCTAGCTAAGATATGTTTACAGCGGTCCTAGCTAAGATATGTTTACAGCGGTCCTAGCTAAGATATGTTTACAGCGGTCCTAGCTAAGATATGTTTACAGCGGTCCTAGCTAAGATATGTTTACAGCGGTCCTAGCTAAGATATGTTTACAGCGGTCCTAGCTAAGATATGTTTACAGCGGTCCTAGCTAAGATATGTTTACAGCGGTCCTAGCTAAGATATGTTTACAGCGGTCCTAGCTAAGATATGTTTACAGCGGTCCTAGCTAAGATATGTTTACAGCGGTCCTAGCTAAGATATGTTTACAGCGGTCCTAGCTAAGATATGTTTACAGCGGTCCTAGCTAAGATATGTTTACAGCGGTCCTAGCTAAGATATGTTTACAGCGGTCCTAGCTAAGATATGTTTACAGCGGTCCTAGCTAAGATATGTTTACAGCGGTCCTAGCTAAGATATGTTTACAGCGGTCCTAGCTAAGATATGTTTACAGCGGTCCTAGCTAAGATATGTTTACAGCGGTCCTAGCTAAGATATGTTTACAGCGGTCCTAGCTAAGATATGTTTACAGCGGTCCTAGCTAAGATATGTTTACAGCGGTCCTAGCTAAGATATGTTTACAGCGGTCCTAGCTAAGATATGTTTACAGCGGTCCTAGCTAAGATATGTTTACAGCGGTCCTAGCTAAGATATGTTTACAGCGGTCCTAGCTAAGATATGTTTACAGCGGTCCTAGCTAAGATATGTTTACAGCGGTCCTAGCTAAGATATGTTTACAGCGGTCCTAGCTAAGATATGTTTACAGCGGTCCTAGCTAAGATATGTTTACAGCGGTCCTAGCTAAGATATGTTTACAGCGGTCCTAGCTAAGATATGTTTACAGCGGTCCTAGCTAAGATATGTTTACAGCGGTCCTAGCTAAGATATGTTTACAGCGGTCCTAGCTAAGATATGTTTACAGCGGTCCTAGCTAAGATATGTTTACAGCGGTCCTAGCTAAGATATGTTTACAGCGGTCCTAGCTAAGATATGTTTACAGCGGTCCTAGCTAAGATATGTTTACAGCGGTCCTAGCTAAGATATGTTTACAGCGGTCCTAGCTAAGATATGTTTACAGCGGTCCTAGCTAAGATATGTTTACAGCGGTCCTAGCTAAGATATGTTTACAGCGGTCCTAGCTAAGATATGTTTACAGCGGTCCTAGCTAAGATATGTTTACAGCGGTCCTAGCTAAGATATGTTTACAGCGGTCCTAGCTAAGATATGTTTACAGCGGTCCTAGCTAAGATATGTTTACAGCGGTCCTAGCTAAGATATGTTTACAGCGGTCCTAGCTAAGATATGTTTACAGCGGTCCTAGCTAAGATATGTTTACAGCGGTCCAAGCTAAGATATGTTTACAGCGGTCCTAGCTAAGATATGTTTACAGCGGTCCTAGCTAAGATATGTTTACAGCGGTCCAAGCTAAGATATGTTTACAGCGGTCCTAGCTAAGATATGTTTACAGCGGTCCTAGCTAAGATATGTTTACAGCGGTCCAAGCTAAGATATGTTTACAGCGGTCCTAGCTAAGATATGTTTACAGCGGTCCTAGCTAAGATATGTTTACAGCGGTCCAAGCTAAGATATGTTTACAGCGGTCCTAGCTAAGATATGTTTACAGCGGTCCTAGCTAAGATATGTTTACAGCGGTCCAAGCTAAGATATGTTTACAGCGGTCCTAGCTAAGATATGTTTACAGCGGTCCTAGCTAAGATATGTTTACAGCGGTCCTAGCTAAGATATGTTTACAGCGGTCCTAGCTAAGATATGTTTACAGCGGTCCTAGCTAAGATATGTTTACAGCGGTCCAAGCTAAGATATGTTTACAGCGGTCCTAGCTAAGATATGTTTACAGCGGTCCTAGCTAAGATATGTTTACAGCGGTCCTAGCTAAGATATGTTTACAGCGGTCCTAGCTAAGATATGTTTACAGCGGTCCTAGCTAAGATATGTTTACAGCGGTCCTAGCTAAGATATGTTTACAGCGGTCCTAGCTAAGATATGTTTACAGCGGTCCTAGCTAAGATATGTTTACAGCGGTCCTAGCTAAGATATGTTTACAGCGGTCCTAGCTAAGATATGTTTACAGCGGTCCTAGCTAAGATATGTTTACAGCGGTCCTAGCTAAGATATGTTTACAGCGGTCCTAGCTAAGATATGTTTACAGCGGTCCTAGCTAAGATATGTTTACAGCGGTCCTAGCTAAGATATGTTTACAGCGGTCCTAGCTAAGATATGTTTACAGCGGTCCTAGCTAAGATATGTTTACAGCGGTCCTAGCTAAGATATGTTTACAGCGGTCCTAGCTAAGATATGTTTACAGCGGTCCTAGCTAAGATATGTTTACAGCGGTCCTAGCTAAGATATGTTTACAGCGGTCCTAGCTAAGATATGTTTACAGCGGTCCTAGCTAAGATATGTTTACAGCGGTCCTAGCTAAGATATGTTTACAGCGGTCCTAGCTAAGATATGTTTACAGCGGTCCTAGCTAAGATATGTTTACAGCGGTCCTAGCTAAGATATGTTTACAGCGGTCCTAGCTAAGATATGTTTACAGCGGTCCTAGCTAAGATATGTTTACAGCGGTCCTAGCTAAGATATGTTTACAGCGGTCCTAGCTAAGATATGTTTACAGCGGTCCTAGCTAAGATATGTTTACAGCGGTCCTAGCTAAGATATGTTTACAGCGGTCCTAGCTAAGATATGTTTACAGCGGTCCTAGCTAAGATATGTTTACAGCGGTCCTAGCTAAGATATGTTTACAGCGGTCCTAGCTAAGATATGTTTACAGCGGTCCTAGCTAAGATATGTTTACAGCGGTCCTAGCTAAGATATGTTTACAGCGGTCCTAGCTAAGATATGTTTACAGCGGTCCTAGCTAAGATATGTTTACAGCGGTCCTAGCTAAGATATGTTTACAGCGGTCCTAGCTAAGATATGTTTACAGCGGTCCTAGCTAAGATATGTTTACAGCGGTCCTAGCTAAGATATGTTTACAGCGGTCCTAGCTAAGATATGTTTACAGCGGTCCTAGCTAAGATATGTTTACAGCGGTCCTAGCTAAGATATGTTTACAGCGGTCCTAGCTAAGATATGTTTACAGCGGTCCTAGCTAAGATATGTTTACAGCGGTCCTAGCTAAGATATGTTTACAGCGGTCCTAGCTAAGATATGTTTACAGCGGTCCTAGCTAAGATATGTTTACAGCGGTCCTAGCTAAGATATGTTTACAGCGGTCCTAGCTAAGATATGTTTACAGCGGTCCTAGCTAAGATATGTTTACAGCGGTCCTAGCTAAGATATGTTTACAGCGGTCCTAGCTAAGATATGTTTACAGCGGTCCTAGCTAAGATATGTTTACAGCGGTCCTAGCTAAGATATGTTTACAGCGGTCCTAGCTAAGATATGTTTACAGCGGTCCTAGCTAAGATATGTTTACAGCGGTCCTAGCTAAGATATGTTTACAGCGGTCCTAGCTAAGATATGTTTACAGCGGTCCTAGCTAAGATATGTTTACAGCGGTCCTAGCTAAGATATGTTTACAGCGGTCCTAGCTAAGATATGTTTACAGCGGTCCTAGCTAAGATATGTTTACAGCGGTCCTAGCTAAGATATGTTTACAGCGGTCCTAGCTAAGATATGTTTACAGCGGTCCTAGCTAAGATATGTTTACAGCGGTCCTAGCTAAGATATGTTTACAGCGGTCCTAGCTAAGATATGTTTACAGCGGTCCTAGCTAAGATATGTTTACAGCGGTCCTAGCTAAGATATGTTTACAGCGGTCCTAGCTAAGATATGTTTACAGCGGTCCTAGCTAAGATATGTTTACAGCGGTCCTAGCTAAGATATGTTTACAGCGGTCCTAGCTAAGATATGTTTACAGCGGTCCTAGCTAAGATATGTTTACAGCGGTCCTAGCTAAGATATGTTTACAGCGGTCCTAGCTAAGATATGTTTACAGCGGTCCTAGCTAAGATATGTTTACAGCGGTCCTAGCTAAGATATGTTTACAGCGGTCCTAGCTAAGATATGTTTACAGCGGTCCTAGCTAAGATATGTTTACAGCGGTCCTAGCTAAGATATGTTTACAGCGGTCCTAGCTAAGATATGTTTACAGCGGTCCTAGCTAAGATATGTTTACAGCGGTCCTAGCTAAGATATGTTTACAGCGGTCCTAGCTAAGATATGTTTACAGCGGTCCTAGCTAAGATATGTTTACAGCGGTCCTAGCTAAGATATGTTTACAGCGGTCCTAGCTAAGATATGTTTACAGCGGTCCTAGCTAAGATATGTTTACAGCGGTCCTAGCTAAGATATGTTTACAGCGGTCCTAGCTAAGATATGTTTACAGCGGTCCTAGCTAAGATATGTTTACAGCGGTCCTAGCTAAGATATGTTTACAGCGGTCCTAGCTAAGATATGTTTACAGCGGTCCTAGCTAAGATATGTTTACAGCGGTCCTAGCTAAGATATGTTTACAGCGGTCCTAGCTAAGATATGTTTACAGCGGTCCTAGCTAAGATATGTTTACAGCGGTCCTAGCTAAGATATGTTTACAGCGGTCCTAGCTAAGATATGTTTACAGCGGTCCTAGCTAAGATATGTTTACAGCGGTCCTAGCTAAGATATGTTTACAGCGGTCCTAGCTAAGATATGTTTACAGCGGTCCTAGCTAAGATATGTTTACAGCGGTCCTAGCTAAGATATGTTTACAGCGGTCCTAGCTAAGATATGTTTACAGCGGTCCTAGCTAAGATATGTTTACAGCGGTCCTAGCTAAGATATGTTTACAGCGGTCCTAGCTAAGATATGTTTACAGCGGTCCTAGCTAAGATATGTTTACAGCGGTCCTAGCTAAGATATGTTTACAGCGGTCCTAGCTAAGATATGTTTACAGCGGTCCTAGCTAAGATATGTTTACAGCGGTCCTAGCTAAGATATGTTTACAGCGGTCCTAGCTAAGATATGTTTACAGCGGTCCTAGCTAAGATATGTTTACAGCGGTCCTAGCTAAGATATGTTTACAGCGGTCCTAGCTAAGATATGTTTACAGCGGTCCTAGCTAAGATATGTTTACAGCGGTCCTAGCTAAGATATGTTTACAGCGGTCCTAGCTAAGATATGTTTACAGCGGTCCTAGCTAAGATATGTTTACAGCGGTCCTAGCTAAGATATGTTTACAGCGGTCCTAGCTAAGATATGTTTACAGCGGTCCTAGCTAAGATATGTTTACAGCGGTCCTAGCTAAGATATGTTTACAGCGGTCCTAGCTAAGATATGTTTACAGCGGTCCTAGCTAAGATATGTTTACAGCGGTCCTAGCTAAGATATGTTTACAGCGGTCCTAGCTAAGATATGTTTACAGCGGTCCTAGCTAAGATATGTTTACAGCGGTCCTAGCTAAGATATGTTTACAGCGGTCCTAGCTAAGATATGTTTACAGCGGTCCTAGCTAAGATATGTTTACAGCGGTCCTAGCTAAGATATGTTTACAGCGGTCCTAGCTAAGATATGTTTACAGCGGTCCTAGCTAAGATATGTTTACAGCGGTCCTAGCTAAGATATGTTTACAGCGGTCCTAGCTAAGATATGTTTACAGCGGTCCTAGCTAAGATATGTTTACAGCGGTCCTAGCTAAGATATGTTTACAGCGGTCCTAGCTAAGATATGTTTACAGCGGTCCTAGCTAAGATATGTTTACAGCGGTCCTAGCTAAGATATGTTTACAGCGGTCCTAGCTAAGATATGTTTACAGCGGTCCTAGCTAAGATATGTTTACAGCGGTCCTAGCTAAGATATGTTTACAGCGGTCCTAGCTAAGATATGTTTACAGCGGTCCTAGCTAAGATATGTTTACAGCGGTCCTAGCTAAGATATGTTTACAGCGGTCCTAGCTAAGATATGTTTACAGCGGTCCTAGCTAAGATATGTTTACAGCGGTCCTAGCTAAGATATGTTTACAGCGGTCCTAGCTAAGATATGTTTACAGCGGTCCTAGCTAAGATATGTTTACAGCGGTCCTAGCTAAGATATGTTTACAGCGGTCCTAGCTAAGATATGTTTACAGCGGTCCTAGCTAAGATATGTTTACAGCGGTCCTAGCTAAGATATGTTTACAGCGGTCCTAGCTAAGATATGTTTACAGCGGTCCTAGCTAAGATATGTTTACAGCGGTCCTAGCTAAGATATGTTTACAGCGGTCCTAGCTAAGATATGTTTACAGCGGTCCTAGCTAAGATATGTTTACAGCGGTCCTAGCTAAGATATGTTTACAGCGGTCCTAGCTAAGATATGTTTACAGCGGTCCTAGCTAAGATATGTTTACAGCGGTCCTAGCTAAGATATGTTTACAGCGGTCCTAGCTAAGATATGTTTACAGCGGTCCTAGCTAAGATATGTTTACAGCGGTCCTAGCTAAGATATGTTTACAGCGGTCCTAGCTAAGATATGTTTACAGCGGTCCTAGCTAAGATATGTTTACAGCGGTCCTAGCTAAGATATGTTTACAGCGGTCCTAGCTAAGATATGTTTACAGCGGTCCTAGCTAAGATATGTTTACAGCGGTCCTAGCTAAGATATGTTTACAGCGGTCCTAGCTAAGATATGTTTACAGCGGTCCTAGCTAAGATATGTTTACAGCGGTCCTAGCTAAGATATGTTTACAGCGGTCCTAGCTAAGATATGTTTACAGCGGTCCTAGCTAAGATATGTTTACAGCGGTCCTAGCTAAGATATGTTTACAGCGGTCCTAGCTAAGATATGTTTACAGCGGTCCTAGCTAAGATATGTTTACAGCGGTCCTAGCTAAGATATGTTTACAGCGGTCCTAGCTAAGATATGTTTACAGCGGTCCTAGCTAAGATATGTTTACAGCGGTCCTAGCTAAGATATGTTTACAGCGGTCCTAGCTAAGATATGTTTACAGCGGTCCTAGCTAAGATATGTTTACAGCGGTCCTAGCTAAGATATGTTTACAGCGGTCCTAGCTAAGATATGTTTACAGCGGTCCTAGCTAAGATATGTTTACAGCGGTCCTAGCTAAGATATGTTTACAGCGGTCCTAGCTAAGATATGTTTACAGCGGTCCTAGCTAAGATATGTTTACAGCGGTCCTAGCTAAGATATGTTTACAGCGGTCCTAGCTAAGATATGTTTACAGCGGTCCTAGCTAAGATATGTTTACAGCGGTCCTAGCTAAGATATGTTTACAGCGGTCCTAGCTAAGATATGTTTACAGCGGTCCTAGCTAAGATATGTTTACAGCGGTCCTAGCTAAGATATGTTTACAGCGGTCCTAGCTAAGATATGTTTACAGCGGTCCTAGCTAAGATATGTTTACAGCGGTCCTAGCTAAGATATGTTTACAGCGGTCCTAGCTAAGATATGTTTACAGCGGTCCTAGCTAAGATATGTTTACAGCGGTCCTAGCTAAGATATGTTTACAGCGGTCCTAGCTAAGATATGTTTACAGCGGTCCTAGCTAAGATATGTTTACAGCGGTCCTAGCTAAGATATGTTTACAGCGGTCCTAGCTAAGATATGTTTACAGCGGTCCTAGCTAAGATATGTTTACAGCGGTCCTAGCTAAGATATGTTTACAGCGGTCCTAGCTAAGATATGTTTACAGCGGTCCTAGCTAAGATATGTTTACAGCGGTCCTAGCTAAGATATGTTTACAGCGGTCCTAGCTAAGATATGTTTACAGCGGTCCTAGCTAAGATATGTTTACAGCGGTCCTAGCTAAGATATGTTTACAGCGGTCCTAGCTAAGATATGTTTACAGCGGTCCTAGCTAAGATATGTTTACAGCGGTCCTAGCTAAGATATGTTTACAGCGGTCCTAGCTAAGATATGTTTACAGCGGTCCTAGCTAAGATATGTTTACAGCGGTCCTAGCTAAGATATGTTTACAGCGGTCCTAGCTAAGATATGTTTACAGCGGTCCTAGCTAAGATATGTTTACAGCGGTCCTAGCTAAGATATGTTTACAGCGGTCCTAGCTAAGATATGTTTACAGCGGTCCTAGCTAAGATATGTTTACAGCGGTCCTAGCTAAGATATGTTTACAGCGGTCCTAGCTAAGATATGTTTACAGCGGTCCTAGCTAAGATATGTTTACAGCGGTCCTAGCTAAGATATGTTTACAGCGGTCCTAGCTAAGATATGTTTACAGCGGTCCTAGCTAAGATATGTTTACAGCGGTCCAAGCTAAGATATGTTTACAGCGGTCCAAGCTAAGATATGTTTACAGCGGTCCAAGCTAAGATATGTTTACAGCGGTCCAAGCTAAGATATGTTTACAGCGGTCCTAGCTAAGATATGTTTACAGCGGTCCTAGCTAAGATATGTTTACAGCGGTCCAAGCTAAGATATGTTTACAGCGGTCCTAGCTAAGATATGTTTACAGCGGTCCAAGCTAAGATATGTTTACAGCGGTCCTAGCTAAGATATGTTTACAGCGGTCCAAGCTAAGATATGTTTACAGCGGTCCTAGCTAAGATATGTTTACAGCGGTCCTAGCTAAGATATGTTTACAGCGGTCCAAGCTAAGATATGTTTACAGCGGTCCTAGCTAAGATATGTTTACAGCGTCCAAGCTAAGATATGTTTACAGCGGTCCTAGCTAAGATATGTTTACAGCGGTCCTAGCTAAGATATGTTTACAGCGGTCCTAGCTAAGATATGTTTACAGCGGTCCTAGCTAAGATATGTTTACAGCGGTCCTAGCTAAGATATGTTTACAGCGGTCCTAGCTAAGATATGTTTACAGCGGTCCTAGCTAAGATATGTTTACAGCGGTCCTAGCTAAGATATGTTTACAGCGGTCCTAGCTAAGATATGTTTACAGCGGTCCTAGCTAAGATATGTTTACAGCGGTCCTAGCTAAGATATGTTTACAGCGGTCCTAGCTAAGATATGTTTACAGCGGTAAAGATTTCACCGCCTCTTTTCCTTCTTTTCATAAGTTTGATATCATGAAGTCAGCCCCTTTCTGTTAGACCCTTCGGCACACTAATAATCTTGGGGCAGCATTATCGTTTTGAAACAAATTATACGTTTTATTTTTTTTTAAATTATCGTTTGTTGCGAATCTTTTGAATTCTTATAACACAGTTAAGTGTGCGCGTATATAAACTATATCATAAGAATTATTCATCCCACCCGATATCGCTGCAAAGGCGATTCAAATTTTTGTACACGGTTCAAAATTATCTCCTATACCCATTTCCTCGCTGTTAAACTTAGTTTTAAATAGGTGGATTACTTTAAATTTAGTTGGCAGAAAGCATTAATACCACAAGCTCACCTAGTACAACCCACCTCCCCATCTCCCCCCCTCCCCACCTCCCAACCTTTGCCACTTTCAAGTACCTCCAAAGTGGTTACAATAGCAGTTCCACCCAGGGAACATATACGAGTGGAATATTTGAGGTTAGATTTTAAATATGTTACAGGGAACGCTAAATGTCAGTAATGTTACATTAGCATGCATACTATGTGTGCGATGGATGTCTATTGAATGTTTGTAGAGTTTATTTAGAATTGTGTAACTGAAAATTTTTTCAAGATTAGATATTTGAAAGTTGTCTTCTCCTGTTTGTTGTCTATTTATATCTGTAATACAATCCCACGATTTTTAAAACTCTCATCTACCTGTCAATTTTTTTAAAAATTATGTATTTTTATATTGCAATACATTCATGGTAAAACTTTTTTATAAATTTCATTTTAGTGGTTTCAAGTGTCAAATTAAGGATTTAACAATAAGGACTCAGTAATATAAGTATTTGTAGCTATATTTTATTTATTAAAATTAATAACTTTAAGTACTTGCTTTGTTTTTCATGTCCATGATTTTGGGACTAACAGAATAATTTAATTTTTTTTTCAATAAAGAAACGAGCATGAATAATGTTTTTAATTATCATATTTTTTTTTCGAAAAATTAAATAGAAACTGTTATTGAATTTTTAAAAGTTACCGCAGCTAAAGCTCTATCGAAACTGTCATTTCTATTTTCTAAACGTTTATTTTTTAAAGATAAATAAACGTATTGTGTTCTTCTGTACACCCACTTCATAAACCCTGTAGCAGTAATCGATACACCAAGTATTCAGAGGGGGATCGAGTACTCTAACTCTCAAGGCCTTGTAACTTCATATCTTCCGTTCGTTGGTGTCGTTTGCATGGGCAGTATCGATTCAATTCAAGATTTAAACTAATCAATGACATTTTACTATTTCTCGACTAAAGGCTTTTTTTAAAAAAAAACGATTCTGATTTTTTCTTTCTGTGGCTTAAAACATTTGTCAGACGATTTCAGTGTAAATAAAACATTTGTCAGACGATTTCAGTGTAAATAAAACATTTGTCAGACGATTTCAGTGTAAATAACACATTTGTCAGACGATTTCAGTGTAAATAAAACATTTGTCAGACGATTTCAGTGTAAATAAAACATTTGTCAGACGATTTCAGTGTAAATAAAACATTTGTCAGACGATTTCAGTGTAAATAAAACATTTGTCAGACGATTTCAGTGTAAAAAAACATTTGTCAGACGATTTCAGTGTAAATAAAACATTTGCAAAGTAGGGTTCGGGGCCGTCCTTAAATGACGTCAAGCGATTTTGGCTGATTTTTACTCCCCCCCCCCACGTAGTCACGCGTCGTCACAAAAACTTAGACCCCCCTCCAATATCACGTCACAAAGCTTTGCACTCCCCCCTTAAATGCTGTATTTTCTATTTTAAAAAGAGCATGTTTCAAATCTCGTTTTTTTTGGTCATATAAGTATGTATTTAGAGTAAGGTTGCACTCTAATATCGTAAAACGCGTGAAGCCATGTGAAACGTCATAAATTAAATTGTAAGAATTCAAATATTTAAGAGGAACTTTTCATTTAAATTTGCGTGTTTTGATGTGACGTCACATTTCTCCCCTCCACTCGTCACACATCGTCACAAATGTGTGGACCCCCTACCCCCCTAGGTGCGTGACGTCATTTATGGACGGGCCCTTAGCTGCCATCATGCTAGAAATTTCGCATTTTCAATGGTGTTTTCTTATGATTTAATGGAAAAAACTATTGGTCTTAAATGTGGAAAGCTGTCGAACCGTCGAAACTTCATCTTATTCACCTTTAAAAAAAAATATTACTCCTTAAAAAAAAATAGAATTCTTATTTTAGTTTTCATATTTTTTAAATTTGAGTTTCATTTTGTCAAAAATGCCTCCAATACAGGAAGAAATTATTATATGTTAAATGTGCAGATTTGGGAGAAATTCTAAAAAGTATATTTGAGCCATACATCTTTCAAAAATCAACTTAAGAGCAACCTTTTGTTAATCAACTGGGTTTTGGGCCCATAAGCAAACATTTTCAACATAGAAAAAAACAAATTATGACAATAGTTTGATGAACCAAAGCGGAGATGTTTTCAGCTTTTAAATATCATTTATAAAGAAAATTGGCAAGGGATTGAGCTATTTCCAGAATTCACTTCCGTTAATAGGAAGAGGAAGTCTGAGGAAGCAAAATCAAGAGCTGCTGATTCACATGGAGGAGGGTCAGGGAGCGGACTCAGTGATGTCCCTTCCCAACAATATTTCATAAATTCAAAGCTTAGTTTTCCATAACTCTACATTTTTATTAAAGTACAGTTGATGAAAGGAATGTAATTAAATTTCGGTGTTCTTAGGCCTGTTTACGTGGACCACTTATAAATTCGTTTTTCATTTTGTTTCTTAATATTTGTCTAAACCATTCGAAAACATATCAAAACATATTTTTAGACGACTTTAAAAAGCGTTTATTGGTTCAGAGGTGCAGTCACCTCGAGAAAGTGATAATACACGTTGCTAGCGATTGCAGGTGCCAAAAAATGTAATTAAAAATTTATTTAGATTCAAGTTACACATCACTACCTCACTTTTTCAAAAAAAGTTACAGGAAATGAAAATTTTTAAGTATTTGAAACACTGAATTTAGCTGTTTGTATTCCTTTTATTGCGACCTCTTTATTTCGTTATACCTTCGGTCGTCATACAAGAACCATACGCTTAAGTTGCATCAGCCGTGACCAGATGCAGTGAAACAACACCTTCCAGGGTCAATACAAGGCTGTGCGCTATTCAGTCGAGCTTTTTTGTTCACGGCCCTTAACAAAGACGACATCAAAGGAAATAAATGACACTAATAGCGACCTTTGACCTTTTCTTGCCTATTGAACGCATTGATTTGTTACTTCTCTCCTTAAACTGCACCCACACACAAAAAAGGAAAATAAAATCTATTTATCCGGGCCATGATAAAAAGCTAAATTGTTAGATTTACAAGTCAGCCCAATTTCTGAAAGTTCCATGTATAATATCAAGACACTGTATCGTTAAATAACGATAAAATACATTTAGGGGTCGTCCATATAGTACGTCACGCTCCAGAGGGGGGAGGGGGTGTAAGAAAGCGTGACAGTTTGTGATAGGGGGAGGGGGGTCTGGTCATGTGTGACGTCACGGCGTTTTATATTAAATTTTAATTATTTTGATAATTAAAAAACAGCATTTTGTTCGAAAGTGTGACGTACTTAAGGGTGGTCTGAGATTTGTGACAGGGGGGAGTTAAAAATTGTCAAAAATAGCGTGACGTACTTTATGGACGCCCCTTATGTCAAATGTATGAGTTCTAGCATCGCTTTCCTTGTCCTGTACTTAGCCGAAAGGCCACCTTCGCTGGTACAGACTCAAACATTGCTAAAATGCCACCTTGGCTGATACCGACACTAACATTGCCACCAGGGATGAACGCCACTCCTTCATTCGCCACTGTCGAAAGGTTAACGGTGGAAGGGATTCGGAATATCATACATTGCAGAGGCGGCACTAGGTTTGGTGTCACTCACTGCGGTAGCTCATGGTGTCTCCCCTTCACGAATTCTTCCCTAGACCCATAGACCTCCTCCGTGTCTGCCAGTGTCAAATAATGGGAACATAAAGAATTTTACTTTAATTGGTGTCACCCCTTGTGATGGCGTAACCCGATGCGGACTGCACTCTCCGTACCCTCCCCCCCTAGTGACGCCTCTGCAAAATTGTATACATGGCAAGCTGTTTTGTTTCCTAATAAAAATCTGTAATGAAGGATTTTGAAATCAAGTTTGCCCCTTATCTCTGCACATGACTGTATTAGCTTCATCAGAGCCAGCTTGTCAATAATGAATTTAACAAATGAAACAATGACATGATTGATTGAACCGTTAAGTGTCGTATTCCTACAACATACTGACGTACAACATGAGGTTTGGGCTGAAGTTCCGACTTCCATTATTACTAGAATAGCACGGGTCCTATCGCCTAGTCGCCCATATAATAATATTGTCTCGTCCACCAGAGCAACAACTTAAATCTTTTTTTTAATGACATAAACAAATCAAAGCACTATAGGGAATATGATGGACATAAATATTAGTTGTATTATGATATATATATATTTTTTACAGCGCCAGCTTAGAAAATCGCAAATAGATGCCAATCATATCACATAACTTGATGAGTGAAAAACACACGCGCACATACACACACACAGAGACACACACAGAGAGAGAGAGAGAGAGAGAGAGAGAGAGAGAGTGAGAGAGAGAGACAGAGAGAGACAGAGAGAGAGAGAGAGAGAGGGAGAGAGAGAGACAGAGAGAGAGATAGGGAGAGAGAGACAGAGAGAGAGAGAGACAGAGAGAGAGAGAGACAGAGAGAGAGAGACAGAGAGAGAGAGAGAGAGAGAGAGAGAGAGAGGGAGAGAGAGAGAGAGAGAGAGAGGGAGAGAGATAAAAAGAGAGAGAGAGAGAGAGAGAGAGAGAGAGAGAGAGAGAGAGCGAGAGAGAGAGAAATGTGCGATAGAGAATCATACAAAAAGGACAAATGAAAGCACTGAATGTTTTTGTGTGGGGGAATCGGTGTAGTCATAACACAAGGTATCACCGGCTTCAGTGTGGTCAGTGAGAAATTGGCCATAAACATATGTACATTTGTTACTCAATCTTGTCGAAACCGACCTCCGTGCTTTTTTTGTGTGTGTGTCTCATCTCGTTTCCGAAACAAAATTCCTCACAATGTTTTACTTGTACACCGTGCTAGTCATGTGTGTATGGGATGCGTATCTGTGAATATACAACTGTGTAATGGCGATCATGCTATAGGACATGCAATCACAGTAGTTTAATCGTTCATACTGAACCATCTATAAATGGAAAATATTATGTTAGTGAAGTATTAAATAAAACACTGGGTCTTTACTTTAGATACATTTGAATTTTTGAATATATTAGTATTTCCTAAAAGTCTACTGAGCATATATATGTATCTCCTGAACTCACAGGATAATCTATTGTAGGCGTTTCACAAACAACCACATTGTGTAAATTTCATGTTCCCCAATGCACTAGATCTCCATAGTATAATGTGTATTAGTACTCCCCATCCCCACCCCCATTTCCCACCTCCCTTAATCGCGTGATGTCCAAGTTATAACATGAATCATTTCTCAAACCAACAAACACACCCACCACCCATGTGTTAACCACATCTCTAAATCTCCTGTTGGTATATCTGCACAGGACTTGGGTCATCTACAACTCGAGCTGCTACTGGACTCCAGGATTTCAAGACTCGTGATTGGAGTGACACAAGCCAGAGGTTTGCCCAGTCAACACCTCACGGGGGGCCCCAGGTCAGTCTCACTCGCCAGGAATCGATTTAAATATAACTGTCGTGATCAATCGTTCCCATTAGGGTTCCTGCCACGGCGCTACGTGAGTCATGTACATGACACGATATTGAGGGAATTATTGGACACCAACGAGATTGGCTTAATTAATACTGTTTAATTAATTTATTTGAAACAATGAAGGAAACAATAATTAAGAAGAAGCAAGATTTACTTATTAGTTGCAAGAAAGTCTGACTTTTGTAACATTAACTTTTAAAAAAAATGCACTCATCATATTGTCAAACTACGGGTTTTAGGGCGCCCGAGGCGCCCACTTTTTTTGGGTAAAAATACCAAGTAACGTATCCTTGTTTGATAAATACGAAATATTAAAATTCCTGAAATGTACACAAAGTATTTTATAATTATAAATCCTCAAATCCTCTTTTTACATCGCTCTCTTTTCCAAAATTAAAATATAAGTTGAAACTATGACGTCATATACTATTTTTTTTAGAATCTTTTAGAATTTTTATAATTTTGCACACTTCCTTATGCACACCTTGTACTTGTATATATATTTAAATATAAGCTCAAAAAATGACGTCATAGCGCTAAGGATCATCCCTTCCTTCCAGTGACTTGGGCTATTATATTGTTTATTATGTTGTGCTGCGGCGCCAACCTTTTATTAGGGCGCCTACGGCGCCCACCTTCAACAGCCCAACTAACTTGTCCTTGTATGATAAATACGTAATATTAAACTTCCTTAAATGTACACAAAATATTTTATAATAGAGTTTGTAGGCGCCTAAGGCGCCCAATTTTTTGGGAGGTCAAAAGCCCAAGTAACTTATCCTTGTATGATAAATCCGAAATATTCCTGAAATGTACACAAAGTAGTTATATAATATATATTTTTTACAGTGCTAATCACAACACGATTTTAAAACTAATTTTAGAAAGCAACGCACCAAATTACTGCACCAAAAAATAACTCTTTGAGTCAGTCAGCACTGTTTACAACACAAATGCTGTCGTCAAAGGTTCGTGCGTTGTTTGGTTAATGTTAATCTGAAAACCAAAATGATTATGATTTTTAAGTCTATATTTTCAATTTTTAAAAAAAGCAGAGTGGTGTCCCTTATCGTTAGGCCACAGTCATACATAATTGAGCGTAAATATATATATATGATAAGTGTATTTTGATAATCTGATGATGACTGTATTTTTAAAAAATCCATTTTACAAATGACTGCCGTGATAACATAATTTTTATGATTATATATTTGTGACATTAACATATTTCAACACCAACGTCACCACTTTTGCTCAGTGGTGAACATGAGCGCCCCTCATGAAATAGATAATTAAAATCTTCAATATCGTCGATATGGAAAATAACTAGGTAATACAGGGTAATTGCCATAAAAACGCTGCTATTCCTGGGGGAGGATTCAAAATTAGCTGTAATTAAAGCTTTTCCAGGATGTGAAGAAAACGTTTAAAAAAACGTATGTTATTGTTACATTGAAATAATTCATGATTTTTCTTGATCCTTTGACCCAGTTTTCTATATAATTTCACTACCACGGTGTCAGTATCATTTCAGTGTTACCTCAGTGTTCTATAGCAGTGCTTCTCAAAGTGGTGGTCCGCGGGCCATCCGCCGCCGGTCTATAGTTGTTATTAAGAAAGAACAGAAAATTTTAATTATAATCCCCCATTTGCAGCCATTAATACTAACCATAATTATATTACAGATTATGTCAAAATTTCGAAAACAAGCACATAAAATGAAAAATTATATAAAAATTACATTTATAATTGTCTTCCACGTAAGTACAGGGAAAATAGTGCAACGGTTCCGGGAGCACTGGAAAAAATTATTTCCGATGCGCCATACGAAAAAAGTTTGAGAAGCACTGTTCTATAGTATTACATCACCTCAGTGTATTTAATTATTTCATTACTGCATTCACGCTATTTTTAAATCCTTTATATTAACTCGTGGCGTCAGCGAGAATGTTTGTTTGATTGTTTGTCGAAAAAAAACCTCCAGATTCGATTTTTAACCCCCCTCCCCACCCCCCCCACCCCGTATGCTAGAGAGCTGAAATTTTGCCAGCAGACTCGTGCCGACGATAAAAATGATCTGTCAAAATTTCAGATCGATCAAATGTACCGCATTAAATTAATGAATTTTTAGATTATCTCTATTTATCTCAATGTACCATGTTAATTTTAATTTTTGTGCTACTGTCGCGGTGCGTATTATATTGAACAACCTTTTTAATATTTTCCTGTCGCGCGGTGCGGTGCGTATTATATTGACGATACCTTTTAAAAATATATTCCCGATCTGTAAATGTTTAATCTAATCAGTCACGCGGTGCGCATTATATTAAACATGTTTTATAACCCTTTTCTCGTGATCAAATCGAGCTGAAATTTAGCAGGAATACACGGAATAGTTTAGTAGTTTTTTTTTACTATAAATTCTTTATATATATGAGACATAACTAAAATTTTGGATTTTTGGATGGTCGTGCGATGCGTATTATAATGAACATACTTTTAGTTATGTCTCGTAAATAAAGGATTTATAGTAAAAAAAACTTTTCTTTTTACGGGTTTCTTGTTCTATTACAACCCTCTAATACCACTATTGTTTCACTACCCCCATGTTCTATATTATATCACACCCTCGTGTTCCATATTGTTTTAATACCCTAGAGCTCTATATTATTTAATTACACTGATGTCTATATTGTTTCACTAGTCCAGTTCTATATGATCTCATTATCACAAAGTCCAATTATTTTAAAACACATGTTTTTTTTAAATTATTATTTCATCAACCAAGTGCTATGTATAATTTCATTACCTTATTTTTTTGCTAACCCAGAATTTTATTTTTAGCAATACCTTAGTTTTCCATCATATTTTACCATTTAAATACTTTTTCCTTCACCCCAGAGTTCTATAATATATTATTTCCAAGTTCCCAAGTTTAAGGGTCAAAATATCGGTACACTGTACTCACGTACACTTTTATTTCCTCTCGCCCACTCTGTGCCTGCCCGTCGTGCTCGGTTATGTCCTAAAAATACCAACATTTAGTCATGTCAAGTAAAGTCCCTGGTGCCATTAGCAGTTTTACTATTAGCTCTATTGATTGTGTAACCGAAGGGACAAGCCTCCACTAAGCCCTCGCCAAGCCTCAAAGGTTGTTTTGACTTGTTTCGCTCGGACTCCATCACCGCTCCCTCTCTTTCTCTCTCTCTCTCTCTAACACACACACACACACACACACACACACACACACACACACACACACACACACACACACACACTCTCTCTCTCTCTCTCGCTCTCTCTCTCTCTCTCTCTCTCTCTCACGCACACACACACACACTCTCTCTCTCTCTCTCTCTCTCTCTCTCTCTCTCTCTCTCTCTCTCTCTCACACACACACACTCTCTTACCGTCTCTTGGTCGATTACACAGCAAGCTGAATGAATCTATCAACCACCTTACTCCACCTTTCATCAAAATTTTATTATCTCTTACGACCATCTTACATTACAGCCTTCATGTTGATCTAGCAAACATTTTTTTTATGTATGAGATTCCAGGACTCAACAAAAAAAAATCAATGAACATCTCAATGCAAGTCTTCTTATTTATTTCCTGCACATCACGGCACTCATCGTCTCATTTCCAAGTTATCTTGTCTCCATTGTCTCCCTTGTCTCCATGTCATCTTTCAAGTGATTGAGTAGTCTGCCCTTAGCTATTAGTCATGAATTTTCATAACTAATCCTTTGACTTTCTTTGCTCTTTATTTTACCTTTTGCTTTTTTCAATACGTCTGAATGTTGTTTTATTTATATTTTTCGTTATCCATTGCTTTGAAATTTTATCGATAGCTTCAAAAAATTCAAATTCAGCAACCACAAATAGTAATGTATCTTTTAAAGTCTTTTGCGTCCTTTCAACACAATTAACAATACTTCCTTTAATGAATTTTTTTTAAAAATGTCTAAGCCAGGGGTCGGGTAACTTTGTCTGTTAGAGCCACAAACACCACATATTTTGAAAAGTAATTCTGTGAGAGCCATACATTATGTTTAAAACTAAAAATTCAAGTAAATGTGTGCATTTTGTGCAATTTCAAAACTAAAAATACAATAATTATGTCTCTGATTTCGCTTTAATAACATTGTTATGCAGGTTTTTTTTATATGCAATTAATTTGTAGATCAAATGAGTCTGAATAAAAGTGTTTTTTTTTAAAATATATAATCGAACATTTGTCTGAGAGCCAGGTGCAGCCATCAATAGAGCCACATCTGGCTCGCGAGCGATGGTTTCCCGACCCCTGGTCTAAGCTTTAGTTTCATTTCAGTATTTGTTCATTATGGCGAATATCTTAACACTTTGTAAAGTAATTATATTATATGTAATAAATTTCTGCATCTGTGTAACAAATATATTTTATAGTTATTAATATAGCTAACAAGTCAAGATCATATCGCTTAGTTTATGATCTAAGAATATAATAAGCATAAACTTATTGCTTCTTTTCTCCCCACAATGGTGCATTTATTAGTATAACTTATTGCTTCTTTTCTCCCCACAATGGTGCATTTATTAGTATAACTTATTGCTTCTTTTCTCCCCACAATGGTGCATTTATTAGTATGACTTATTGCTTCTTTTCTCCCCACAATGGTGCATTTATTAGTATAACTTATTGCTTCTTCTCTCCCCACAATGGTGCATTTATTAGTATAACTTATTGCTTCTTTTCTCCCCACAATGGTGCATTTATTAGTATAACTTATTGCTTCTTTTCTCTCCCACAATGGTGCATTTATTAGTATAACTTATTGCTTCTTTTCTCCCCACAATGGTGCATTTATTAGTATAACTTATTGCTTCTTCTCTCCCCACAATGGTGCATTTATTAGTATAACTTATTGCTTCTTTTCTCCCCACAATGGTGCATTTATTAGTATAACTTATTGCTTCTTTTCTCTCCCACAATGGTGCATTTATTAGTATAACTTATTGCTTCTTTTCTCCCCTAAATGGTGCATTTATTAGTATAACTTATTGCTTCTTTTCTCTCCCACAATGGTGCATTTATTAGTATAACTTATTGCTTCTTTTCTCCCCTAAATGGTGCATTTATTAGTATGAATTATATTTACTCAGTTGCTATGGCGGATTAAGAGGGGGGCTGAACGGGCTAAAGCCAGGGGCCCCCAATGATTTAAGGGCCCCCAAATTTATTATATTGTATAATAAAGGTGAGATAATGTTTGCGTGAATCCCTGAAAATATCATACATAATTTTTTAAAATATAATCTATTTATTACGAGAAAATGTCGAAGTGTGTGAAATACCAGAAATCGTCTTTAATAATATCTAAAAAACTATTTTGAAGGAAAGAGGAAACCTAGCTAATGAGAAGAAAAAAAAACAACAAATTCTTATTTGACTTATTAGTTTTTAAAATTTGCGAATACGAAACTTTTAGTGTCAAAAAAGTTCTTATACGGAGAGTAGGCATTATACAAATTCTTTGTATTCTTGGCCTTGCATTCCATGGCGAGAGTGAACTTAAGATCATCGAGCGTTGGTAACTACCTTGGAATACTGAAACTACTGAGTCAGTTTGACACATTTCTTGCTGAACATATCTGCCAACATAGGAAATAAAGGACGTGAAAACATTATTTTCTTACATTTCATTAACTAACCGTGAAGAGTTGATTGTACAGATGGGTCAAAAGGTATTTCTGCTATTGTTGCTGAAATAAAATCTGCAAAGTACATCTCGATATCTGTAGATTCCACGCCAGATATTATGCATGTGGACCAGTTAACATTGATCACCCGATATGTTGCACAATATGGCCCTGTTGAGCAATTCATTTATTTCTTACCAATGTATTCACACACTGGATCAGAAATTTCCCAAATTATTCTTAATTTTTTGGAAGAAAATAATATTAAAACTCAAGATTGACGTGGACAGTCATTCGACAACGCTGCACATATGAGTGGGAAGTATAGCGGAGTCCAAGCTATCCTTTGTGAGACTTGCAGTGTTGCTCATTATGTTCCGAGCACAGCTCATTCCCTTAATTTGGTTGGTAAAAGTGCAGCAGAAGATTGTCCTGCTGCAGCCAGATTTGTTTGCCTTGTGCAGAATCTTTATACCTGGCTTGTTGCATCTACTCATCATTGGCAGGTGCTTTAAAACACCTGAAAGGGTTACCTGTTAACAAAGCCTTGTCTGACACAAGATGGTCAGCTCGACATGATGCTGTAAGGTCTGTTAATAAATCATAACATGAGAATATGGCAGCACTTGAAGAATTGGCAGTTGACGAAATCAGTCGCATGTCAGTCGACTTGAAGCAGAAGGATTTTGGAAGGAACTTAAACAACTGGAAGTCGCTATTTTACATGAAATTTGGGACACAATTTTAAAAGATTTTAGAAAACGAATGTATCCCTTCAAGGGCGAGAACTATCTTTGAATTCAGCCATGCACTTGTTGAAATCTCTTCTTGAGTTTGTTAAAAGACAGCGTTCTGAATTTGATTCCTATGAAGAAAAAGGGCAAGTCCATGGAGAAAGAGTATAAACAATCTTCAAAACGATCAAAAAAGAGAAAGTATCATTTTGATAAAGGGCCATCAGCCGAAGTAGTATTTTCCCAGAAACAAAAAGTCAAGGTTGTGTATTTCTGGTAATCATTGACAAACTTTCTTCATCCCTACAACATCGGTTTGACACATATAAAGACATCCATGAGAAATTTGACTTTCTTAAAACTTAACTGAGCTCAGCAATGATGCCGTCCCATGGGCTACAGCGGAGTTATTGTAAGAATATTCAAGTGATTTTGAAGACCCGTAATATGCAGAATTATTCCAATTTTCAGAACGCTTCAAAAAAGTTTTTGTCCAGCCCCATGCTCAGGAACATGAAGTAGCACAGTGCGAAACTCAAAACACAACTAAAGAACTAAAAATGTTGCTGTTTCTGAATGTGCAAAATTTTACACAGTCCTTTCCTTATGTACACATCGCACTTCGCATATATCTCTCAATGATGACATCAAACTGCAGCGGAGAGCAATCATTTTCCAAATTGAATATAATAAAAAATAAAGTTAGAAGTTGCACGGGACAACAAAGACTGAATATGCTCTCGCTAATGATAATTGAAAAGGAATTTGAAAGCTCACTTAGCTTTACTAACTTGATAGATAACTTCACCATGAGAAAAGTTCGCAAACTAAATTTCTAGCTTGAAATAAATAAAAATAAATATTTTAATGAATTTTGGATTCATATAACTTTATATTAATTAAATTGACTTCTATTTAATTTTTTGTCTTATTAAACTCTGCTTTAAAAGTTACAGTCTTCTATTAGCTGCTAGCAATCATTTTATTTAAATTAACGCTGGCGGGACTGGGCCCAAGTTTGAAGTGCAGCCAGGGGCCCCGTGCAGTCTTAATCCGCCCCTGCTCAGTTGTACAATCAGAAGTTTATGGAATGAAAAGAAATTTAAAGCAGTTTCATTTTAAAATTATTTTTTTTTACCTTTTGACTTCCTTGTGCATCAAGGCAGCCAATAAATTATGTCTCGAAATGCGATATTTGGGGACTCTTCCTGCGATATTTGGGGACTCTTCCTGCGATATTTGGGGACTCTTCCTGCGATATTTTGGGACTCTTCCTGCGATATTTGGGGACTCTTCCTGCGACCCCATTCCAATAAAACATAACTATCTCCTCATTCGTCATACTGTATAAACCGGGTAAAAACCTTTTTAAAATGAGTACCTAGATGAATTTAATTGTTGTGAAATAAAAGCTTATACTGACTTATAGAACACCTTTAGGAACGTGCACAAATGACATGGCGTTCCCGGTGATAAGTGGCACTATCTTGATGAATCAGGCAAGTTGATGTTACATTAAAGGTTTTGGTTAAACGTGCATAGCCGTCTGCACAGAGGACCCCCAAGGGAGTTTGTTTATTGAATGAATGGCAGTGTTGACATAGGCCCAGTTAGCGAAGACCGATTTGATGGAGTTGTTTGTTGTTTTGCCGACTTAAGTCCTTTTTGTAACGTTTTACAGAAGTGTGAAATTTCTTTACAACTTCCCTAATTGATAAATAATGAAATGTTTGGATCGATTGAAAACAATAATCCAGGTGAAAAGAATTGGTTTTGATAGCTAGGAACTTGTTCATTGATGCGGGGAATGTATCAGGTCGAGGTTTAATTATTATTTTTCCCCTATCACTAAATCAAAGACAATTCATATCATAATTTCTATAAAAAATACAATATAAAGATGAAGCCCCGTCAAATATAAACAAGAAGTATTCTACATAAGAACCATCTCAACTGTACGTTCGATACAGAAGGGTGGGGTAAGGGTTATCGGGTCACTGAGTGAGAGACTGTAAGAGAAAAGAAAAGAGAGCTCGACAGTTAAAAAAAACAGCCAGCCAGTCAAATGTTGGGCAGTTTTGGACCAGACGCGATAAGATCCAACACACAAGGAAAAAAACGAAAACAAAATTAGGTTTAATTGGTCTCTCGAGACGCCATTACTGCGTACTGTATCTAAAATGTAATTTCCCTTTTCTCTCGCTAGTCAAAGCAATAGGCTTACTAATCTCAACTTATCCATTCTAACTACTTTCAACATCATCCTAATAATTTCTTAACCTGTAGGCTACTTATTATGACAATATCAAACTATTTTTACAATATGCTAGTTTTTATCAAAATATCCTTCTATTCTCACTATATATATTTTTTTCAAAATATCTGACTATTCTCACATTATTTTACTATATTCATAATATCCTAAATATATTTTCAAATATCCATATATTCCCACAATATCTCACTATAATATATTTAAAATAATCCACCAGTTCCACAATATTCTCTCAAAATCCAAACATTCTTAGAGTGTTATAAATATTTTCAAATATCCCTATATTGTCACAATATCCTAAATTTCTCGAAATATCCTACCATTAAAACAACATCACACTATTCTCATAATATTCTAACTATTCTAAACCTATATGGTCTTATTTATTTAAACATTTTCCTAATTTAAAATAACCTAAAAATCTCTTTTAACAAATCTGAATACTATCAGCAACACCATACATTCTCCCAGTTATACCCTAACATCTCTCGACAATATCTCAACTACACTCAATAATTACTAGTAAGCACAATGATATCCTAACTACTTTCAACAATATTGAAACTAAATTTGCTAAAAATTTTGCAAATACTTTCAAAAGTATCTTTCTAATTCTTACAAATATCCTAACTGCTTTCAAAAATATCCTAAGTAGATGTAATTATACCATAACAGCCATCAAAAACAAAATTCTAGATACTCTTACCGTTATACTAATTTCTTCAGTAAACATTCTAAATTCTCTTACCACTATCCTAATTTCTACATGATGACCACACTTTCTTATGTCATCATTCAGACAGTAGAAGAGTGGCAAGGTTTTCTCTCTAATGGCGAGTAACAGTTTCGGCCCACTATCAAAGGTTTTCGTTGAATGGGATTTGCCCTAATCCTGAGAACGCCACAGCTATCTTTCCAAACAAGTGTGAAGCACTTCCGGGATACTTTAACTAAGCTTTAGGAATCAGCCATGTACTAAAATTCTATAACCTAAATTGTCAAAGCAGTTGATATATTTATCCGGTGAAATTATGGACAATTTAAAAACAAAAAACAAAATAAAACTTTACCAGTGATGCTAAACAAATATTAGTGGAGGTGTCAGCCTGGACTAGCTGATAGGCTAAACGTGATGATCGGTGATCTATCCAAGAAGCGTCGTGACTATGCATTATAGTTTTTAAAAGCCCCTGTCATTGTGTGAGACAGTGGTTGTTTGCTATGATGAATGGACTCCAACCCAACAACCGCTTTGTTTGTTTTTAAAAAAAATAAAATTTAGCAAGCCAAATCATTGACTCAATTCATATGTATTTTAAAAAATCCAATAAAACCATTTTCCTATTATATTTGAACTGCTAATTAATTTAATCGTATACTTTAAAAAATCGAACAGTAAATAAATAAATCAGTCTAAAACTATTTTTTTTGAGTCAATAATTTACGTTAAAAGTGTACTTTAGGAGGAGTGGGATAAGACGTATGAACTCAAACAAATAACTTTAAAGAGAAAACTACGCCGTAAACAGGAATACATTGGAGATCAGTCCTTGCAGTCACCAATATTTTGTGAGCAGAGCAAAGAGTTTTAATAAGATTGATGATTTCTTTTGTGCCAGTTGAATACAATGTCATGTTTGTTGACCTTTGAACTCTCAACTCCCTACAGATCCTTACGTCCGAGTCACCGTGTGGCAGTTTGGACAAATCATCGGGCAGTTCCAGACATGTGTCAAGAAAAACACGACAGCACCTGGTTTCAACGAAATTTTCGACACTCAGGTGTGTCTATGACTGTGTCGTTTGCCTGTTGTGTCTAGTATATCTTTATTATGTTGTCCACTCTCAAGGTCTGTGGGAGTAAAGTACAAAGATACTTTATTGTTATATAGCCAGCGGTTGTCTTATCTTTATTAATGTGGGTTTCTTGCCTGTATCATTGTTGTTCTGGCTTGGGAGGTCAATCACCCATTGACAGATAAACTGATTCGTGAGTGACGTAATGATCATGTCACCCAACACCGTTTTGTGATCTGTCCATGATTTGTAGCTGTTTCCAGATTTGTAACTTATCCAAGATATGCCATTGTTATAGGTGATTCTAGAGCAGTGGTTCCCAACCTTTTTTGGGTTGTGACCCTTTTTTTAAAAATAAAAGCCATGTGACTCGTGACCCCCATGAAATTTAAATAAGTCATTTTCAATAACGTTTTTACGAAATAGAGTAAATTTGCTTAATAGTGCTTATTTTTAAGTCAGTAGTTGGCGACCCCCAGAAACCCACAGGCTGTGAACTTCTTTTCTAGAGGAACCCGGTATCTCTAAGAATTTACATTTCAGTGTAAAACTTTCCGTTGCAAAAGTTCTGGAAACTCTGGAGCCTCATAAAAATAGTAAAATTTGTTTAGAGCCTTGAAAGAGCAAACAAATTAAATGGGTTAATAGTCATGAGTTATGAGGGTGACACATGAGGGCATAAAAAATGCGTGTAAATATTTCTTTGGGGGTAAATTTATATAATATTGTACATGTGTGGATTGGTAAACAACAAATGTTTGGCGTTTTTCAATCATGCAAAAGATAACTTAAATAGGCTGTCAGGGCACCAATTGTCAGTATTTCTTTTTACCTCAACCAAAATTTAAGAAAATTGTGATATCTTAAACTGCTTATATTAAGGTTGCATTTAAATTTAAAATATTTTCAGGAAATCGCTGTTTTAATTCAACACCAAATGTATAACCCCATCTTTTATTTAAGTTTTTGTGCCGTGCAATAATTAATTTCTTATAGTAATAATTGTAACGTTTTCCTTGTTTCAGATCAACATTCGATCGAAGGCTTTAAGCCACACTCGAGTTGTGTTCAGTGTACACGACAGAGACAGACTGCGAGGTGACCCAATGCTAGGGCAGGTCATCATGGGCCTTGGGTCCACTGAGGAGAGTGTTATTGAGCACTGGGAGGAGGTCATGGTCGGCAATGGGAGGAAGATCTGTCGATGGCACTACATCATGGACAAGGGAGAAACGCACGATAGCTGAGCACACATCATCGATTGCGTGCTGTATCAATCAAGCCATGGAGAATAACGACAAGTAACAAAGAATGGGAAGAATGAGGGATGTGCCTCGCGCATTTTGAAATGAGTCAAGAAGTTTACAAAGTGAAGTAAAAGTGCGGGGAAATCGAGGAAATGCAGAAAATAATTTAGTGATAAACGTATTGAGCACTTACAAGAAGTGACAGAAGGAAGGAGGACAAAACTGGCCCGTACAGTCAGGCAAGATAAAACATACAACAGGAAAAGTCAGGCATCAGTAATATTCTAATCCTACAATGTTAACGTGATCTCTACTTGCTTAAGTATTATTTCCTCTTCCAACCACCACCGTCTTTAATATAACTGGACCTCACGGCTATTGATTATACCACATACATACACATAATCATGGCGTGAGAATGGTCAATGCGAATATCTTTCATCATTGATCCTTACATTTCTGTGACAAATGTGGCTTTAAAGAAAAAAAATACAAGTCAACGTTGAGCTGAATCATTATTTCCTGCTGGTGTGAACCGTTTCCCGACTTTATAAAAACAACAAATCCCACTATTTTAAGGTAGCTAAACATTCATTCGAGTGTCAGTTCCTGTCGTCTACTTATGGTTGGTTGAACAATTATCAGCGTTCATATTGTGCTGGCAAGCTTCAAAGAGATAATAGAAGTGACATATTTTTAAATCAAATGTTCACTTGTGATTACAAAAATGTTTGTGAAACTATATGATCTAATTTTCAAACATTTTAATTATAGTTATTACTATAAAAACCTACGAATAATGTAATTTTTATGATCACTATATTACATGAAACACTTTATTTCCGTATGTTTGGACTTGATCAAGGATCAACAGTATATGAATTTTATGTTACCATCAATTTTATTCTTTAGTCACATTGCAATTATTGTACTTGTAACAATCAACAATGAAATGCACGACTCTGTTTCTGCACATAATGCTGGCCTATTGAAATAGGTCATGTCATTACTTTAATAAAAGGATTGGGAAAACGTAGACAGGAATCATTGGTTCCTAAAGGGGTCCCGTATTTTGATTGCCACTCATTTTTTATACAAACATATTTCATCAAGTGCAAATTTTGATAATTTATCTTTGAATCTCCTAAGCATGAATCCAATGAAAATTGAAACTCAATCTTTATGGAAGCATGGAGTCCTTTTCATTTTTGTTTACTTACTGTATTTTTTTTTACAGCGATATACTAAGTAAATCGACTTATATTGTATCATAGAATCATAAAATGTAGTAAGAAATGGCTTCATATCGTAAAAGTGTAAGACAAGATCAGACAGATATTTCTGATTAGAAAATTGAATAATAAAATAGAACCTCTTCTCCCAAGAATTCCCGAATCTAAGAGGTATTTCTTATCAGTCCCCACACGACCACACCTATTTACCCCCCCCCCAACCTGGCCCCATATGTTATAAAATGACAGTAACAGATGTTCAAATCACAATGCAACTTCCGTCGCTGCCTTTGTCTCATATAGATGACGAAACGTTTCAAAGCATCACCTCGGTACTTAAAGAGTTGGCACCAAAGATGGACTTGAATTTTTTGTTATTTTAACTATTAGCTCTTTTGCATTTCAATATTTTTTGTTTAAAATGAATTTTAGAACCTTTTTGTTTTTCGTTACTTTTACGTTATCGTGTATTTAGGTTTATTGAAATCTTCTTCATTTGATCCATTAATGTTTTTTTTAATTGCAGACCTATGAGTGTAATAGGGAAAATGGCAGTTAAACTTTGTATACATTACATGATAATTAATAAGAAAACGTTATTTTGTTACATTTGCTTACCGTACACAATCAACGCTTTCAGTCACACTTGCCAACTATATTTGCTAGTATTACATATAGTCGTGTAAACATGGTGAGTTGTGGTGATGTAAAGGTGGTGTGATGGTGCTGAGTGGTGGTGTAAAGGTGGTGTGATGGTGGTGAGTGGTGGTGTAAAGGTGGTGTGATGGTGGTGAGTGGAGGTGTAAAGGTGGTGTGATGGTGGTGAGTGGTGGTGTAAAGGTGGTGTGATGGTGGTGAGTGGTGGTGTAAAGGTGGTGTGATGGTGGTGAGTGGAGGTGTAAAGGTAGTGTGATGGTGGTGAGTGTTGATGTAACGGTGGTGTGATGGTGGTGAGTGTTGATGTAACGGGGGTGTGATGGTGGTGAGTGTTGATGTAAAGGTGGTGTGATGGTGGTGAGTGGAGGTGTAAAGGTGGTGTGATGGTGGTGAGTGGTGGTGTAAGGGTGGTGTGATGGTGGTGAGTGGTGGTGTAAGGGTGGTAAGGGGTGGTGAAACGGTGGTGTCATAGGGGTGAGTCATGGTTTGAAGGAAATGAGTCATGGTGCAAGCAAGGTGAGTTATGGTGTAGGCATTGTCAGTTATCGTTCTAGGACGGTAATTCGTGGTGTAAGGGAGGTTAGTCATGGTGCAAGGGAGGTGAGTCGCGGTGTAAGGGAGGTGAGTCATGGTGTAAGAGAGGTGAGTCATGGTGTAAGGGCGGTGAGTCATGGTGTGAGGGTAGCGAGGGGTGTTGTAAGGGAGGTGAGTCATGGTGTAATGGAGGTGAGTCATGTTGTAAGGGAGGTGAGTCATGGTGTAAGGGTGGTAAGTCGTGGTGTAAGGGAGTTGAGTCATGGTGTAAGGGAGGTGAGTCATGGTGTAAGGGAGGTGAGTCATGGTGTAAGGGAGGTGAGTCGCGGTGTACGGGAGGTGAGTCGCGGTGTAAGGGAGGTGAGTCATGGTGTAAGGGAGGTGAGTCATGGTGTAAGGGATGTGAATCATGGTGTAAGGGAGGTGAGTCATGGTGTAAGGGAGGTGAGTCATGGTGTAGGGGAGGTGAGTCATGGTGTAAGGGAGGTGAGTCATGGTGTAGGGGAGGTGAGTCATGGTGTAAGGGAGGTGAGTCATGGTGTAAGGGAGGTGAGTCATGGTGTAGGGGAGGTGAGTCATGGTGTAGGGGAGGTGAGTCATGGTGTAAGGGAGGTGAGTCATGGTGTAGGGGAGGTGAGTCATGGTGTAAGGGAGGTGAGTCATGGTGTAAGGGAGGTGAGTCATGGTGTAAGGGAGGTGAGTCATGGTGTAGGGGAGGTGAGTCATGGTGTAAGGGAGGTGAGTCATGGTGTAGGGGAGGTGAGTTGCGGTGTGAAGGTGGTGAGTCATGGTGTCAGGGCAGTAAGTCGTGGTGTAAGGGAGGTAAGTCGTGGTGTAAGGGAGGTAAGTCGTGGTGTAAGGGGGGTAAGTCGTAGTGTAAGAGCGGTGAGTCGTGATGTAATGGCATGTTAGGTGTAAGTGCAATAAATCAAGCATGTGTTTATGCCAAACATAGTTTGTATGTTATCTGAATTTAATTTTTTCAGATTATTTAATCATCATTCAGAATCCCGTTCAGTTCATGAAAGCCATTTAATCTGTGTACTTTGTCTTGTATCCATTAGAACGCAGAGTAACTTCCTTTGTGCTTGACCAATATCTAATTCAAAACTTGATTTGAGATCATCTATTCTAAGACAGTTTGTATACATCATTATTTACGAACTTTTCTATTCAGGGAGCAACTATTGATCATTCAAAAAAAAAGTTCCAATTATGCTAGATAACAGAAAATGTTTCTTTTCTTGTGTCTAATAAAATCTATCTCTGCTGTATTTATGGGGAAATATTTTATATAAAAAATTAAAATATATACAATGCTAAAAAACTTATATTTTTTATCTGTACAGAATTGCGTATTAGTAAAGATTCTTAGGTTAGGATAATTTGTATCTTATATATGTTAAATATTCATTCCAATCCAATGAATTCTCAGATCTTTTTATTTTTTCCCCACAAAACATCACTATTACACATTTATCTTTACATTGTTTGGTGTACTGTTATAAATGACATAAATGCAACATTTTTAGGGTATATTTCAACTGTCAAATTGATATTGTACATGATTATTGAAGATGATTTATCCCTAAATGGAATAATTAAGTAAAACCATTAAATGATTTCACAATGATGGTCTCTTTTATTTTTATCGCATAACTCCAGTACATCTCTACTTACAGTTGGAATGGATAAAATATCCAAAACTGTGAAGTTGAGTTCTTCTGACATGTGTTTAATATTGGTCTATCGTAATGTGTGTCCAGACAGAGCCGTGATGTCATGTGTACGAGATGATGATCCTGAAATAGATCCAACAAAGATGTGATACAGTATTCTCATATTCTTTTTTTTTAATTTTGAGTAGTCGATAAGAACAAAAATTGCTTTAAGAATAAAAAAAGTTTTAAAAATAAAAAAAACAAAAAAAAACTTTATTATTAAAGCCAATTATCAGTACAAAGATTACGATAGTTCAGCACTCAATTAAAGGGACATTATTCGTGTTATTTTATAACGTATGTGTTTATTTCGCTTGAGGAAAAAGTAATAATTTTATTACATCCACTGTAATATACATTTGAATCATCTGAAGGATCATCTAAATGTGCCGTTGAGCAATATATCATTTATTTACCGATGTGTAAGTCCACTTGTCACGTGGTCCAATAATACAGTCTTCTAGTGCCACCTCTGCCTTTTCCGCAGCATCATGACAGACGACACATTGTAATGATGTTTTAAGCAGGCCATCAATTTGCAGGGAAAAACCCTGTTTAAAAGTTTTTCAAGAGAAAGTCACAAAAAGTCTCGAAAACTTAAAATCTCATTTTAGCTAAATTTAACAGTAAAATAATTGACATATTAAAAATTTTGAAGGTCAAATATAATGACACGTTATATTTTTTATTTATCATTTAAGTTCAATCAAATCCCACCTGCTTATCGAGTGCATCCTCACACTGAGTCAGATACATTTCCTCCTTGGCCTGGAAAAGGTAATCGTTGTTGTCCAAGCATAGCTCACTCTCTAAATTCTTGACCTTAAAAAAGACCCCCCCAAAAAAAAACGCTGCTAAGAATTCCTAGTTACAGTAAAAAAATTAATACCTTTCTCATATTTTTAAATCCCTTATATTAACTTCACCGTCTTGTCTTACCTGTCCCCAATGAGTGGTTTTTTCATCCAGCACGCCCAGCTCCGGCCAGACGTGCTCCAGGTACCAAGAGAAATCTTTACATCTCAGTCTTGATTTGAGCTGCAACCTTTCACTGAGATCCCCCACGTCCATAAGCTGACCACAGAAGAAATCGTGAATAACTCAAGAAAAATAAAACTGAAGGGCAATTAAATGTTAGCCCTAAATATCAAACTTTTTAAAAAAGAATATGGTTGTACTGTATAAAAGTGAAAACTAGACAAACTAAGAAAAGTATTGTGATTATAACCCTGACGTAAGACATGTGGAAATGAGTTAGGGAAGGAGAACACACGCAAGATTCCGCACCAGCCTTTCAGATATTAAAAATCATTTTATAAAACGTATACCTCTCAATGTTCCCTTTAAGCTGCGCGGCTGCACAGCCGCGCAGATATCTGACCGACGCCGTGCAGCAGTTGAGAATTATCGCGTGACAAATTTTGTAACATACTGTATAAAAATGGATGCTGTGCAACTTTCAACACAAGTTTTTTTCCCTTTGCACACGGACCAACAAACCTTAGAGGGAACATTGATGCCTACCTTGGAAACTTTTTGAGAATCGGATTACATTTGTAATGACTGAACACAACATAATGTCGTGGACCAAAATCTTTGAATCTGTTAACCAAGCTAATACGATAACATAAGACCTAGGGAAAGATCCTCCACACATATGCTTCACACACTCACCCTAATCTCACCTTCATGTCCGGGAATATGTGGTAGACGTATCTTGTGTAGTTCTGCATCCACACACTAGCAGCTCGCTTCAAATTGAAGTGCTCGATTTTTTCTCGCCCACCTGGAAAACTGTAAGGCTGTCCACGAGCCACGTGACCTATCCTGGAGCATGGGACGTGTAGGAGTCGCCCACCACACAGCCACACCTGGAGATTGGACACTGGTCATTTTAGATGGCTATTTGACGGTTTCTTATTTTTCGAACTTTTAAAACCTGTTACGGCAAATAGCTTGCAGTAATTCAAATACAAATTATAATAAAATGTCAGAAGGCCTATTATAACCATTTGTATCTGGTTATTTTTACATTCAATTTTATCTTCCAAGTGGCACATGCGTGACACACAAAAAATTGTGCACTTCGACTTGGAAATAACTATAAAGGTAGGTATTAGTTTTTTAGTAGTCTTACTCATAATTGGTTTGATGGTTATAAAAATTAGTAGCTTTAGAATCTAGTCTCAGTGCTTCTCAAACAGTTTAGTATTGCGGATCGGCAGGAGTTTTTTCCATTGCACCAGGGACCGGTGCACTATTTTCCCTGTACTGTCGTAGTAGCGACATGAGCCCCCACATGGCCCACAGACGTGGTAGCAACATGAGTCCCCCACATGGCCTACAGACGTGGTAGTGACATGAGCCCCCACATGGCCTACAGACGTGGTAGTGACATGAGCCCCCACATGGCCTACAGACGTGGTAGCAACATGAGTCCCCCACATGGCCTACAGACGTGGTAGCGACATGAGCCCCCACATGGCCTACAGACGTGGTAGTGACATGAGCCCCCACATGGCCCACAGACGTGGTAGCAACATGAGCCCCCACATGGCCTACAGACGTGGTAGCGACATGAGTCCCCCACATGGCCTACAGACGTGGTAGTGACATGAGCCCCCACATGGCCTACAGACGTGGTAGCGACATGAGCCCCCACATGGCCTACAGACGTGGTAGTGACATGAGCCCCCACATGGCCTACAGACGTGGTAGTGACATGAGCCCCCACATGGCCTACAGACGTGGTAGTGACATGAGCCCCCACATGGCCTACAGACGTGGTAGCGACATGAGCCCCCACATGGCCTACAGACGTGGTAGCGACATGAGCCCCCACATGGCCTACAGACGTGGTAGCGACATGAGCCCCCACATGGCCTACAGACGTGGTAGCGACATGAGCCCCCACATGGCCTACAGACGTGGTAGTGACATGAGCCCCCACATGGCCCACAGACGTGGTAGCGACATGAGTCCCCCACATGGCCTACAGACGTGGTAGTGACATGAGCCCCCACATGGCCTACTGCCCTAAAACATTTGGCAGAATTCACTTAGTTATATGCTGAGTGTCATCCAACAAGTTTCAAAAGAATAAACACTTGTCTTGGTGTTCGTGGGCGGCAGCTACTTTACTTCACTGATGTTCTTCATCGTCAAGGACTGGAACTATGAATTGTCATCTAAAAATGGTGCTTGAGAATAAAATATGTCAAATGTTGGGCCTAATTTTATCAATGATAAAAATAAATATTAAAAGTCAATGATTGTCTCACTGATTATGTGAGTAACAAAGCCAATTTTAATTAAGACAAATTATGTTGATTTTGTTTCTATGTTCAAATTAAAAATCTTATAAAACATTAGGATTCAAAAAATTGCATAAAATAGTTTT
Source organism: Ampullaceana balthica (assembly GCA_944989445.1). NCBI lineage: Eukaryota > Metazoa > Mollusca > Gastropoda > Lymnaeidae > Ampullaceana > Ampullaceana balthica. Next base: position 775,726 of record CALYLW010000127.1, on the reverse strand, counting down.
TCCCCCCTTTGATTTAGTGTTAACCGATAGACACGAAAATCTTTGAATTTCATTGTCATTGTATCCCTAAATATAGGGATCGAAGTAAAGTGGCGTGCCACTTAAATAAACAGATAGTGAAATCAACCGTTCTATGTTGTCATTGTTATAATAGTTAAAGATACATATAGATTAATCTTAGTATATTAATATTGTAGTTTCTTTAAGTATAAATAAATGCCATATTAAGATTGTATTTTTATTTGAATTTAATGCTTTGTTAACGTAGCTTAATTTAATAAATGGATTTTTTTTAGTAACACAAAAAATATATATGTCTCACAGTATTGTATATTAAACTTCAAAAGAGTTTAAAAGAAATTAAATCTTTTTAAACTTGTCACCAAAATGTTCTCAAGAACAAGGCAATTGCTTTAAATATATTTGTGCCAGTGCCTTGCGGTGCAGCGATTACGGGCAAATAAATTGCAATGCACATCAGATGTTGACATAAAAATGTATTTTAAGATAAATTATTCTTTCTCACTAACAAAATATAGTGCCTATTTGTACACCAATAAAGTTAAATATATAATTATATTATTTATGTATATTTGGATACAAGTTATATCATCCAACAATTTTAAAAAGTATAATCTTACGCATTGATTGCTTTTTGTTTATTTACTATCGCCTTCACTTCGTACTAAAATATTATGTTGAGAACATTCGAAAGAACATCGCTGCAACACCGTGATGTGTTGGGATACCAGCATCATCCGCACTTACAAAACCGAATTGAGTATACGAAGAGAGATATTTTCAAGTGAATCTAGAATGAATTCGTTTCGCTAAGGGGCAGTCCATAAAGTAAGTCAAGCTATTTTTGACAATTTTACCCCCCTCCCCCTGTCACAAACTGTCACAAATCTCGGACCCCCCCCCCTAAAGTACGTCACACTTTCTAACAAAAATAATTTTTATTAAAAAAATTAATTAAAATGTAATATAAAACACCGTGACGTCACACATAGCCGACCCCCCTCCCCCTGTCACAAACTGTCACACTTTCTTTTAGTATGGCGTGTTTTCATTTTATGTGCTTATTGCCGAAAAATTGACATATTCTATAAGATTATTATTAATGGTTGCAAATGGAGGATCATAATTATATTTTTCAATCCTTTCTTAATAACTTCTGGGGACCAGAGATGGATGGCCCACGGACTTTGAATAGCACTGGTCTAGTATATAAATTTTGTTGAGTTTATGGGCTTGGAGGCAGGGTGAAATACGATTATTTCGCTTCTGAGTTTGCTTAAGTGTGAGGGTTTTAATACGAAATCTTGTAAACGACTAAATATTTAAAGTCATGTATCAAGTTTATAATTTAATAAAATTAGATAATTTAAGTAGACGTCGAAAAAACTTTTTCATTTTGTTATTCATATCTGAATTTTCTTTAAAAGTCTGTAAATACATTTTTTATTTGCTCGCATCAATAAGGATATTTTTTTATAAAAATAATAACATAAACGACACATATTGTTTCATTGTTCCTTTGTTTAAAATCATTTTTATGTTAGGCCGTGTGCCCCCAAAACATACATGTGGCGCGCCCGCCACTGCTCCCCCCCCCCGCACCGGAAACGAAAAGATTCCGGCCTTTCCCCACCACCAGCCCCGTAAGGTAGGTGTGTAAAACAATGACACTTGTGTTAGATACAGGAAGTGACAATTTTATGGCCATTGGACTGAACTATAGGGTTGGGGATCATTACGAAACGACGGGGGAAACCTAAGTTGCTAATCGCAGGACATGGGTTAGGGATTGAAAGATGGAACATTTTATTGCTCACACCAAGGGGCATTCTCGAGTGTCAGCCACATACCCTTGGTGAGCAATATAAGGAGAGGATGGTAGGAGACAAGACAGAGTCACATACCCCAGGGTTAAGAAGAGAACATGTAGGTACGACATGTACGAGACGTAGGACATTGCTTTAGAGATAGTCGTCATTAGGACATAAACTGTAGCAAAAACTGTATACTCTGTTTCCTGTGTTAGTTCAAGAACTTAGACATCACTAAATGTGTACCTAAGCAAAGAAGTTATTCCAATAAACAGTTAATCAAACTATAATTCTCACGACCTGCATTTAGTTAGTTGTATCATTTGCTGTTCAGTTAGTGTGTGTGCATAGCATATATTGAAAATTAATATAATACATCGTAGCCACCAGTCGGCTACATATGTTAGTCCATTCATTTCTATAAAAATATATTCTTAAATATCTTCTTTTTGTCTTACATTCTTGTGTATTTACTTAAATTATGTTATATTTTGTTTCAGTCTTTCACATTGATAAGATTTCCTCTAACTCTAAGTGTTCCTGACACTCAAGAAATTAATGATGAACTTACTCTCCAAGACATCTCCAGGTTCTCCCCTCCCCACACTGTCATCTTGTCGTCATATCCGCCAAGATGTACGAAATATTTCCTGTCGATGGCAAAAGCTGCTCCAACCATTGACGCACCGCTATTGAAAAGAAATGTTTACTTTAGATGAGATGAATATAAGAAAATAATCAATGGTCTTATTTAATTTTGAATAAATTGAAAACATAAGCCATTTTTTCAGTTTCTGTTTTATTTCTGTTAACATTTTTTTGTCGAGAAAAACAGTATCCGGTGAAAGGGAAAGTAAGTATGTCATATTGACACGACTAAAGAATTTTACAAGCTTTTACAAGTGTAAACAATAGGCCTACCGCACTACCACACTTACTCCCCTCACTACCACAAACTTAATCCCCCCAATACCACCAATTTACTCCCCTCACCACCACACTTAGGGGCCGTCCATAAAGTACGTCACGCTATTTTTGCCACTTTTTAACCCCCCCCCCACTCCCCCTGTCACAAACTCTCACAAATCTAGGACCCCTAAAGTAAGTCACACTTTCGAACAAAAATTTTGTTTTTTATTAACAAAATAATGAAAAATTAATATAAAACAGCGTGACGTCACACATGGCCGGACCTCCCCCCTCCCCTGTCACAAACTGTCACACTTTCTTACACCCCCTCCCCCCTCTGGAGCGTGACGTACTTTATGGACGGCCCCTTACTCCCCTCACGACCACAAACTTAATGCCCTCAATACCACCAATTTACTCCCCACGCTACCACAAACTTACTCCCTTGGCCTCCTGGGATCGTTTCCTACTTGATCATCTCTAAAAAATGTTTCAAAGAAGACGAGCCGCCAGTTCCAGCCGTATCTTGTCAGGTAGTTGTCGTTGTATTTGTAAAAGAGAGTATCGTGCTGCACGTAGTCCAGAGTTGCCATGGCAACCACTGACCTGTCTTTAGCTATTTCCGTCAACAAGGGCTCTATCCTGAGATTGAAAGTGATACGCGTTTGCTGTAGCTTCAAGGTATTTTACCTTCTCACAGCTGTGCTCAATACGACTAAAAATGTGTACACTGTGTCAAAAAATTACATTCGATTTTAAAAGTAAAAGTATTATGGCTGATAAAAAAAATAAGTTCTTGATCTGTGCAACAACAAACTTTTTTTCGTCGTTCTCCATACATTCATATCCACTATGAGTCCACCCAAGAACACAGGCAAGATTCCACACCAGGAGTGAATTTAAAAGACTCATACAAAGAAAGAAACTTATTCAAAGTTCGTCTTTTACTTTATTCATTAATAAAACAAACCCGTAAAAACAAAGTTTTTGACTATAAATCCCTTATATATGAGACATAACTAACAGTATTGATTATATTCAAACATTTACAGACTGAATCAACTCAACTTTGCTTCATAACCCTGGGAGAGGGGAAAAGCCTGGTCACCGATCGCTGGTCCGAGCTCAGCGTGACACGTAAAATGTAAACAAAAGCACGCCGGTACTTCGATGGGTCGCGTCAAAGCGTCAACTCAAACTCTCAGGTGGTAAAAAAAACAATAACAAACAGTGAATTTGAATTACATACGTTATAAAGGAAAAACTAAAAAATGCATTAATTTAATTACGGTACGTTCGATCGATCTGAAATTTTGATACGATGCATTGTTAGGTAAGACGGGTCCATGTGCCAAATTTCAGCTCGATCGGATCACGGGTAGTGGGTCATTTTTTACTTTTGTTTTTTTTTCGCCCGACCGACGTACGAAGAGAGAGTTGACGACAGACAAGATTTCGAAGTTAATATAAGGGATTTAAAAATATTTCGCTACATTTAGTTCACATCCAAACTTTTCACAATAATAATTTTATACATAATCATCTTTATAATATAAATGATGTTCCATTCTATGTTGCTTTTTGTTTCTAATATAAAGTTTCTGTAAGCACGTTTTTAAAATTACTTTTGATTACCAGTCAACATTGACTTCCATATGGCTGTCAAAAAAGACGAGGATCTCCCCTTTGGCTTCAGCGCTGCCACGCATGCGTGACTTTGTCAGTCCCACTCGTTCTAAGTTGCGCACTAGACGAACCAGTCCTTTGGGAAAACTGTTGTTGATGTAGTCTTCCAATGGTTCGTGCAACTGTTCTGGAAACTTAGGATTGGTTTTATTATGTAGCAAACTATTTATTCGGTCACTTAGTCCTGGGTAAGGTTTTCTCAAAGGAAAAAAATCAATTAACTTGATATCTTAATTATAATTATGTGATACTGGACAAACGTCAACTCAAAATATAAATAAGAAAAACCCGTAAAAAACCAAGTTTTTGACTATAAATCCTTTATGTACGAGAAGTAAATAAAAGAATGTTCATTATAATACGCAGTGCCAGACCATACAGAAATACAAAATTGCAGTTGAGTCGTAAAACATGTTTAATATAATGCGCACCGATCAGAAATATGTTTATAAAAAGAGTTGTCAATAAAATACGCACCTTATTGCGTGACAGAAAGGTTGTTCAATATAATACGCACCGCGACGCTCTATCTCAAAAAATAGCATGATACATAGGAATAAATAAAATAATCTAAAAAATCAATAATTTAATTACGGTACATGCGATCGATCTGAAATTGTAATACATAGTTTGTATTATCGGTACAAAACTGCCTGCAAAATTTCAGCTCGCTGGCTTACGAACAAGTGGGTTAAAAATTGCTCAAAAGTTTTGGCGACAAGGGCGGGCGGTCGGTCGGTCGGTCGGTCGGTCGGGCGGCCGCAGACACCACGAGTTAATATAAAGGATTTAAAAAACTAGATACGACCTGAGGCGTAGCATACCCCGCAGACTTGCTCATAGATTAGCGCAAAGAAAAAGGAGGGTGGGGGTTGGTAGAAAGGACACAAACAACAGCACGAAGAAAGAAAACAACGTGAGTGAACTTGGGGGGAGGGGAATCGCCGACGCATTGTTTGTCTCCGGATATGCGTACTGTGGTTGTTGTTACATGCCCCCTCCCCCCCCCCGCGCACACCCTTCACTACCATCGCTTGCCAACCAAACCATAAACTGTGATTGGTCGACCCCAGCAAAGGTCATTCGTCATGGTTATTTGCACGCGACTTGTTCTTGTTCTGGTGAATTATATATACTATATAATAAATGGCATTTTCTGTCCGGTCATCGATAGCAATTGGTCCCTCAAACTCCAACAGGCTCCTACAGCCAATCACGGGCGAAGAAAAATTAAATCTCATTTTCATATTGAACGACGCTCAAAACGAGTTATTGTTGGTGCAGTATTTTTCCAAGACTTTATTTTGAGAGGTACGCCTGGGATTTGTAGTCAAAAACTTTGTTTTTACGGGTTATTTATTATAACACTGGACCGACCGCGGAGTGTGTGGGGGGGAGGTAGGGTCTCTGGACAGACCAGCTGCGTGGGAGGGGGGTAGGGTCTCTGGACAGACGACGGCATGGGGGGGGGGAGATAGTGTCTGTGGAAAGACCACGGTGTTGGGGGAGGTAGGGTGTCTGGACAGACCAGCGGTGTGGGAGGAGGTAGGATCTCTAGACAGACGGGGTTGAGTAATATTGTTATAACTATAATGTATAGTATTTTGACGTGATACACATGTAAGCCCGGTCGAGACGGCGGGTCTCTCGACAAACGACGGTGGAGGGGAAGTAGGTTCTCACGACAGACCGCGGTGTTGCGGTGTTAAAGACCGTAGGTTCTCTCGACAGACGGGGTTGGTTAATGTTGTGATGTCCTACCATGAACTTCACAGGTCACCCTACACTTATTCCCGTACTTGGGCGGGCTTTGTTGCTAGTATATAGATAAGAACTTAACTGCGTCCATTTCTTAATTTCAAAGTAAGATTAATGAATTTTTTTTAATGAAATTAAAAATGTGTTGAAAAAATATGTAGATCTACCATTCTTCTGAATCAATAATGAAAAAAACCCCGTAAAAAACCAAAGTTTTTCACTATAAATCCTTTATGTACGAGACGTAACTAAAAGAATGTTCATTACAATACGCAGCGCAAGACCATCCAGAAATACAAAATTGCAGTTGTGTCGTAAAACATGTTTAATATAATGCGCACCGATCAGGAATATGTTTATAAAAAGAGTTGTCAATAAAATACGCACCTTATTGCGCGACAGAAAGGTTGTTCAATATGATACGCACCGCGACGCTCTATCTCAAAAAATAGCATGATACATAGGAATAAATAAAATAATCTAACAAATCAATAATTTAATTACGGTGCATGCGATCGATCTGAAATTTTGATACATTGTTTTTATCATCGGTACAAAACTGCCTGCTAAATTTCAGCTCGCTAGCTTACGAGCAAGTGGGTTAAAAATCGAACAAAAGTTTTGGCGACAACGGCGGGCGGTCGTGGGCGGTCGGTCGGGCGGCCGCAGACACCACGAGTTAATATAAAGGATTTAAAATAAAACAAACCCGTAAAAACAAAGTTTTTGACTATAAATCCCTTATATATGAGACATAACTAACAGTATTGATTATTTTCAAACGCTACAAACATTGACAGACTGACACCGAGTGATGTCCCTTGTCTTTAATAAATGGGGGTGGGACGTGAGGGGGTGTCGGCACGACGGTCAACGTCAACTCAAACTCACGTGGAAGTGGAAGAAAAAAACAATAACAAACCGTGAATTTGAATTACATACCTCATATAAGGATAAACTAAAAATGCATTAATTTAATTACGGTACGTTCGATCGCTCTGAAATTTTGATACGATGCATTGTTAGGTTAGACGGGTCCGTGTGCCAAATTTCAGCTCGATCCGATCACGGGAAGTGGGTCATTTTCGACTTTTGTTTTTCCGCCCACCCGCCCAGCCCATGAGATGACGACAGAGACGGCCGCGAAGTTAATATAAGGGACCCGCCCGCCCAGCCCATGAGATGACGACAGAGACGGCCGCGAAGTTAATATAAGGGATTTAAAAACTCACTAACGTATCAAATTTTTTTGAGTAAATAATTTTTTCACGATGTTCGTTGTTTAAACAAGACATTCTAGTGTCATTGCTTGTTCGTTCCCTTACAGATATTTCAATGGCGATGATTAGTGTTTTGACTTAGCCCAAGCAGTTTGAACTACACATAAATCTGACCTAGTGACTCTTTCTAACTAATGGGATTGTACTACACATAAATCTGACCTAGTGACTCTTTCTGTCTAATGGGATCGTATCACTCACAAATCTGACCTAGTGACTCTTTCTATCTAATGGGATCGTAATACACATAAATCTGACCTTGTGACTCTTTC
>CALYLW010000127.1:42534-125405 GCA_944989445.1 Ampullaceana balthica | reverse complement strand
ACTGTCAGTCGCTGCAAATTTATGTTAATATATTTATTTTAATTTGAATTTATTTTATTATTTTATTCGATATTTTAACAGTTTAAACGTTTTAGTAAATATGGCGGCGTTGCGCTAGTCGTTTGAAGTAAACACGAAATTGTCTTAGTGAATTTGTTTATTAAATTTATATCTTTATAACTTCAAATTATTAATTTCTATAATTATGTTACATTTGTTATATGTTTTAAAAAATTTATAAGTAGAATTATCTTGATATTATCGAATTGTAAAATTGTATTTTTTAAAGATATTTTTAGATATTTGGCATTTGGCAATTTGCGGGGGAAATAGTTCCGAAAGGCGAATAGTTCCGAAAAAACCCAATATCCGGCCGGGGCGAATGTCCGGAGCAGTTTACGCTTGGTCCCTAATAACTAGATACGACCCACCGCGTAGCATACGCCGCAGACGTGTTCATAGATATTGCAAAAAACGGGGGTGGGGGAGGGGGAACGGACACAAACAAAGCACGAAGAAAGGAAATCAAAGTGAGTGAACGTCAGCGGGAAATGTTGGTATCGAAACACGCGCTGTGTGGTTGTTGTTAATTCCCCCCCCTACCCTATACCACCCTTGCCAACCATAAATAAACTGATTGTTTGACCCTAGCGAAGGTCATTCGTCAAGTTTGTTTGCTCGCGTCTTTTGCTTGTTCAAATGTATGCTGAATTATATATATATATATATATATATATATATATATATATATATATATATATATATATATATATATATATATTAGGGCTGCGGAAATTGTCGATTAATTTCTCGATTAATCGTTTAAAATTGTATCGATTAAATATTGATTAAAATAACTTTAATCGTTAAAAATTCTATTAAAATTTAAGAAAATATTTATAATATTTAAAAAAAAATTTAATAATAAATAAATAATTATTAATAATTAATCATACTTTATATACATTTTTTTATGTACAAAATTCTCCCGCTTAATATTCAAATTTATTTTATTGATCCATGTGGACCGGAAGAAACTAAAAAAAAATTGTCCACAGACAGGAATGAAAGCAAGTTAATAAAAACTTTGGTAAAAAACAAACCCGTAAAAACAAAGTTTTTGACTATAAATCCCTTATATATGAGACATAACTAACAGTATTGATTATTTTCAAACATTTACAGACTGAATCTGTCTTAACTCAACTTTGCATCATAACCCTAGTGGGGGGAGGAGTGGGTGGGTGGGGGGGAGAGGGGAAAAGTCTGGTCACCGATTCGCTTGACCGAGCTCAGAGTGACACGTAAAATGTAAACAAAAGCGCCCGTCGCTTCGTTGGGTCGCCTCAATGCGTCAGCTCAAAATTTCACGTGGCAAAAAAACAATAACAAACCGTGAATTAAAATTACATACCTCATATAAGGATAAACTAAAAATGCATTAATTTAATTACGGTACGTTCGATCGATCTGAAATTTTGATACGATGCATTGTTAGGTCAGACGGGTCCGTGTGCCAAATTTCAGTTCGATCGGATCATGGGAAGTGGGTCATTTTTGACTTCTGTTTTTCCGCCCGCCGAGCCCAAGACAGAGAGAGAGAGAGAGAGACGGCCGCGAAGTTAATATAAGGGATTTAATAAAACAAACCCGTAAAAACAAAGTTTTTGACTATAAATCCCTTATATATGAGACATAACTAACAGTATTGATTATTTTCAAACATTTACAGACTGAATCTGTCTTAACACAATTTGCTTCATAACCCTAGGGGGGAGGGGTGGGTGGGGAGGGGGAGAGGGGAAAAGTCTGGTCACCGATTCGCTTGACCGAGCTCAGAGTGACACGTAAAATGTAAACAAAAGCGCACCGTCGTTTCGTTGGGTCGCCTCAATGCTCAAACTTTCACGTGGCAAAAAAACAATAACAAATCGTGAATTTTAAATTACATACCTCATATAAGGATAAACTAAAAATGCATTAATTTAATTACGGTACGTTCGATCGATCTGAAATTTTGATACGATGCATTGTTAGGTAAGACGGGTCCGTGTGCCAAATTTCAGTTCGATCGGATCATTGGAAGTGGGTCATTTTTGACTTCTGTTTTTCCGCCCGCCGAGCCCATGAGATGATGAGAGAGAGACAGACAGAGAGAGACGGCCGCGAAGTTAATATAAGGGATTTAATAAAACAAACCCGTAAAAACAAAGTTTTTGACTATAAATCCCTTATATATGAGACATAACTAACAGTATTGATTATTTTCAAACATTTACAGACTGAATCTGTCTTAACACAAGTTTGCTTCATAACCCTAGGGGGGAGGGGTGGGTGGGTGGGAGGGGGAGAGGGGAAAAGTCTGGTCACCGATTCGCTTGACCGAGCTCAGAGTGACACGTAAAATGTAAACAAAAGCGCACCGTCGTTTCGTTGGGTCGCCTCAATGCTCAAACTTTCACGTGGCAAAAAAACAATAACAAATCGTGATTTTAAATTACATACCTCATATAAGGATAAACTAAAAATGCATTAATTTAATTACGGTACGTTCGATCGATCTGAAATTTTGATACGATGCATTGTTAGGTAAGACGGGTCCGTGTGCCAAATTTCAGTTCGATCGGATCATTGGAAGTGGGTCATTTTTGACTTCTGTTTTTCCGCCCGCCGAGCCCATGAGATGATGAGAGAGAGACAGACAGAGAGAGACGAGACGCGGTGAAGTTAATATAAGGGATTTAATAAAACAAACCCGTAAAAACAAAGTTTTTGACTATAAATCCCTTATATATGAGACATAACTAACAGTATTGATTATTTTCAAACATTTACAGACTGAATCTGTCTTAACTCAACTTTGCATCATAACCCTAGTGGGGGGAGGGGTGGGTGGGTGGGGGGGGAGAGGGGAAAAGTCTGGTCACCGATTCGCTTGACCGAGCTCAGAGTGACACGTAAAATGTAAACAAAAGCGCACCGTCGTTTCGTTGGGTCGCCTCAATGCTCAAACTTTCACGTGGCAAAAAAACAATAACAAATCGTGATTTTAAATTACATACCTCATATAAGGATAAACTAAAAATGCATTAATTTAATTACGGTACGTTCGATCGATCTGAAATTTTGATACGATGCATTGTTAGGTAAGACGGGTCCGTGTGCCAAATTTCAGTTCGATCGGATCATTGGGAAGTGGGTCATTTTTGACTTCTGTTTTTCCGCCCGCCGAGCCCATGAGATGAGAGAGACAGACAGAGAGAGACGGCCGCGAAGTTAATATAAGGGATTTAATTAAACAACCCCGTAAAAACAAAGTTTTTGACTATAAATCCCTTATAGATGAGACATAACTAAAAGTATTGATTATATTCAAACATTTACAGACTGAATCTGTCTTAACTCAACTTTGCATCATAACCCTATGGGGGGGGGGAGGGGTGGGTGGGGGGAGAGGGGAAAAGTCTGGTCACCGATTCGCTTGACCGAGCTCAGAGTGACACGTAAAATGTAAACAAAAGCGCACCGTCGTTTCGTTGGGTCGCCTCAATGCTCAAACTTTCACGTGGCAAAAAAACAATAACAAATCGTGAATTAAAATTACATACCTCATATAAGGATAAACTAAAAATGCATTAATTTAATTACGGTACGTTCGATCGATCTGAAATTTTGATACGATGCATTGTTAGGTAAGACGGGTCCGTGTGCCAAATTTCAGTTCGATCGGATCATTGGAAGTGGGTCATTTTCGACTTTTGTTTTTTCCGCCCGCCGAGCCCATGAGATGATGAGAGAGAGACAGAGAGAGAGACAGAGAGAGAGAGACAGAGACGGCGGTGAAGTTAATATAAGGGATTTAAAAATAGCTGACGTTTTCAGCGTATGGAAACAGGGGAAATAACTCAATAATTATTTTAAAAAATCAATTACCTGTTTTTTGTTACTTCCCTTGAAATGTTCAGTTATATGACGTCAGATATTTATATTTTTGCTTTAATGGAAATTATCGATTAATTAATCGATAATTTTTCAAAAGTTAATGATTAAATTTACATTAATGGATAACAGCCCTAAATATAAGTGTATATATATATATTATATATATATATATATATTATATATATATATATATATATATATATATATATATATATATATATATATGTATGTATATAATTTTCTTGAGTTTTACCATAAATTTGGATTATGATTTTCAAACCAATATATATTGTTATTCTGGTTTTAGGAAAAGTACAAAAGCGCCAAAGACAGAACAGAAAAAAATATTTAAAGGAAAATGGCCCATGCTGCCAAATTTTTACGCAGCAAATAAATATTATCCATGGAAACGAACCCTGCTCAATCAATTTGGTTGACATGCATCTCACCATGCATCTTAACATAGCATTACAACCTCAAGCAAAAATATTAGCTTATTTATTTTATGTAATGTTTCACTATTTGCAAAGTTCTTCTCCTATAAATACAAAACATTAAGTTCTCCAACCCATCCAATCAAACAGCGCAATATTTGACGCGTCAAAAGTCCCGTGCCAAAAAAAGTAGTAGATAATGACTTGCTTTCTAAACTTTAATTGGGAGTTGACTAAAAAGAGACATACAATTTAAGAATTAAATTTTACATGTATGCTCGAATTTTTAATATGCAAATATGTGGCTAAACTTTAAATCATACTGAATGTGTCTCGTTCAATTTAACACATTTACTCTCAAAATTCATTTTAATGTTTCTTCATTAATACATGCACAGTCAAAAACTTTGCAAATGAAAAACATACAACTATTGATATATATATTTAGATTTATTATTAGATTTTTGAAGTATTGAAAATTCTAAATATTTAAAAAATCAAAAACAGAACTTCATAATACTTGTTTTTCTAAAACTGAGTTTTGTACCCCAGTAAAGTTTAATAAACCTAAGAATATTTTATCTCCAAAAGGATAATTGTTCAGAGAATGAAAATCATTTCACAGTGAATAATTAATAACGTTTTCTTTCCTTCTTCATAGAAACTTTTAGAAATATTATATTCACATATCTACAGAGTCAGTAAGTCTTTTGCCTGAATGTTTTTTTAAACATCGTTGTCGTTTAAGTGTCATTCCTTAAAGAACACTTGTTTCGGGAGCCATGCACGTGTCAGCTCCCGAATGCTGGGTCCAGAAAGGAGGGTACTTGAGAGGCCTAATGAGGAAACAGAGTTGATTTTGGTTTATATTTAGATTTTAAACATTTTTCTTTAATCATCCACACATTAAAAATGCTGCTACACAAGATTCATATTAGATTTAAATGTCTACATTGACAGTACCCCCACACCCCATTTTTTTTCTTCAGTGAACACTACAACTAATATCTATCTAGTTATGAAAAATGTAAGGGCGCTTTTGTATTTCCTGTATTTTTTATAGAAAAAGTGTCAATCAGCGTCTTTAGAGATCCACAAACTAAACAAAAGTTTTATTTCGTCATTTTTAAATAGATTTTCTTTGCAAACTGGAATCTGACAACACTCTTATATACTTATTTAAACACGAGTCGCGTAAAAACGCTCAAATTTTCGTCAAACCAACTAGGGCTATATTAAACATTAAAAGTTACATTAAAATAAATGAAATGTTGAGGATTGTGGAGTTTTCTCAAGTGATAAGCATTGAATGACGTTAATTTTTGAACAAGTTGAATATGTCAACAAACACAGATCTTTTTTGAAATTATTTTCTGACTTATTTCCTTTACCATCAGTACGTAGTTAAATATTTTTATCGCAACAGACTTTGATGCACAGTGTTATCGTGAGAAATAAAACATTTGTTTCTTATCAGTAAATTCTGAAGCCTAAAGAAAAAAGAGAACTACATGTCTATTCAGCATCTAAGAAAGGCTATCTCATAATTATTTTAATGAGCGAAATATAAAAGTATGGCATTATAAGTCTTGCATTATAACAAGTTTGTAATATCAGCACAGTTTCACCAATATCAATATTTGAAATATAATCTTTCAAAATAGGCGTTCCAATTGAATCTGAACTCTCTTTCGGTGATTAATACGCCTCCTGTAGACAAATACACATTTTAAAGATTACTTTTAACTTCATTAATCACTGTTTTAGTAAATATATATTTTAATTCCTTTTTGATATATTTAAATTAGGGAATGCGGAAATTAACGATTATTTTCTCGATTAATCGTTAAACATTTTAATGATTAAATTATTTTTTAACGATTAATCGACCCATCACTTACAAATTATTGGAAGTCAAAAAAGTAAAAAAAATATATATAAAAAATAGCGGCCGATAAATAATAAATTTCCTGACGATTACAAGAACATTTTGGTTTTAAATTATTGACTGACGGGAAATGTTCAAAATGTAGATAAAGTTTGCCTACAATTGTTCTAACACTTCGCCTACTTATCAAACCAAATTAAAAGCGTATTAAGCTAATGGCAGTAATGGAGTCTAGCTCAGAGACAGAAAATGACTACAGGTCTTCTGATGAATTACTGCGTTACAAAATGGAGATGAAAGTTCCTGAATTCATTAACCCTCTACAATGGTGGAAACTTAATGAACACCGATATCCGATAATGTCATTCCTTGCTAAGACTGTTTTGTGCATACCAGTTACCTCAGTTCCATGTAGAATGATTGTTCAGCTCGGCTGGTTATATTGTCAATTAGACCCGCTCATCACTTGAACCAAATAATGTCAACACACATTTCTTTTATGCGTAGTTGGTTAAAAGATGACATATAAGGAGACATTCCAGTGTTATTTAGATTTTCAACAAGAACGTTTGATAAGTGTTAATTTTTAATTTTTGGCTTTAATCAAAATTAACGATTAATTAATCGTTAATTTGTCAAAAGTTAACAATTAAATTTAAATTAATCGTTACGATTCTTGCAACAAATAATTGGTTTGAAGCATGGCTTTATTAAAATATTCGAACTACTCGAACAGATCACATGTAAACTAACCAGACTGTGCTTTCGTGCTCTGCTATCAATCAGATAAATTAAATAAATCTATAGCAAGGAGACATGGTAGGCAATGACTTTCAACAACTTTTTTTTATAATTTTTTTTTAGAAACGTACCGTTCTCATCCCAGAGTCTGAAGATGTGTGCGAAGTCCTGTGAGTTGAGGACCTCATCACCTACTCTGTCCAACTGAAGGAAGAATGTTCCCGGGGGCCCCTTAATGTCGTTTTTTTCCTCCTTATATTAGCTATTTAAAATTAGTTTAAGCGTTAGATAATGAGAATATAACTGGATTTTGACCAAACTTAGTACATAAAAACTTAAGAGGATATATTAAATTACTATAGGGCACTGAACTCCTAATGTCCATTCCCTTGCAGCTGGAGGCCCCAAATGTCTTTTTTACTGAACGTTTATAATTGTATTCCCCATTCAATTTTACACTATATTGAGAAATATTGAGTACAGTGGCAATAAAAAAAATTAAAATATCACTTATTTTTGGGGCCAGGGCCCTTAATATCGTTTCTTCTTTTGTAAGCTTTTTAATTATTTATTTATTTATCCGTTTGTTATGAAACTTGGACTTTTTTTGCACACTTCCGCGAAGGTTTCTGGCATAATTATTTTTAAAACATACCACTCATTGGCTTCTTTACATTTTTTCAATTTACTGAGATCTTTGCATCGCACGACCGGTGTGCTAGTCTATATATATATGTTTGTACCTGAAAGTATGTGGTCATAATATAAAAGTAGACATACTATATGTATTATGGCATTAAAATATGACTTAATGTTTTGGAAGTTGATATGATACTTGCACCAGCTTTAATAAACAATAGGATAAGTAAACAGGAGCACGGTGGTCGAGTGGGATGCGCGCTCGGCTGGTGTAACGATAGTCACGTGTTCGAATCCATGTGAAGGCAAGGCCTAGGGCGTTCCTGAGTCCACCCAGCTTCGAATAGGTCACTAGCTGGGGGAAATAAAGGCGGCTGGGTAATGCGTGGAACCATCATGGCCGTGGCCTGTGAACGCTGCATCACTTGCCAACAGACCGGCATGGTCTGTGAACGCAATAATCTTATGTATAGAAGGAGCGTCTGTATAGATTAGACAAGTTACTTTTTTTTCTCACACTTAAATTTCTAAATAAAAACATAAAAAAATTTTGTAATTAAAAAGATACATAGTAATTATCAAACAGGAAAATGTTTAAACAATAGATCGGAAGTTTCAAAATCTTGTAGCACGGATTTATTACTACTATCTCAACCTGGATGGATCACGTGTCCGTTACACACCGCTTTGTCAGTGTTGAGCTGATATTCCTGCACCACAAATCACCAAAGTTGTATATCTTTAATGACAAATATATATTACTTTATTACTCGAAAGTCAAATGCCTAAAATCAAAATCTACAATATTATCATATATATATATTTACCCTCAATTATGTATGACTGACTCACTTTGCCCTAACGCTAAGGGACATCACTCTGCTTTTTAAAAATTGAAAATATAGACTTAAAAATCATATCATAATCATTTTGGTTTCCAGATTAACATTAAACAAACAACGCACGAACCTTTGACGTCAGCATTTGTGTTGTAAACAGTGCTGACTGACTCAAAGAGTTATTTTTTGGTGCAGTAACTTGGTGCGCTGCTTTCTAAAATTAGTTTAAAAATCGTGTGGTGATTAGCACTGTAAAAAAAAATATTATATAAACTAGCGTATCACCGTTAAAAATCACGGCAGTTTTCAGCTGAAATCTATTTATTTTTAAAAAATGCACTTTTTTCAGTTTGCCTACGGCGCCGACCTTTTCAATGCCCAACTAACTTGTCCTTGTTTGATAAATACGAAATATTAAACTTTCTGAAATGTACACAAAGTATTTTATAATAGGGGTTGTAGGGCGCCTACGGCGCCCCCTTTGTTTTTTTTTATTTTATAATTAACCGTCATCAAATCCTCTTTTTACATTGTTCCCTTATCCAAAATTAAAATATGAGCTAAAACAATGACGTCATATAATATTTTTTTACAGCGCAACTTCAATTTGCACACCTTTTGATGCATTGGTGCAGTAATTTGGTGCGCTGCTTTCTAAAATTAGTAGCGTCACGGACAAACACTACAGACGTGACATTGCAAATTATATTGTTTATACTTTGTGTACATTTCAGAAATATTTGACCAAAAAAAAGTGGGCGTCGTAGGCGCCCCAAAACCCCTATTATAAAATACTTTGTCTACATTTAAGGAAGTTTAATATTACGTATTTATCATACAAGGACAAGTTAGTTGGACTTTTGAAGAAGGTGGGTACCGTAGGCACCCTAAAATAAGTGGGCGCCGCAGGCGCCACAGCACAACCTAGTTCTTGATATTATATCAATAACATATTAAAATACTTATGACTAACATTGTACAACAATCCATCGAAAAAAGACATATAGTATCTCAGTAACACAGGAGACTATGTCACGTCTCTCTCTCTCTCTCTCTCTCTCTCTCTCTCTCTCTCCTCTCTCTCTCTCTCTCTCGCTCTCTCTATCACTCTCTCTCCCTCTCTCTCTCTCTCTGTCTCTCTCTCTCTCACTCTCTCTCTCTCTCTCTCTCTCTCTCTCTCTTTCACTCGCTCTCTCTCTCTCTCTCTCTCTCTCACTCTCCGACACACATACTACATATATTACACCATCCAGTCCCTCATCACTATATCTGTTCACTAGGGTTGTGTACATCTGGTGAATACAGTTGACTCTGACCCTGAACACATGACAACAGAAATTCTTATACCTTGAAAACAACTTACAATGATTTCAAAGCACATATTTGTATTTCCATCGTTACACAAGTCTTTAAAAATCCAGGTCATTTGTTCAAATTCCATTTGTGTCGAGTCACATCATCTGCAAGGTATGACCACATCCATTGTTGTTCTTAGTCCGTCGCGATCGTTTAGGACCATTCTCATCATTTTAGCCACGTGTTTGACAGTCTCGTGTGTCATAAGGTGGCTTATTAGCCATATTTTCGCCCGAAGGGTGCGTCCATATATCGGACAAGAGATGGTTGGGGTGCCATAAGGAGGGTTTTGAGCAAGATACTTCCTGGCATTTCGTCTGGACTTGGCAGCATCTTTTCTATTTGCCTCACAGACTACATCACCGTTCCGTTTCATAAGGCGCCAATATGATTACTTTCGTCAATTTGTTTTACTAATCTAAATGAGACGCATTTAGTATTAATGTATTCGCCCATAGGGCTGTGTTTTTTATGTTCTTCTAGAGCAGGGATGTCCAACTTCTTTTCTAACGGCGAGCCGGACGGCTGTCAAAATGACGAGCGTTGGCCGCATAAACATTATACACGAAAAACTTTGTTAAGTTTAGCCTTCGGTGTTAATCGTTGGTTAAAGGGCAATAAAACATAGGAAAAAATACAATAAAATACAAACAGCATACTTATTTGCTAGAAAGTTATCAAAAGAAGGCGCCTTAAAAAAATATAGTTATTCCAGACCTAATGCGCTCATGTGCGCACAAACAAATCTAAATAAAATAAATTGTTTAGCACATAGCTGGAGCCTCCCACAAGTGTAAAGATCTAGTATTCTAAATTTAGTTTCGTGTGCCATATTTTCTGTCAAGCACATTCATCACTCAAGTACCGTTACAGGCCGGATCTGGTCCACGGGCCTTAGTTTTGTAACTCCTGCTCTACAGTCCAGAAGTTAAAAAAAGATATTTTTAATCCATTTAATATTTCTTATATCCACATGTAACTAAATGTTATGTAACGGTATAATAATAAGTCATATAATTTTTTTATTAAAAATTTTGGTACCTCTAGCCTACCTTCTTTAAATTACGAAATATGTATTCAAAAAGTGAAACTCCAAAATTTATATCATCCGCAAGGTTTTCACAACTTAGTTTAAAGGCACTTTTTTTATATAAAAATCTTCAAATTGCTATCTAGATGACAAAAAAAAATAATTGAAAAGTACTTTCACTTTAAAAACAGAAGATAGCGTTAGCTCTAATGTATTCTAACATTTCTGAAAATGGAAAAGATGTAATTATTGATTGAGATTAATTTTTACATCTATAAAATATTATAATTTTCGATATTATAAATTATTCCTTCTTCTGTATTTAACGTTTATTTTTCAAACCTTTGATAACAATTTTTGTTTTACAAATAAATATAAATGAGTTATTGTTGGCGATAGCAAAGTCAATAGTGCACTCGCCTCACAAGCTGAGAGGCGTGGGATCTAGCCCACGTTAAAGCAACAATTGCTAAAAAGTCCTCAACTGACCTGGAGAGAAGATGGGTGCCGCCACGGTCTACCAAGCCCCGAGAAAGTTCTAATGGAAACTTTAGAACCCCCTACGACCACGAGGTTATGGGACCAAAAAAAATTAAAATTGGTGCACTAGATGTCATCATAAATAATTTCCCATCACCTACCTTGGCTCACTCACTGTACATTTTGGGGGGGAATACAAAACGACGATTTTAGGCTGAATAATCTGAGTAGTTCATATATACTCCTTTAAGATTAAATCCTGTAGCTATAAATATGCTACAGAAATTTGTTATTTGTTAAATCTATGATTTCAAGCTTAAACATTTCAAAAATAAATTACACGTCGACTTTGTTGATATTCGCAATTTCTTTGTGTAATTTTACTTTACTAATAAAATATACAAAATCATTATTTATTTTTAAAATGAATTTTTAAAGTAGCTCGTGATTATATTTTTAAAGCTAACTATATAATCATCGCATTAATTGATACAACAAAAGATAGACTAGAAACTAAGAGATATTAAAGAAATAACGATAGTTAAAAAGATGAATTATTTTTTTATTATGAATTTCAAAATTATTGTTCAAAAAAATAAATTTTCAAGAACGTGGCTATACCAATTAGTTAAAGTAAGCGTTCCAGTTGAATCTAAACTCTCGTTCACTTACAGTGCCATCACCTGTATAAATGGAAGATGATACGGTTGTTTATATATATATATATATATATATATATCTTCTCAGTTGTAGAAAAGAAAAATATGCGTTTATTTATTATCCATTTTTTTTACCGCAATCTTTACTAAAATATTTACAAATTGAATGTTTAAAAGACAACATTTTTCAGATAGAAATTCAATGGTTGAAAGTTGTAGCACAAACATTTTGTTCATGGCCAAATATTATTTAACTACAGAAAACACGTTTAAATTTGAATTTTGCTTTTAATTAAATTTTTGTAGAGAAGTATATGACACGTTAATAAAAATCGAAATTTAAATACCGTTCTCATCCCAGAGTCTGAAGATGTGTGGGAAGTCCTGTGAGTTGAGGACCTCATCAGCTACTCTGTCCAACTCAAGGAAGAAAAGTGGAGCGTTTTGTGGGTTGGGGAAGTTCTCTTGTCTCCAGCTGCTGTCAAACTCTTGTTTGCTAACCTGACCGTCACCTTAAAGGAAGTTGTTTGCTATCGTTATCGGTTTAACTTTGTTCGCTTTTCTCTTCATGTCAATTTTAATCATCCAATTATATTGTGGCATTTTAGATATATTTTCCTGATTTAATAATTTCAAAATTGACTAATGAAACGTTTGTCTCAGTTTAATATTTCACCCTAATTTTGTTGCACACTTTTCATTTTAAAGATGCTGTCCAAAAATTAAAAGTGAACAGAAATAAAAGTTAAATTACTTTTCTAGAGAAGAAAATCTTACCGTCATCATCAAAGTGAAGCCAGAATCTGTTCAGCTCAGCTTGTGTCAAAGTGTTGTCATTGCCAGCATATTGGTTGAAAATTCTGTCGAAATTGGCGCCACCACCTCCTGGCTGAGCCACCACGCTTTTATAAACATTTTAAGAGTTTGAAACTATATACGCATAAACATTTTTTAAGTTAAAATATAAATTATAATCATGGTGTAAACCCCTTCCGTGTCGTATATATTTTCTCTCCAATCCGTATTTTATTTCGATTTTTTGGAGGTCTAACTTTTAGGAATCTTTGATTTTTTAAATCCCTTATATTAACTTCACCGTCTTGTCTCTCTCTCTCTCTCTCTCTCTCTCTCTCTCTCTCTCTCTCTCTCTCTCTCTCTCTCTCTCTCTCTCTCTCTCTCTCTCTTTCTCTCTCTCTCTCTCTCTCTCTCTCTCTCTCTCTCTCTCTCTCTCTCTCTCTCTCTCTCTCTCTCTGTCGCTCTGTCTGTGGCAACCCCGCCCGCGGAAAAACAAAATTCCATAATGACCCACTTCCTATGATCCTACCGAGCTGAAATTTTGCACATAGAATTGTGTCTCCTAACAATGCATGTATCAAAATTTCAGATCGATCGAATGTACTGTAATTAAATAAATTAGTTTTAGTTTATCTCTGTGTAGCATGTGTAGCGTCTGCTATAATTGACCTCCACGGGCCACTGGAGTTTCACTCCAGCCCTCGATGTCACAGGGGTCTGTCGCGCGGTGCATATTATTTTGAACATAATCAATACTCTTAGTTATGTCTCATATATAGGGGATTTATAGTCAAAAACTTTGTTTTTTTGGTTTTTTTAAATTATATGGTTATCCTCTTTAATAGTTTAGTTACCCTAATCCTCAACCCTGATTTTTTGTTTTATTTTATTTTAATTCTTTAGTTCTTGATTCCTGTTTTACAGAAACTTAAAATAGCTTACGTTTTTCTGTCATTTGTGGTCTGCTTATTAAAATTTAACAGTCATAAAATATCTGAGTTGAAAATATGATGAATTCGATTCAAAACATGACTAAATACACTTTTTAGTGTATCATTTTGATTTTTTTTAAAATGTTTACTTAAATCTTCAAAATTATATTAAAAATATTATGTGCAATTTACCAGGCAAAGAGAGCAAGAGCTGCAACAACAATGTTTCTCATGATGATTTCTTGGGCAAGTAGGCCAACAGTAACGCAGTCATAAAATACTTGACTATATATAGGCATGTCAGTCCACCAATGCAGTCACAAATTTTAAAGATCAATATTACAATTGAAAAAAAGTTCGCACTCTTTTGACCTTAACGTAGTAAGATAACTGTACTAGACTTTGGTACATGTTTATTGCAAAATTACAACTAACCCAGTTTTTTTTTCAAATAATCCCAACACTTATTTTAATGCAGCCTTAAAATTCCCACGTTTGTGTTGGATAACAATTTTTATGTCTTGTTTGAGAATTTACGTTAAATTTCAAATAAGCAATTTTTTCCTATATAGCACTTAGTGTTCTATTTCAGAAAAAGTACCGGTAAAATTTTAAGTAAAGGTAAAATATTTATCATGCAACTAGGAAAAAAAATTTAAAATTCATTTCATTGCCAAAGAAAAGATATTAATATATAAATATGAGAACAAAATTTTTCGAAACAAAACTAAAATAAGAAAAAAACCTGAAAAAACAAAGAAACAAGTTTAACTTTAACTTATTGGGATAAAATTCCGTAACAGAAAAATAAATTATTTAGGCTTTTTATAGCTGTAAATATGCAAATATCTAAGCCCAAGAAATCTATTCTCGTAAAATTATTTCTTTTTTTTCTCTTTTTTAAATACATTTTTATTATTTCTAGAAAATTCAAACCATGTGCATTTCTGATACACAGCATTATAAGAAAGTAAAGTTTATCGGTTGTTAAACAGGGGATGTGGATGGCAAAAGCTTAAAAAGCTAACGGTAAATGTTTTGTGAAAACCCAACGTCCCCCTCAATTTCGTTTCCTTTTGATGTTCGCAGGGGACACTTAAGTAACCTCAAATGTGTGTGTATGAGGGTGGTTGGGTTTGTAATGAAAACAACTTCAGCTCCTTGGCAGCTAAAAAAGTGTGTCATTATCATTGAAAAGTGAGTGGGGCACAAACTCTCAACTTAATTAGACATCGGTGCACACATAAATAATGGGGGGAGTGGCAGTGGGCGTAACAGTGCCTTGTCATTGAGGGCAGCTGCCAAGGGGCACCGGCCTGTGCCAGTTCAAAAGGGTGCCACTAAATCTCTAATTTTTAAAATTTGATTTAAATAAAGTGCGCCCAAACTAAATTAGCCATGGGCGCCAAAAAACCCATTTACGCCTCTGGGGAGGGGAAGAACTAAAACATATAACTTAAATTACAAAGCAAGATATTTTTTCGTGTATAATGTGGCGTTAAACATGATTCGTTTCATTGAGTTATAGTTTTGAGTATATAAAATTTGGAAGAAATTCAAATAAATAATTGTGCCAAAGCAACATTTTATCAGAAAGAATAGTTTTTATAAGACCAATGCTTAGCAGTACAATTTAAGCAGCTAAACAAACGAATTGTTAGACAAAAGAGAAATTTAAACTCTTCAAAGTAGATTTAATCTTTTAAGACCTTTACACTTAACAACCAACAAACATACGGTTAGTTTCCCTGTCACTACGGGAGACACTAGAGATCAGAGTTGAGAAAAGCGATCGCTTTGTCCTTGATTAATCTTGTATCTGTGCCTAGCGTTTGACTATGACATAGATAACATACAATCTTAGTGGCCAGTCAGTCCTGTTTCTGCTAGGAAAGCTCTACCGCAGGAAAAGAAACACGTGGTTTGGGTTGAATGTGAAGAAGACTTTCATGGCAGACAAATTCTTTCCTACACGAACTATGACTTTTCTCTCTTTGGTTAGTGCTCCAGGTTTTAGTCTGGTTCGCCAGCTTCTATCATCCATGACAAGTTTTCCCCTTAATGTACTTTGACTTCTTTGCAGCTGACTTTCAGAGATAACTTTTAACACCACAAGATGAGCCTCCATTGTTGAAAGACAACCCGTTTTCAACATGGATGACTAACACGTAACAGATTTTTAAAATAGTTTTTGATAAAAAATTATGATTACTCGTGCCTCGTATTCTCCGAGCATTTATTCACCTCTTTATTTACTGATCTCTCGAACACACACCAATCATAAACTATTCATCCACTCATGACCAACAATTATTTAATTCACAACTTTAATTACAATCCAAGTTTATAATAAGCAATGGTGTTGTCTGAAACTAAACGTATTTGAATTATGTTGGGGGGGGGGAGGGGACGAAAACTTGTATCCTGGTTATTGCAAATTTTCACTCCAAGAGTAATTAAGTCGCAAAAAATTTGGACTACATCAGCGTTTTAAGTGCATTTAAGTGAGCAAAGTAAAAATGAAAGTTTGAAGCAAGCACACTTGGTGTTGAAGAAAAATTGTTTTTGTGGAGGCACTGAGATTTGGATTTAACTACGCCCTTGAACATTTCCTTTCCTGTTCTTCCATACGTACAAAACATATGCGCTTAACTTTTGTTGACGTCACAACCACAAATGACTATGTACTGTAGACAATACAAATTTTCAAAGGTCATGGCTGGCTGATGGATAAATAAAAAATACCCGGGTAAATATAAAACCAATCATCGTTCGATAAAACGTGTGATAGATGTGGAGTAACTTGATTAAATCTCTAATGCTTTTACGCTTGGAATGTCTCGCGTCTTTTATATATATATATATATATATATATATATACTATATATATAAATAAACCACTTTGTTCGTTTTTTTTACGAAAACCTAGTTTTGTTGTGTCCAAATAAAGCATTCTGAGAAAAACGTATGCACCCAGTAACCTACAACTATTCAACATGGAAGTATTGTCACATTTTACGCCAATCTCATAACGTAAACCTGTAGCCTGTACTGTTTTTAAAGGAATTTTCATTTGTAAAAAAAATTGTTCATGGTGTCCAGAAATGAAAACTTAAACATGTAAATGTATGAAAATTAACAAAAGTCGAAAAGGGAATATTAAGTACCGAGAAACCTCTAGCCTTAAACAGTGTATGGTGCATTCGAAAGGTCATTGTGTCTTGGAAAAGACGTCACTTGATCAGTGCAAATAGGTGCAACCCTGTTTTGGTCAAACATAAGCGTCAGTGTTTTTAAGGCTTGGAAATCGCTTACTTTTCTTTTTTAATTTTCAGCTAGACAGAGGCAATTTTTTTCTTAAAATAGTTTTATATTTTATTGATTTAAAAAGAGAAATTGAAATATTTCAATTTGAAAATCTTCTTAGCTTATCTCTTTTAATTTACAGTAAACCATTAAGAAAAATTTTAAATATATGTACGAAAAAACATCTGTACAAAATTTCTTTCATTTAAAATAAACTAATTTCGGGTTACATTGTTTAAAATAATAATTTGTAAAAAAAATCACATATCATTCCTTTAAAAGAAAATGACAATGATTTTTTGTATGGTAAAAAAATGAATTTGAAAATTTTAATAATAAATATAAAAAAACTTTTCTGAAACTCGATTTTCACTGTTTATATTTTGAGGCAAATGTTTTGAAAATTTCTCTTATCACTTAACAAGCGTCGCAATTATCCACGTGCCATACGGTTCAAGATAGCTATAAAACGTATCGGGTAAAAACTTTAGATTGAAATGAGGCCACATTTTTCTACCAATAAAAGCATACTATCTGTTGTTCTTGTTGTGGTTGTTGTTGTTTTTTTGTTTTGTTTTGTTGTTGTTTTTTGTTTCTTTGTCCCCTCGGACATTTAAAAATACTTTTCTAATTAGTTCAAACCTAGCCCCATATTTTTGCCATGTGTGAATATATAAACTTAAGTAAATAACGTAAATTCACCTGAACAGTCACCTACTGATCAGATCCAGTCATAATCATGATGAACATCGCTGTTGTTGCTTTCGCCCTTTTTGCCTGGTAAAATCTAATTATTTTAAATATTTGATGTCAATGACATGAACATTTTTATTTAATTCATTTAAAAAAAAATTATTTACATTATTTATTTATTTTATTTATTTGTTTATTTATTTATTTATATTTTGAAAAATAATGTAAAATAACTAAAGGGGAATTAAATTACAATTCATTTCCCTTAAAACTTACTAGTCGTCCGATAAGTTTAACGCACAATTTAAATTTCATTGTCTTTTTCTCATCGCATGTTTATTTCATTACATCTAATTTCAAAATGAAAACAGGCAAAATATACTTTAAGTCAATTTACGCCATGTATTTAATATATATTGCACTCTTGTAAATTTATTAATATTTATTCTTAAATACAATCAAATTTTTTAGCGTTGTCGCTCAGCCTGGAGGTGGTGGCGCCAACTTTGACAGAATATTCAACCAATATGCCGGCAACGACAACCAACTGACAAATGCTGAGTTGAACAGATTCTGGCTTCACTTTGATGATGACGGTAAGTCAGACAACGTAATGCAATTTTAAATTTTAATGCAGTGAATTTAATTTTTGAAAACAACAAAATACACTGTTTTAATAATGAATTATGTATATTTGAATACATTTCGGTTAACTATAAAGGTGACGGCCAGGTGAGCAAACAAGAGTTCGACAGCAGCTGGAGACAAGAGGGATTCCCCAACCCACAAAACGCTCCACTTTTCTTCCTTGAGTTGGACAGAGTAGCTGATGAGGTCCTCAACTCACAGGACTTCCCACACATCTTTAGACTCTGGGATGAGAACGGTACGTCAACTTATAAATTATAATAGTTTTTGTTTATTAGTTTAGTCTCTGAAGATATGTTTTGCAGCATCTTTCTGAACCTGGGCAGTTTATAATGTGTCTTCTAATTTTTAACATTGTAAATAAAGAGTGTCTTTAGGTATATTTTGTACATTTTATGAACTTAAAATAATCGGTACCTGTTTTTTTTAAATTGTAATCTTATGCATGAAATTAACAGATAAATTAGTCTGGTTATAATCAAATATTCTTCGTATCATACGATTAATTTACAAAAAAAATAATAAATTTTAATATTTATCCCACATCTGAAAAACAAAATGAAGGAAAAGCTATTAATAAATTAATACATATCTACAGGAGACGGATTTGTCAGTGAGAGAGAATTCAGATTCAACTGGAACGCCTACTTTTCCGATTAAATAGTGCATGTTATTGTAATTATTTTGTAAACACGCTGTTGAATAACCTTTTGTTAAATAAAGCACAAGTATGACTAACTTCTGTTATCAATTATTTTTCAAAATTTATTAAGTCTTTTTTGCTTCGTTGGAGAACAATTCAAAACTATTTTATTTTACATTAATTTTATGAGCTACAGAAAAAATTCCCCTGTTGATTTTTACATGATCATGACAAACATAGACACAAAGCTCCACCCAGATCAAGATTTGAAATCTGGAATTGAACTTAACGTTTCTCACCAATTGGGCCTGGTGATACTAATGTTGTTGTTTTTCTTATTTATGCTATACAGTATTCCCTCGAATATCACGGTAAATGGGGACCGAGACCACCCGTGATATTCGAAAATCCGCGAAGTAGGACAAAACAATTATTTTTACCTTATTTAATTGTTTATAGGCTTTTTAAAACCATCCCTGTAATATTTATAACACACCCTTTACTATATTATTAATAATAGAAAGAATGTAACACTAGTTAGGTTGTACAGTTCAGTACTGTACATAAATACACCTGTAACACTAGAGAATTAAGAAAGCACGCACATGCAACAAGTTAGTTACTGTGGCAATAATACATGTAAAATACATACATAAATATGTACAAAAATTGATTTCTAAAAAGAAATTACAAATTAAACAAATAAATAATTATTAAAATATAATTTAAAAAATAATTTAAGCAAGTAGAGAGCGAAAGAGAGAGAGAGAGAGAGAGAGAGAGAGAGAGAGAGAGAGAGAGAGAGAGAGAGAGAGAGAGAGAGAGAGAGAGGGGGGGAAACCTTTACAATATGTACATACGTATGGAAAAAAATTAAAGAACCATTACAATACGCGATATTAATATATTGAAAAACCCGCAAAGTAGCGATTCCATGATAATCGAACAGCGAAGTAGCGAGGGGTTACTGTATACATATTATTTTATTCATTCCATCGCCATGAAACTTATGGAAGTTCTTGACTACAAACCCGCGAAGCTGGGCCGGCTTTGGGCATAGGCAAACTAGGCAGCCGCTTAGGGCCTCCGATTACTCTCATCATTAGCTGGGGCCTCACACAAGAATCTTTCCATATTTATTTTTTTATTTGTCTAATACATTTAGGGCCACCAAATTCACTTCGCCTAGGGCCTCCAACTCCCTTAGGCCGACCCTGCATGAAGGATTTATGGCTATCTTTTTTAATTACCACTAATTGTTGGCCAGGATCCCAAAAATATTTTTCTTTACATGAGATGTATAAACATCATTAAATTCTGAAAACTTGGTAAATGGATTGATCTTGACGAAACTTTGTACTAAATTGTACATAAATACTTGACGCCCAATATCAAAATTCGATAAGGCATTGAACTCCTAATATCCGATATTTCGAAACCGGGGACCCAAAATCTTTATTTTTTTTAAACTGCAAGACGTTGTTTCCCATCTGATTTTACACGATCTTGGGAGATATTAACTCACATACCCCTTATGACCAAGATTTCAGTTTACATGTGTTTTGAACTTTACATTATGCACCGTTTGGGTGCGGGGGCCCTTAATGTCATTATTGTCTGATGTAACCTTATACATATTATTTTATTCAACTGACCTTGTGAAGTTGTTGAGAACAATGGCAATTTATTTTAACTTTCAATATTAGGGCCCGGGGGCCCTTAATGTCGTTTATTTCTGATGTAAGCTTTTTGAAATTTTATTTTAATTATCCGTTCGCCATGAAAATTTGTGAACCTGTTTTCAGCGAAGGTTTCTGGCAATTTTTTTTCAAATTAGCACTTTTTGGTTTCTTTGAATTTACTTTCTACTGAAATCGTTTGCAAGGCGGCGACGGGTCAGCTAGTACTCATATAAAACACATTTTCTAGTTCCATGTGCAAGAACAAACATATAGAAGTCCTCCTTCATCCCGACTTGAATTTGGACGAGGAATGGGTATCCTGAACGAATGAAAGCCAAACAACTATCAACATTCAAAACTCGAATAAAAAATGCTTGACAGACATAACGTATGCATAAGAGTAGGGCGCATAATCTTTTGTGTATAAAGAAGGAACGTCTGTAATATATATAAGATATACGATGAAAAGATACAAAAAACGAAAACGCTGATATAGGAAGTAAGTCTATCTCATAAGTACTCATAACCAACATCCACAACATAACATCGCAATTGTGTGCTTTGTCGCTTTTAAATCATAAAGAGTGATGATCCAGGATGCACCATAAAGGCGAAGAATAATGTAGTCAGGAAACTGAACGAATTCTAGAAAATTTCGTTCTTACAAAAAAAAATGTTCACAAATAATCTCTATCACAATAGCGAAAAGAGAAAAATAATCTATTTGGCATAGTCTGAACGCAGCCTAAAGAAACTGAGCCTTTAAAAGGCCGCTTGAAATGATAGATTTGTCTCATGGGTGACTGGTGGCCCCTTCAGGGGATAATTTCAGGGGATATTTTAAAAATAATTGTAAATTATGGTGTAGCACACGTATATTGTCCACAACGCGGTCTTTCTATGTTTTACATCCTTTTTTAAATGTATGGCATCTGTCCGTCTACGAAAGACGATAGATTTATCTTTATTATCTGCAGCTCTTGGTGTGGCTGATGAGACCAATCCTTGAGTGGCAGTCTCTTCTGCATGACACACACACGAAAGCAGTGGGGCAGTGTTTCCTGGCCTTTCTCCTCGCTCTTTTCCCGACTGCTTCTGCCCTAGTTTGCTCCTCTGCTCTTAGTGATCCTTCTTTCACTATAGCCCGCCACATGGACCTATCCTCTGCCAGGTTTTCCCAGTTTTGTATATCAATGTTGGCTACTTTCATGTCTCTCTTGCATATGTCCACGTATCTGAGACATGGCCGACCAACCGACCTTTTCCCTGTCGCCAGCTCGCTGTAGAGCACATCCTTGGGTATGCGACCACTTTGCATCCTCTTGACGTGTCCAAGCCAACGGAGGCGTCTTTGGCTTAGTATTGCTGCAATACTACTCATGCTTGCTTGAGCCAGGACCTCTGTGTTGGGGACTTTCTCTTGCCATTTGATGTCTAGGATGCGGCGCAGGCATCTGAGGTGGAAGCTATTGAGCCTTCTTTCATGCCTGGTATAGGTGGTCCAAGACTCGCATCCATAGAGGAGTGTGCTCAGTACTCAGGCCTGGTATACCTGCAGCTTAGTCCTTGCTGTGAGTTTGGCATTGGACCAGACTCTTTTGTACAGTCTAGCCATAACAGTTGCTGCCTTCCCTATTCTACTACTTATCTCATCTTCCAGTGAGAGGGTGCTCGAGATGTTTGATCCCAGATAAGTAAAACTGTCAACAGCATCCAAGTTGCAGTCGTCAATGGTGATAGTCGGGAGAGAGGCAGCATCCTGTGCCATAATGTTGGTTTTCTTTATACTTATGGTCAGGCCAAACTCTTTGCAGGCAGCGGAGAAGCTGGATACAAGGTTCTGCAGGCCGGCTGCTGTGTGGGATATTAAGGCGGCATCGTCTGCAAATAAGAGCTCACGCAGCAAAATCTTCCTTATTTTGGTCTTGGCTTTAAGTCGGGCAATATTGAATAATCTCCCGTCAGCTCTGGTGTGTATGTATATCCCCTCGCTGTTGTTCTTGAAGGCATACTGGAGTAAGATGGAAAAGAATATTGCGAATAGAGTAGGTGCCAACACGCAGCCTTGCTTTACTCCACTACTTACTGGGAAAGCCTCGGAGGTGGCACCGTTATAGCACACTGTGCCCTGCATGTTTTCGTGGAATTGCTTGATGATGTTAAGCAGATGTGTAGGGCAGCCTATTTTTACTAAGATCTGGAAAAGGCCGCTTCTGCTGACAAGATCAAAAGCTTTAGTTAGGTCGACGAACGCGATGTATAGAGGCATATGTTGCTCCCTGCATTTCTCCTGCAGCTGGCGCAGAGAGAAGATCATGTCTATGGTTGATCTTCCGGCTCGAAAGCCGCACTGCGATTCTGGGAGTACACGCGATGCTAGGTTCTGCAGGCGTGTCAATGTAACTCGGGCGAAGGCCTTTCCAACTATATTGAGGAGAGAGATTCCACGATAGTTGTTGCAGTCACTCTTGTCTCCTTTATTTTTATACAGTGTAACGATGTTGGCATCTTTTAACTCCTGTGGTATCTGCCCCTGTTCCCAGCACAGAGTGAGGAGGTCATGCAAAGGTTGTAAAAGTATTTCTTTTCCATATTTGAGAACTTCTGGTGGAATTCCATCATTACCAGGGGCTTTCCCAGCAGGCTAGGCAATCTATGGCTCTACTTAGCTCGACCATTGTGGGTAGGCTATCGAGCTCTTCCATGACCGGCAGGTCTGGGATATCGTCCAGGGCAGCAGTTGAGACATGGTTTATAGTTGCGTACAATTCCAGGTAGTGCTCGATCCACCGTTTGAGTTGCTTGTCCCGATCAGTGATAATTTCCCCTGCTTTTGACATTAAGGGTGCTGTCTTGGAGGTCAGAGGGCCTGTTGCTTGTTTTATATTCTCGTACATAGCCTTTGTATCGCCTCTATCAGCAGCTGACTTTATGCTGGAACTTAGATTGATCCAGTACGTGTTAGCGTAGTGGCGAGCTGCCTGCTGGGCATTTTTCTTGGCGCTCTTAAGGGAATGTAGAGTTTCTGGGCAAGGCCTGTCTTTATAGGCTAAAAGAGCCTTTCTTTTTACATCGGTGGCATGCTTCATTTCCTCCCAGTGGGCCTCAAACCAGTCTGCACTTTTGCGTTCTCTCTTGCCGAATGCCGCAATAGCTGAGCCATATATGGTGTCCCGCAGATGTGACCACTTGGACTCAATAGTGTCTACTGGTGGCATTTGTACAAGAGCTTCTTTTAGTCTCTGGGTGTATTCTGCTGTTCTCTCTGGATTCTTGGTGGAGCAGATGCCTATGCGTGGTTTTCCCTTGTTTTGGTTGCGGTACAATTTCTTTGGCAGTAACCTTACCATGCTAGCCACTAAGGAGTGATCTGTGTCGCAGTCTGCACTGTGGTAACTGCGTGTGAGGAGGACACTGGCCAGTTGTGTGCGTCTTGTGATGATGAGATCTAGTTGGTGCCAGTGTTTAGAGCGGGGATGCCTCCATGACACTTGGTGGATTGCTTTGCAGTTGAAGAAAGTATTTGTGACACATAGTCCATGTAAGCAGCACATCTCTAGTAATCTCTGCCCATTTTCATTTAGCCTGCCTCTTCCAAAATAACCGAGGCAAGTTGGCCAGGCCATGTGATCACTTCCAACTCTTGCATTGAAGTCACCAAGGATGTAGATTGCTTCATTGGTGGGTATGCTCGCTAGTGTTTGATTGAGATCATCATAGAACTGGTCTTTCGCTTCTGAGCTCGAGGATAAGGTTGGAGCATAAGCACTGATGATGTTGGCTAATCCTGAGGATGTAGATAGTCGTATTGTTAGTATCCTGTTAGTGCCCTTTGTTGGGGGTTCTATGGAGGAGCAGAGTCCATTTGTTATGGCAAAACCAACCCCATGTTGCCTTGGTGTGTCCATTGGTCCACCCTGCCAGAAGAAAGTGTAGTTGCATTCTTTTATGGTACCACTTTCTGGGAGTCTAGTCTCCTGAAGGCAGGCAATGTCGATGTTTAGTCTGGCAAGCTCCCTGTCAATGATGGCTGTCTTCCTGGCATCATCAATAAGCTGCAGGTCGGCAGTAATGCCTGGACACATAGT
This sequence comes from Ampullaceana balthica, assembly GCA_944989445.1. NCBI lineage: Eukaryota > Metazoa > Mollusca > Gastropoda > Lymnaeidae > Ampullaceana > Ampullaceana balthica. The sequence goes on along the minus strand of CALYLW010000127.1, from coordinate 100,610 downwards.
CCTAACGTTCCAGTTTGCTAGGCGAAGAGCTGGAGTTTTCTTATCTTTTGTTTTTTTATTTCTAGGTGCAGGATTTACTGGCCTACTTGTTGAGGAGTTCCTCTGAGCTCCACGCACCCAGTGGAGCAGGTAGGCCATGGCGGGATAGCACCTTATTGGCTGGGGCTGCCCAGCTTGAGGCGGGCGGTAGCGATCCATTGAGACATGGTGATCTCTCCCACCGTCAGAAGCAACCCCTGGCGCCTAGCTCTACGCCAATTGAGCTATGGCTTATAACCGGTAAACTGCTGCTTCCCGTGTTGTGTTCACACCTTGCGGCGATGCCGGATTGTCCTCTCCAGTAAAGATAAAGCCTGGGCGTGTTACTATGGAGAACCAGCTGCTGCTCAAACAGCAGATCCCCCCTCTCCACGCCAATGGTGGATCCAATGGAACGACTAATGTCGATACGGCTTGGCACCATTCGCGTCGCAGGCGCTGCCGGAATGCAATTTGTTTCAGTAGCAGACCGCCTTAGGAGCTCCACTTCCTGATTTTCTGTCGGGGTTTACTCCCCTAGCCTTTCCCATGAGGGTTTAGCCGCAAGGCAGCGGAGGTTTAGAATAAGAGTTTCCCTCTCCTAGATGAGCTACCGACCATGGTTAACGAGCCTCATCTACCCGAAGCTACTGGTTTTGAGGCGCCAGTTGACCGCCTTCATCCCTTCTTCTGTTAGTAACAACATTGTCCGCCGGGCTTTTGTGTGAGCCACGCGAGAAGGCCAGGAGCTGGATTTTGGTTGACAGAGGCATTAAGAGACGCAAGCCTTTTAGGGCATTTCTAGAGGAGTGGATGCTTATCTTCCACCCCCGCCCTGGCAATGACAACCTTGGACCACCCTTTTTTAAATAAGCCTTATATTTAGCGACTTCTCTTATAATATAGAAATGAAATATTTATACTGATATTTATGGCTTGGAATATTGTATTCTATTAAATCCTTAAAACAGTCTATTATAATTTAAGAAATTCGTTTAAAATATAGAATAATTATCCAATATCAGGCCAGATTACGTTTTTGTCAATAGAAAATCTTAGAAAATTATATAGCTTTACTTATCCTATCTTTTTCAGACGCTCCTTCTATGCAGAAGATTTTTGCGTCCATGTTATTTACACGCTCCTTCTATGCAGTAGATTATTCTGTCCTACGCTCTATCCATGTTTTATGTCTAGTCTTGCATTATTTATTAGTGTTTTAAGTGGTGATGTATTGGGTTGCATGGTTTTATCAGGCAACCCATTCATTCCATGCCCGAATTCCAAACTGGAATAACGAGAATTTTTATACGATAAATCTTGCATACGGAATAACAAAAGTGTTTTTAAATCCCTTATATTAACTTCACCGTCTTCTCGTGATCTCTTAGTCTCTTGGTCGGAGGGGCGGAAAAACAAGCCGAAAATGACCCATTTACCATGTTTCTATCGAGCTGAAATTTTGCACATAGACTTGTGTCACCTAACACCTAACAATGTATTGTATCAAAATTTCAGATCGATTGAAAGCACCTTAATTAAATTAATGATTTTTTAGTTTATCTCTATGTATCTCTACGAAGACGTCTGTTATAGCTGACCTCCACGGTTCACTGCATTTCACTCCAGCCATCGTCGACCACATCCCCGTGTTTAACAGCAAGGCTAGTTCAGTCACGTTCAGTCTGTAAATGTTTGTCGCGCCGTGCGTATTATATTAAACACTAGCAACGATCTCAGTAAAAATGAATAAATTTCAAGAAACCAGTGAGTGGTATGTTTAAAAACAATTATGCCAGAAACCTTCGCGGATGTGTACACAAAATAGTCCAAGTTAATAATTATATAGCTGAGAAAAGAAGAAACAATATTAAAGGCCCCGGTCCCAAAATGAGTGATAATTTTTTTTTATTGCAATTGTACTCAACCTATATTTCTCAATATTGTGTAAAATTGAATAGGGAATACAATTATTAAAGTTCAGTAAAAAAAATACATTTGGGGCCCCCAGCTCCGAGGTAATGGACATTAGGATGTCAGTGTCCTATAGTAATTTAATACAGGCTCTTAAGTTTTTATATACTAGGTTTGGTCAAAATCCAGTTATTTTCTCATTATCTATCGCTTAAACTACATTTTATATAGCTAATATAGGGGGGAGGCGGGAATGACTGTCGGGCCCTTTCGGTGCAAGATGTCAATTTTAAAAACCTGTTCATTTTAATTCAGTTTCATCGTGGATATATTTCTCAAGATCTTTAAAAAGTGAATAGGAAAAATATCTTTAAAATATACGAAAAATAAGATATTTTGGACCCCCCCCGCCCCGAAGAATTTGACATTAGAAGTTCAGTGCCCTTAATTATTGTAATATGGGCTACCAAGTTTTGTATACAAAGTTTGGTTAAGATCTATTCATTTACTCAGTCGCTAACGCATAAACTAATTTATATATGGCTTATATAAGCAAAAAATGACATTATGGGCCCCCGGCGTCCCATGAGTGTTAATTTGAGAAAAAAAGTTGCAAATTACCCTCCCGGGAGCATACTCAACAGTCTCAAAATTTTCATGATGATTTGATGAATGGTTTAGTGAGCTATAAAGGACAAACACACAGACACACACACAGACATACTTTCATGTATATATATATAGATATCAATACTTTTAGTTCTGTCTCATATATTAGGGATTTATAGTAAAAAAACGTTGTTTTTACGGGTTGTTTAATTTTATCTCTATGTCTATCTGAGGGTTGTATTAGTTTATCTTTATGTTGGTTTTCCAAGTTATAATTTTTTACCGTATTCATTATTAATACTTTGCTATTTGTATTTCTATTCTCTAGTGTTTCTAGTTTTAATGATTTAAGTAATGGTGTTACTCTTGTCAATTTTGAGTATTCTCCAGTAATGAATCTGGCAGCTCTTTTTTTAATTCCACTTTATTATTTTTTTCTTTCGGTGATGGGACCCATACAAAAGATTCAATTTATAGTACAGGTCTTACCAATGAAAGATAGCATTTTTTTAAAATTCGTATTACATTTGTAAAAGTTTCTCTTTCTAAAACCTAAGTTTTGTTTGATTTTTTAATTGCTTCATTGACTTGGGATTACATGTATATGATATTTTCTCATTTATTATTACTCCTAGGTATTTTGCACCTTTAGTTTAGATTAGTTGTTGTCCATGAATGAAATAATTAGCATTTATTTGTTCCTTTTTCTTTGTTACTATTCAAAGTGGAACTACTGGGGTAACTTATTGGTGCTGATTTAGATCCAGTAATTATTAGTCTGCTCTCTACCTAAAAGGAAATCTTGGATCCAATGATGTATGTGACCAGAGATGCCTACAAGTATTTAAGTTATTTGAGTAGACTAGAGCGGCGAACTTTAACAAATGCTTTTGAGAAGTCTACTAATATTGTAAGTATTCGCTACTTTTCAATACCAAATATTAATATGTATATAATCGGCATCAAAAGGGTCGCCATCCCACAAAACCCGCATCAAAAACCAGCGTCAACCATATATGTGCACAGAACAGGAATAAATGAACAAGACTAACCAAAATTGTAATAAAGAAACTAATACAATGTTAAGGCTGTCTGAATTATTCTAAGGAACTTTATAGTGCTCCACATTAAGATAATTTAATTTATTTTATAACTTTTGGTAAGTTGCTGGTTGGAAGTCCTTTTTTTTTAAAGAGACGTAGGTCAAATTAGTACATTTTTTTAAAAGTGCATGTATAAACTCCACCAAGGAAAGGTCTCGGATATTGAAAGTCTCTCCTAATTGAATACACATTGCTCGTGTGTACTGAATATTGCTTTAATTAAACATCTTATCTTATCTTATCTTATCTATACAGACGCTCCTTCTATGCAGAAGATAGTTGCGTCCACAGACCATGACAGATGATCTGTTGGCAAGTGATGCAGCAATCACAGGCCACGGCTTTGTGGGTTCCACGCATTACCCAGCCGCCTAACTACATGTAGTGTTAGGTACCCATTCGGAGCGGGGTGACTCAGGGACGCCCTAGGCCCCGGGAACAAACCCTTGCCTTCACACGGATTCGAACCCGTGACCATCGGTACGACAGTCCAGTGCGCTGCCACTCGACCACCGCGTCCCACATGAAAGAATATTTATTCTTTACATTAATTTTTAAAAGTTGTGCGTTCAGATCAAGGCCAGTGCGAAAATCTGTGCGCAGATAAACAAAAACCAAATCACAGAGTTTTTATAGAATAGTAATTGAACTATTTAACAATGACACAAAAATATAAACGTGTAAATTATTTACTTTTTTATATAAATATAAATTGTTTGACAGGAATTAAAAGGTGTACAAACTTGAAATGTTGACACCACTCAAAGAGACAATATTTAGATGACATATTCCTCAGGAGATTGTAAGTGCATGTCAACACACGTCACTAAGTTAAATGCCCTGCTCACAACCAAATTTTAGTCACAGTTTTTAACATTAGCGCCTGAAGTTAAGAAATTGTGACGTTTAATATATTTTATTTTCACTTGAGATTAGTCGTAGAATGACATAAAAAGGTTTAATATAATTGCATGTATTTAAGATGAGTTAGCGGGTTTTAAAAAATCATTAGAAAACATAACTTTTATTCAATATTACAAAAGTAGCAGTTGTTTTTATTTTGTTACAATTTAATTTTTGATGACACATTTATAGTAATGGTATAATTATTTTGAAAAATAATATCCACTTAAAAAAATAAAATATGGTGAAAGGAAAAGAAAGGAAGCATTCAAGTTTTTAAAAAACCGAGTTCTTTTTGTTATTTTATTTTCTATTCTATTTTGAACATAAATATTATGCTGATAGCTTAAACAGTGTTAGAATGTATTATCCGCGTGCTCAATGTTTCAAGATAACAATTTAAAACAAAAGCGTAAGTTCAAAGATTTAACAACAAAATATGGGTCAAATACACCATCTTTTAGGCTCACGTGGACAGAGACAAAAGGCACGTTTTTTTTAAATAATTTATTTACTTTAGTGGTCATGCCTTAATATATAAACTTCAGAAAACAACTTAACTTTATCTTACAGTCAACTACTGACCAGATGAAGTCATAATCATGATGAACATCGCTGTTGTTACTTTCGCCCTCTTTGCCTGGTAAACTTGATTTATTTTAAATATTTGATTAATTACGAGCATTTTTTATTAATTATTTATGTTTTTTATGTTTCTAAATAAATTTATCATAAGTTTGTTTTTTTTAAAATATAAACTTGGTAATGATTAATGATCCAATAAAAATAGTTCCGTATATTATTTTAATAAAGCTTATTGTGTAAAGGTTCACTTTAAAATTTGCTTTTAATGGTTCCTTGCTAGAATACTATAACAAACTGCTGTGGGTTTTTTAAAGTATTATTGTTAACTATCAATCATTGTACTAAAAATACTTAATACTTGTGCTATCATATGTTTCAGCGTTATCGCTCAACCAGGAGGTGGTGGCGCCAACTTTGACAGAATATTCAACCAATATGCTGGCAATGACAACCAACTGACAAATGCTGAGTTGAACAGATTCTGGCTTCACTTTGATGATGACGGTGAGTAATTCTATTTCAAATGTTGTAAAATTAGTTTCAATTTAATATATAAATTTAGATCATGATTGTAGACTAATAATCAGGAATACTAATTCAAAAAATGTAATCGTTTTAATATAATGGGTTAATTTTTAAGGTGACGGTCAGGTGAGCAAACAAGAGTTTGACAGCAGCTGGAGACAAGAGGGATTCCCCAACCCACAAAACGCTCCACTTTTCTTCCTTGAGTTGGACAGAGTAGCTGATGAGGTCCTCAACTCACAGGACTTCCCACACATCTTCAGACTCTGGGATGAGAACGGTACGTTACTTTTATATTGTTTTATTTAGTATTAAATAGTCTTTTGCAAGATAACGAGTTTTCGTGTGCTACACACACAGACACCATTTGGTAAATTCAAATTATATTCATTAATCATTTTACACTGTTACTTCAGACTAACATTTTAATGTTTTAAAAGTTAACTTTTTTAAACGCGTATTTGATTCTTTGTACACAAATATTTAGTCACGCACAAACATAAGTTCCATTTATGTTTGCTAAAAGTCAAGTAATCAGTTAATGACAATCTTATTTAATGAAAACCGACTTAAACTATTTGTGTCTAATACTAGAGCCATACATATAAAGGAAAACCTAGAAATGAATCTTTAAAAGGATTATTTTATTTTCAACAGGAGACGGATTTGTCAATGAAAGAGAGTTCAGATTCAACTGGAACGCCTACTTTTCTGATTAAATCTACATATTAGTGTTTTTGTATCGAGACCTCACTTTTGAATGACCACTAACTGAATAAAACCCAAATAATAACCACCTACTGTTATAAAAGCTTTTTTAAAATACTTACTAATGTGTTATTTCACTTCGAAAATACTGCGAAGCTTACAAGGAATACATTTTATTTTCAACTGTGTTTTTTTTACATTTAAAACGTTATTTTGGGATAAAGAAAAGTAAGAAATAATGATTTTCTTGCTATGTAGACTTGGCTTTCATTTTAATATGTGATCATTGGAAATGAGATTGAGTTCCTGATAAGGGGCCGTCCATAAATGACGTCACGCACCTAGGGGGGAGGGGGTCACACTTTTGTGACGTTGCGTGACGAGGGGGAGGGAGGGGGGGTTGAAGAAATGTGACGTCACATCAAAAGGGTAACTTTAAATAAAACTTCCACTGAAATATTTGGTAGCTTACAATTTATTTATTTTTTTAAAAATCAGTGCTTTTCAATGTGCCGGTCGGTAGGCCATCAGAAGCTGGTTGGCGTATGCTATCAAGACACGAAAATTAAATCTAATTATAATCCTTAAGTTTGAGAATCCACAAGATAACATATGAAATTGTTACACTGCGTCGTTTGATGTTGACATCAAAGCATTTGTGATCTAACCGCAGCTCCGTTTGGTTCTCTCATGCCCGTTACCACAAAATATATACGTTTATGTATGCGTTACAGCAGACTCTAGGTCCTGCTCACATGACTCGGGGATTTGGGGGAGCGTCTTTAGCACCCCCAACCCCGCGAAAATGCTACTGGTGAGTTTTACAAGCAGGACACGTGTCTAAAAATGATTTGAATAGGATTATGTGTAGATATTTTAAGTCAAAACGACACGGAACATCCTTTTTCTTTAAAAGGGGAGGGGGCGGGGGAATCTATTTGATAGAATTAAAAACTTTTGAAGTTTGATATAATTTTTTGATTGGTTTTTGATCAAACGCCCCTGGCCATTCTAGTCTTCTAGATCAGTGCTTCTCAAAGTGGTGGTCCGCGGACTGGTGCCATTCCGTGGGCCATCCGCTGCCGGTCGGCGGATGTTCTCAAAAAAAGGACAGAAAAAATTGTCAGTGCAGGGAAAATAGTGCACGGTCCCTGGTACAATGGAAAAATTTCCTGCTGGTCCGCAATACTAAAAAGTTTGAGAAGCACTGATCTAGATATAATGGTAAATTAGCCAATTTAAAATTAGTCAAGTATTCATTAACTTTATGGAATACATTAAGTTCTTGACATCGTAATTCGAGAGGAGAACAAAACAACTTTTCTTCTTAGCTCAGTTTTTAAGGCATACATTTTAAATATCACAGAAATGATACGTGATAAAGAAAAGTCATGTGGATTAAGATTACTGTCACTCGTGTCAATATAAATGAAAGTAGGGTAGATTTAGGTGTCTTCATATAATGCGTAGGTAAGAAATCTACATAGTTGTCAATTTTTTTTTAAAATGCATTTTCTGGAAGGAACCGGTTGAATAATGGGCATATGTTACAAGCGTACACGTACACATGACGTATCTTAATATATCTAGCGGATTGTAGTGGATGTTATATGTCCCAAATGAGTCTGCATTACCCCCAAGAATTCCCTTTTTGACCCCAGTTCAGGTTATTTACCTCTATTCGCCGACCTCTGTCTTACGGGATGCCCGTCAGTCAATTGAGGGATTTTAAAAAAATACATTTTAAAAATGTTATTTTTAAATATATTTTTTTCTAAGCAAAGACGTTAACCGTGATGATTAATAGTCAATGTTTAATTTGTATGCATTAAAATAAAATATGAGCTAAGGATGTTAACACAGTTCGTTTTCTGAAGGCCGGTTAAACGTTTTTTAAAAATGCTTCATATGGGTTACGATATTACAATTTAGATCTTCACTAAATAAATAATAAATACTTAATTGACAATAAAAGTGATTTGAAATATACTTATTTTCAAATAGAAAATAAAGTGTTTTTTTTTAAATATTTTTTTTCAAAGAATTGTGACGTAATTTTAGAGGAGGGGGGGGGGTCTACGTTTTTGTGACGACACGTGACGAGGGGGGGGGTCAAAAATCGGCAAAAATCGCGTGACGTCATTTATGGACGGCCCCTAACTGCATTAAAATGTTTTATGAAAAATATTCCGTTTTTTAATTAAAATTATGTACAGGAATGTTGTTGAGCCTTCTCGTCCATGAGGGGCATCTACCGATCATCGTCGGCGTCTGCGATTCCTCCAAGGGCATAGGTCACCTACGAGAGACCTCCAGGCATCTCTATCCTGGGCCAGCTTCTCCAGGATCTTCCATTCATGGCCAATTCTCTTGATGTCTGCCTCCAATTCTCGGCGCCAAGTGTTTCTTGGACGGCCTCTTTTCCGCTTACCCTGTGGGTTCCATTTCAGGGCTTGCTTTGTTGTGTTAGGAGCAGGTTTCCTTAGTGTATGACCAATCCACCTCCACCGCTTCTGGAGAATCTCTTCCTCAATGGGCTTCTGTTTTGTCCGCTGCCACAGTTCCTGGTTGCTGATTTTGTCCGGCCAGTGAATTCTGAGAATCCTTCTTAAACAGTTGTTGATGAAGGACTGGATTCTGGTCAAGTTTACGGCCGTTGTTCTCCATGTCTCGGCTCTATATAGCAGCACAGGTTTTACCATAGCGTTAAAAATCCTTACTTTTAACTTGCTGCCTAAGTTGTTAGAGACCCAAACATTCTTGAGTTGCTGGAAGGCTGCTCTTGCTTTTCCGATCCTTATTTTGACGTCCGCATCTGTACCACCTTGCTTATCTACCACGCTGCCAAGGTAAACAAAACTGTCCACCTCCTCAAGGGCTTCTCCTTCAAGCATAATGGGTGATGTACTGGTGGCATTAACCTTGAGGATTTTACTCTTCCCTTTGTGAATGTTGAGACCCATGCTAGCAGAAGTGGCTGCGACAATGTTTGTTTTCTCCTGCATCTGTTGTTGGGTATGTGCAAGAAGGGCAAGATCATCAGCAAAGTCAAGATCATCCAGTTGATCCCACACGGTCCATTGGATGCCATTCCTTTTCTGCTGTGTAGATGTTTTCATCACCCAGTCGATGGCTAACAGGAAGAGAAATGGTGACAGCAAGCAACCTTGTCTCACACCAGTCTTCACCTGGAACGCATCTGTCACCTGCTGGCCATGGATAACTCGGCAGTTTATCCCTTCGTACATGTTACTGATTATATCCGTAATCTTCTGTGGCACCCCGTAATGCCTTAGCAAACTCCACAAGGTTTGCCTGTCAACACTGTCGAAGGCTTTTTCATAGTCAACAAAGTTGACATAGAGCGGTGAGTTCCACTCTAGTGACTGCTCTAGAATGATGCGCAGTGTCGCTATCTGGTCCGTGCAGGATCTGTTGGTGCGAAAGCCAGCTTGTTCGTCCCGCAACAGAGGGTCTACAGCGTTTTTCATCCTAAGTAGTACACGGTTGAAAACCTTTCCTGGGATGGACAGCAGGGTGATCCCCCTGTAGTTCGAGCAGGAGCTTAAGTCTCCCTTCTTTGGGATCTTGATAAGGTATCCCTCTTTCCAATCGGAAGGAACTTGCTCCTCTTCCCATATCTTCATAAACAGAGGGTGCAGCATTTCCACACTGGTTTCCAAGTCCGCCTTCAGTGCCTCTGCTGGGATGCCATCGGGTCCCGCAGCCTTTCCATTTCTGAGTTGTTTAATGGCCCTGCTAATCTCTTCTTTGGTGGGACTATTACAGTCAATTAGTAGGTCATTATCGGCTGGTTGAATATCTGGTGGATTCCTTGGTTCAGGCCTGTTTAGGAGCTCTTCAAAGTGCTCCTTCCATCTCCCTCTCTGTTGCTCCTCACTTGGTATGGTGTTTCCCATTTTGTCCTTTACTGGTCTCTCTACCTTGCTAAATTTCCCTGACAGCGTCTTAATGGTATCAAACAGTTCTCTCATGTTCCCCTGGTGAGCTGCATCCTCTGCTTCTTTAGCAAGTTTATCAACAAATTCCTTCTTGTCCCTCTTGATGCTTTTCTTAACTTCCTTATTTGCATCTGCATACTCCTTCTGGGCCTTGTTTTTCTGTGCTCGGGTGCGGCTGTTATTCACTTCTGCTTTCTTTCTTTTCCTTTCTTCTATTTTACTCAGCGTACCTGCTGTCATCCATTCTTTGTGTGCCTGTTTCCTGTTTCCTAGCACTTCTTGGCATGTTGACTGTACTGTTTCTTTCATGCTTTGCCATTTCCCTTCGGTGGTTTCATCTTCCAGTATTTCTTGTAGGACTTGGAACTTATTGAATAGTGAGATTTTGAATTCTTCCTTTTTGGCTTGGTCCTTCAGGAGGGAGGTATTATACCGAGTCCTGTATGCTGTTTGCTCGGTATAATGTCTCTTTAGTTTTAATTTCATCCTGGCCACAAGAAGATGGTGATCTGAGGCAACATCAGCTCCCCTCTTAACACGTACGTCTTGGAGAGATCGCCTGAATTTTTTAGAAATACATACATGGTCTATTTGGTTCATCGTTCTCATGTCCGGTGAGACCCATGTAGCTTTGTGAATCCTCTTGTGCTGGAAAATACTCCCCCCTATGACCAGGTCTGCTGCGGCACATAGGTCAGCAAACCTCTCACCATTGTCGTTCATCTCGCCTATCCCTTGCTGTCCCATAACCTCTTCGTACCCTGTGTTGCTATTGCCGATCTTGGCATTAAAGTCTCCCATGAGGACGACGATGTTCCTCCGTGGGCGACCCTGGACTATGGTCATTACTCTATTGTAGAATTCTTCTTTGTCTCCTTCATCACTTTCATTAGTTGGTGCGTAGCATTGTATAACATCTAGGTTGATGCTACGTTTCTTTGTTCGAAAGGTTGCTAAAAGAATTCTAGGTCCATGGGCCTCCCATCCAATGAGTGCTCCTTGCGCTGCCCTTGATAGCATCATAGCAACACCCAGGGTATGTGGGGCATCGTCTTCTTCGTGTCCCGAAAATAACACCATCTCTCCTGAGATTAATCTCTTCTGTCCCCATCCCGTCCATCTTGCTTCACTAATTCCGAGAATGGTGAGCTTATAGTTCCTCATCTCAGCGGCTATTTGTGCAGCTTTACCAGCCTCGTACATGGTGCGGACATTCCAAGCTCCAATGACGGTGGTAGTCCTGGTAGAAATGATGGTTGTCGGCCTAATAGCTTCCAGGTTTTGGCTTTCACTATTAGGCGTCATATTTTCCTCCTCAAGGAATCCATCCTCTCCCAGGACTGAAATGTCTTTTGTTACTCTTTTCGGTGTTTTTGTAACTATGATTTTTTACATGGCAGGGTTGTTGGCCTTGCGCACAACCACTTGGGGGGTTGCCCCTCACAGCTCAATGGGTAGCTGCCTTTGTTCGGGTTAGGTCCCTAGCCTTTGTGGATCCCTCCACTTCCTACAAGGCAGTAGGGCTGATTTTGGTCCACCCCGGGTATTTTATTTCCCCGGTACCCTCCATATCTGGTGGGCTTTCCCCTATCCGCCGGCTGGGGAGGCGCTCGATAGAAGATCAGCATCTCCCACGAGATGTACAGGAATAGTATAGATTTAAAATTGAAAAAAAAACATATTTTCTTTTGAAAATCTGTGGAAGTAATTGTAGTTGTAGTGAATCTTTCAGTTGGCGATTTTATAGATGACTAATACACTAAAATAAACTTAACATTTAGATAAATAAGATTATCGTTATCAGCAATACACTAAATATCATTATTACATTACTTGTGGGATTATATTTTCTTACCATTCAATTCATCAATCAATATTATTTCCGAGGTAATTAAATTAGTTTTTATGTAATATAATTAATAATATTTATATTTAAATTTTAACGCCATTGTAAAATTATAGAATTTAAATCATATTATGATTTAGTTTATGCTTATGTTTTTAAAGCACTGTTTACTTAATAACAAAGGAACATTAACATTCTCAGGCATACAGGATAGTCAAAATAAAACTTCAACTCCTTATTTCTTTCCTAACTTCTTTGTCTCACTTATTTTCATGTTTGTCATATTTAAAATAAAATTCCATTTTTCATATTGAACACATCAAGACAATCCATCAACCTGTTCATTTGATGCCATGGCTTTTATTGCTTTGCTATTCGCCGAGCTGAATATTATAACACTGCTGAAACATTTGCACGGGAAAAGCTGAACGATGATTTCCGTATTCTCAGACTCGGGTCATTAACCACTTAGGGTTACATTGTTATCGATGCGGTTCGGTACCATGGTGAAGCTTCACATCCTGTTGGCTTTAAAAATAAAAATCACTCGCTGACCCGCGGCGTAGCATACTCCGCTAATGATTTAGTGACGGGTGAAGACTTCCTGAAAGACACGGTTGTCAAAATGGGGTGGGTTTGGGCAAACGACTGTGAGTGAATGAAAAGAAGGAACTCTGGAGAGACCCAGGCGTATCACCCGTAAACAATGACGGAAGTGTTCAGCTGAAATCTATTTATTTTGAAAAAATGCACTTTTTTAGGGCGCCTATGGCACCCACCTTTTTCAAAATCCCAACTAACTTGTCCTTGTTTGATCAATACGAAATATTAAACTTTCTGAAATGTACACAAAGTATTTTATAACTTTTTACATTGTTCCCTTTTTACAAAATTAAAATATCAGCGAAAACAATGACGTCATATTTTTTTTTACAGCGCATATTTAATTTGCATACCTTTTGATGCATTGGTGCAGTAATTTGGTGCGCTGCTTTCTAAAATTAGTATCTGTTGAAACATACTTGCAGCTTGTCTCGCAGGGTCCGACCACGAAGAGAATTATATATATAGATAATTTGGTGCGCTGCTTTCTAAAATTAGTATCTGTTGAACATACTTGCAGCTTGTCTCGCAGGGTCCGACCACGAAGAGAATTATATATATAGATAATTTGGTACTCCGTAATTTTAACGTAGAATAATCAATAAGATGGAAAAATACCGTATATATTCGACTGCTCTTCAAGAAGCTATAATATAATATTAAACATCTACACTTACCTTATATAATCATTTTATTTATTTTTGTGAACGTTTTAATAAATTGTTTTACAAATTTTGTTTTCAACAGCGAATTTTAATGCACGCGCTTTCGTCACTGTTTACCAAAGAATTATTTTTTTTAAATAATGGTATCTCTTGCCTTAAAAATAACACAAAGGCTAATATAGGCAGTACACAGTAAACAATTATAATGACCGATTTAGCTTGTTCTTTTAAAAAAATGTGTTTCATTTTGTTTAAGCTGTCCTATTATTTATTTATTTTTTATTTTTTAATTTTTTTTTGGGGGGTTGGGGCGGCTTGCGAGCGGGTTATAAACTTTCAATACTTTTCTCTTCCAAGAGTTTGGGGGGGGCGGTTTATGAACGAACGGGCTATAAAACGAGTATATACGGTAAGTTATTTACAATTCTCGGTTTTACCATCAAGCACGTAAACAATTTAAATACACAACGAAACTTTTAATTAAGCAGAGAGGTAAGCGGGAATCTATGTGGTTGTATTTTAAAATCCTTGCGAGATAGAGACTAAACTATAAAGTGTGGGGGGGTGGGGGGGGTGGGGGGTTATAGGGCCCGATTTATTGGCGATATCGAGAATATTCAAAGATTCGGCTAAAGAGGGGGTCAATAAAGTAGATTATCTCACTCGGGTAGAACTAGGCAGAAGCTTTCCAGAGAACACTGTGACAGATTAACTTAAGTGTTTGGAATAGTCGAAACGTGAAGTGGTAGAGCTGCTACGCACACACAGCAATCGAGACCAGCGCAGTAGAGTAACTGAACTGTTAAACAGAGATGAGGACCAGAGATTGTAAATTACTATAGCGGATAAAAAGGATATAGAGGTGCACTCAGACGGGTTGCATGTTTGTTCCAGTTCAATCGACAACGGCAGCAAATGTTACCATCCCAATAAAGTGACTAAATGTATGGAAATGAGAGTTACCCCCCCCCCACACACACACACAAACACTCACACAAATAAACAAGGAGTGTATCTAAAATTGTCATGCCTTAACGTAGAACAATCAGCCGACGCCGCGCGCCGAATACGCCGCAAAATTTTTGTCCGCCGAAAATCCGCCTGAAAATATGCGGCGCGCCGCATTAGCCGCCATATTTTGTCAGCCGTAAATCCGCCGAAAATGAACGAGCCGCCATAATGTAATGTTTTTGTTTTCTTAAGTTTCATTGCGTTCCGTTTTAAGATCAATTAACTAGATACTAGATTGATCAATAACTGATGACTTTTAAGGGTGATCCCGAAGTTTTAGCACGTAAATTTTTTCTCTGCGAATTTTAATTTTCTCGTGAGAACTTTCATTTTTAATTTATTAAATGCATTTATATATGTTATATTTTAGTTATTACAGCGCTAATTTGTAAGGCTTTTTAATTTATAAGGCTTTTTCGGCCCTTGACGCTACATAATCGGAGTAGGATACATCATTTTTGTTTATCTAGCACCCTGCTAGCCAAATTATTTTTTTACCTGGAACGACCCATGCTAAAATAAATTTACTGACTGAAGATGTTTTTTTAAAAAAGTTTCATTCATCTATTTTAAGATTCTTAGAAGATCAATAAATATTTTAATGAAAATTTCATTTTTTTATTTCCTTACTAGATGTTTGATTCTTTTTTGTTTGTTTGTAAGTGAGAAAATTTCATTTTGGCCTCTTGCTGTGACAACCCAGCAAGTAGGGTGCTTGATAAACAAAATGGATGTTTCCTACTCTACTCTGATTATGTAGCGTCAAGGGCCGAAAACAGCTTTATAAATTAAAAAGCCTTACAAATTAGTGCTATAATAGCTAAAATATAACATATATAAATGCATTTAATAAATTAAAAACGAAAGTTCTCACGAGAAAATTAAAATTCGCAGTGAAATAATATACGTGCTAAGACTGCAGGATTACCTTTTTACGTTACACCATTTCTAATGTAACAATTCTTTATGACTATATGATGATTTTAGGTGAACTCAAATGTCAGCAAATGTCATCTAAACCGGGAAGAGAGGCAGTTCATTAAAAACCTACAAGTAAAACCTAAACCGCCTAGCCTACATGGAAATTCTAAAGCACAATGCTGGAAATATTTTTGGTGGCCTGTTCTCTGCTGATGGGAGAAATGTAGACGAAGATCGAGTTTATTGTCAGCTGTGTCTCACTGCTCAGCAGTCATTGGGTGACAAGGGTCACATTTCAAAAGTAACCAATTTTGCCGCAATTACATCAAGTGGCATTATGAAATCTTCACTTAAGTGTCAAGCACAATGTGTCAGTACAAAGTCAAGAAAAGTCAAATAAAATTTTTGGGATATTTCCGTAAGTATGGAGAAGGCAACAGTCAATGTCAGGCAACATCAAGTCATGAAATGACAAGAGATATCGTTATCTGGTTCTGTAGAGACTTGCTCGCCTTTGAAAATGTGGCTAAAGATGGTTTTGTTGACTTCTTCAAAATTAATTGCCCATCTCTCAACATACCGGGCACCTGTAACACTTGCTGGAACAGCCCTGGATGATATTTACTATTTAGAATATTTCAGCTGCAAATGTCAATTTACGGAGAAATCCGGCTAATCCGGATATCAGCCGAAAAATTATGTCAGCCAGCCGAAATTTAAAAATCCGGCTAATCCGGATATCAGCCGACAAATTATGTCAGCCAGCCGAAATTTAAAAATATATTCGGCTGGCAGGTCTACCTTAACATATGATTAATAGCTTGTTCGTTCAGTTAATCTTTCTTCAGTACATATGACGAAGTATGTTACATTTATAGTTTAAACTGTCTCTGTTTTTTTAAGTACATTTCTTAAAGTCCACAAGTTACAAAATAATTTTCAACGTTGATAAGTTACAATATAAGTTTCAATAGGAATACCATCCGACTTTACTTTTAAGTATTTCCAATCATCTCTTATTTTTTGAGGAGAGTGGAGGTATGAGATGGAAGGAAAAATGCTTGTTTTAAAAACTAATATACCGTAAGAAGGTTCCATATCGTTTCGACCCTGGAGGTTCGACCCTGTCGATTCGACACCTGAACATTAATTTATCTTTGTTTTAGTACAATTCTAAAATTTGTTTTCCTGTATTAAAATAATTTAATTAAATATTAGTAGCTATTTAAAGAACACAACAGTATGAAACATTTATAATTAACGTTTAATGATATGACGATTGAAATAAAACAACCCGTAAAAACAAAGTTTTTGACTATAAATCCCTTATATATGAGACATAACTAACAGTATTGATTATTTTCAAACATTTACAGACTGAATCTGTCTTAACTCAACTTTGCATCATAACCCTAGTGGGGGGAGGGGTGGGTGGGTGGGGGGGGAGAGGGGAAAAGTCTGGTCACCGATTCGTTTAAGCACGAGACGTGTTCACACCGGTGGCTGGCCTGAAGTCAAGTGACCAGTAAAATGTAAACGATAGAGACCTCTACATATAGTTTATATAGATAAACTAAAAATGCATTAATTTAATTACGGTACGTTCGATCGATCTGAAATTTTGATACGATGCATTGTTAGGTTAGACGGGTCCGTGTGCCAAATTTCAGTTCGATCGGATCATGGGAAGTGGGTCATTTTTTACTTCTGTTTTGCCGCCCGCCGAGCCCATGAGAGAGATGATGACAGACAGAGACGGCCGCGAAGTTAATATAAGGGATTTAATTAAACAACCCCGTAAAAACAAAGTTTTTGACTATAAATCCCTTATAGATGAGACATAACTAAAAGTATTGATTATATTCAAACATTTACAGACTGAATCTGTCTTAACTCAACTTTGCATCATAACCCTAGTGGGGGGGGGAGGGGTGGGTGGGGGGAGAGGGGAAAAGTCTGGTCACCGATTCGCTTGACCGAGCTCAGAGTGACACGTAAAATGTAAACAAAAGCGCACCGTCGTTTCGTTGGGTCGCCTCAATGCTCAAACTTTCACGTGGCAAAAAAACAATAACAAATCGTGAATTAAAATTACATACCTCATATAAGGATAAACTAAAAATGCATTAATTTAATTACGGTACGTTCGATCGATCTGAAATTTTGATACGATGCATTGTTAGGTAAGACGGGTCCGTGTGCCAAATTTCAGTTCGATCGGATCATTGGAAGTGGGTCATTTTCGACTTTTGTTTTTCCGCCCGCCGAGCCCATGAGATGATGAGAGACAGACAGAGAGAGAGAGAGAGAGAGAGAGAGACAGAGACGGCGGTGAAGTTAATATAAGGGATTTAAAAAGAAAGTTGAAACACTCAAATCTGTTGACATGTAATTTATTGTGCATTCAAGGGTGCAACGAATGCTTTGAGGTAAGTCAATGCTTTGGTGCAGGTGTATTTTTTCCAAAACTCGTTCAACTAGTTGTTGCACCTCACAATAACGTTACGCATAGCTTGCAGTCTTACAATAACAGCTTGTAAAAGGATGGACTTTTTTAATGCAATCCTTCAAATTGCCAGCCATAAATGTCCACATCGTTGGATGTCGACAGCTGACTAGTGATTGTAATCCAAGATGCCATCCCTCGCAGTAGATGTTGTTAGTTGTATTACCTTCACTAGCAGCATCACGACCTTGATCAATTTTAGAATACTAAACAGAGACGTTCTACTACTACTGTCCATACCGTTCTCCCCTTCCTTGCCCATGAAATGTATGTGTACTCGTAGCATGTTACTAATTCTTCAATGTATTTGTTTTGAGGCATGCCATTCACTAGCTCATCAAAAGTTTCGGCAACATCTTCTTCAGCAACAAATGCAAGAGTTAGTATGCACTGATCTAAATTAAGAAACCGAATTATAATTTTTTTAATCATGGTTTTGTCAAAACAATTTAACTCTTAGATTCGATTTGATTTTTTTTTGATACAGTTTATATTAGGTCATATTTTTTATATTTATTTATATTGCATTTGTATCATTACGACAGTGGTCTAATCGTAAAATCGTCCAGGGTCGAAATAACATGGAGCGTAAACGTCCTGTAGTTGAATCTTCAGGGTCAATTTTTGCGGGGTCGAAATGTCCGGATTGAAACGTCCAGCCACTGTAAGCATTGATGACATAAATATTTTAACCAGTTTATAATAATTGTAAAGAAAAACTTAAACAGGAATTTTTTCTGTGAAAAATTTCATAGGGTATGATATAAAGCTATCTAAAAAATGTATTGATAGAAAAGAGCCATCAATGTAAATTTGGCAATTATGTACAAATTGACATTTCGTATATCCCAGCTGACTAATGAGGTGGACAGCGTATATTTCCCAAATAGAAAGTTTTGCACCGAGACACGAATCTGTTTAGACGCATAGATTAGATTCGGAGCCATTTTACTTCTAAAATCTTCATCTGCAAAAGATTGTAAAGCAAGGCTCAGTAAGGGAGTGGATCTCATAAGAATATATTTAGATAAGACCCACAGACATATGGTTAGTTCAGATACATGAGACGCTGGATACTCGAGTTGAAAAAGCTATCACATTGCCCTCGTTCTGAGTTTTTTGTTTTTGTTTTTGTTTTTTAGGGCTTCGCATGTGATTATGACTAAGATAAGCTGCAAGCATAAGTATGTTCGTGGCTTGTCAGTCCTATTTCTACAAGGAAATTGTTACTACATGAAGGACACACGTGGCTTGGGTTCAAGGTGGCGCAGCGTTTCTTTGATGTACAACTTCCGTCTGGATAAGCTGTGCGTCTGATGTTTGGAGGACTACGCTCCATTAGTGTCTTCTTCGCCATCTTGTATCATCCATAGCAAGTTTCCCCGTAAATATAGGTCGAGATCTGTGGAGTTTAGTGAATCTATTACTTAGTTAATACGTAAAAGTGGACACTTAGATTTTGATTTATGATTGAGGGCTCGTTGATTTCATTCTACGCAAATAAAACACATATCACTCATAATCAATTTTCATATTGACTCGTGTCTTGTATTGTCCTGGCAGTCATCAAAATCTTTGTTTATTTACCTTTCGTGTTTCGACAAATAAATCGACTGTTCATAACTTTATCCCCAAAATTCCATCACTCTTCCATTTCATAAGACACACCGATATTGTCATAAATTAATAAACTATGCATCTGAATGGGAGGGTGGGAGGACATATAATGAACTGTGTTCCCTATTAATATTAGGGTTTTAAGTGCTGTCATTACAGTTGCTTATTTCAGTTTGTTTTTAACATACTTTTGAATTTCTCATTACTTAGCAATCAGACAAAGATTGGGCAAATGGTTCAAAACCGTGTCACTTCATTGTATTGTTTGCATTTAATGGAAACGAAGGCAAGTCAAAATTCAACACACCACTTCCATATTTAGCACTGTGTACAGTGCTGTGAGTAGATAATTGAGTAGAGTTTTGTCAGAAGTTAGTTTGAAGTTTTGTGGGAAGTGCTTTGGGAGAAATGTGTTGAGGTAAGATTGTTGTTGGAAATGTTTTCATGGAAGATCGTTTTGGGACGGGTGTATTGAGCTCCGAATCTATCCACGTCCTGACTTGTATCATACATGTACGCTAAACTGTTGACGGCCCCACCGCCACAATGGTCTTTGTGGGCCAAACAAAACGTTTTCACAAGCCAGAGTTAATTGAAAACATGAGAAAATATTTATCGGATCATTAACATGTAAATGTAAAGCATATACCAACAAAGAATATGTCTTGTCAACGTCAAAATAGCGTCGGTTAAGAAAAAGTTTGATTGTTTCAATCTTAGATGAATTATTAGTGCTCCTTAGTAGGAAATGTCTGACAAGATATAAGTACAGCATCAACAACAAGAATTCAACATGTACATTTTTATTGCAGAACATTTGACTTTGCTTACTGATGTTCATTTCAATGACTGAGAAAATGTATGCACTAATAATCTATTTCTTACTTGGGTTTTTAGCACTAGAAACAAATAAAATCTTCAACAATCATGAAAAGTTCAAATGAGGGACATTCCGTGCATTTATCCCTAAAGTGAAATGGTGCGAAGGTTAAAGGCCACATAATTATCTCAAAAGGTTTCAAGTGCATTGCAACACACACGCGATGAATTAGTGCAACTAGGTACAACCAGATTTTGGTCACAGTTTGAACGTAAGCGTGTCTGTTTCTATTCAATTTTTAAATGTAATTATTTTTTTCAGAGTAATTTAGCATTTCTATAATTCTGCAACTATCAATTGTCCCTATTATATTGCAAACAATTACATATTTTGAGATAAATCAATCTACAAAATAAAAGTTTATTTTTAAATCATTCATTTATATTTATAAGTAGAAATGAAATGCACTTGCAGAATTTAAATATGTGTCAACTAAATATGTTTATTTGCTTATTAGAATAGGTGGCTGCTTGTGTTATATTTTTAAACACTCTCGAAATGATTTATTTTCAACCGGCTTAATATTAATTTTTATTTCAAAAAAAAATTGCCATATATAATTAAACACAATTTGCCGTATTGCTAAAAATGGTATGTTTTAATTTTTTTAATGTTTTTTCAAACATTTTTTAAAATAACACTGCTTTATATTTCTTTTATTGAGATGAAAGTTTGGAGATTTAACTCATCAAAACCGTGTCACAATTCTTCTTCTTCTTCGTGATTAACGTTTTAAAATAAAGTTCAGATTAAAAATTCAAAAACGAAATTATAGGCCAAATTATGGGCACGTGGGAAAAAATGTAAAAGATAATCTATTTGTAAAAAGAAATCGCTTAGTACTAGTTCGAATTCTGGCCTAATATTTGTCCAGGACGGGATATATAAGCTGGAGAGAAATTCTGTAACTTTACCTTACAGTCAACTACTGACCAGATCCAGTCATAATCATGATGAACATCGCTGTTGTTGCTTTCGCCCTCTTTGCCTGGTAAACTTGATTTATTATCAAATCTTTTATATCAATAAAATTTACATTTTTTATAAAGTATTTATACATTTTTTATATATAATATTTGTAAAAACTTTCCGATTAATTGAAACGAATTTGTATGTCATTACCAGAAAAAATTAGCTATTTAAATGTAATATTAGGCACATAGCTGCTTTTATACTTTAACTTAATCATATTTATTTTGTTGGCATTTTAAAAGTTGTTCTTATGTTACAAGAAAATACATGATGGTCATTTGAAAATAGCTGTTGAATATTGTTAAAGAAGTATTCTAAAAGTTGAAGTATTTGCTAAAATAATTATTTAATAGATAACACATATTATTTGTACAATCAAATCTTTTAGCGTTGTCGCTCAGCCAGGAGGTGGTAGCGCCAACTTGGACAGAATTTTCAACCAATATGCTGGCAATGACAACCAACTGACAAACGCTGAGTTGAACAGATTCTGGCTTCACTTTGATGATGACGGTAAGATTTTCTTTTCTAGAAAAGTATTTTGACTTTTATTTCTGTTCACTTTTAATTTTAATCTTAAAAACTTAACTGGTAAACGTTTGAATACATATCTGTTAAATATAAAGGTGACGGTCAGGTGAGCAAACAAGAGTTTGACAGCAGCTGGAGACAAGAGGGATTTCCCAACCCACAAAACGCTCCACTTTTCTTCCTTGAGTTGGACAGAGTAGCTGATGAGGTCCTCAACTCACAGGACTTCCCACACGTCTTCAGACTCTGGGATGAGAACGGTACGTTACTTTTATAAAGTGCATATCTTAATATCAAGTGCGTCTTTTAAAATGCCACATGGATTACTTTAATACATACAAAAGTTATCTCTTTCAGATTTAATTAGCTGTTTTTTTAAAAAATATTTCTACATCAGAATGGCATGTAATTTTATTAGTTAAAAAGAATAAATTCGGTTGAGAAATAACTTTTTTTTTGTTTAATAATATTAATATACATTGATAAATTTTCAATATTTATAAGGACGTCATAATAAAAAAACTTTCATTCATTTCTGCCTAATTCATTGCTGAACAAGAAAATATTGAAAGCTTGAAATGAAGGTTAATTAAAATACGCTTATTTTACCACAGGTGACGGATTTGTCACTGAGAGAGAATTCAGATTCAACTGGAACGCCTACTTTTCTGACTAATTGTACTTTATAGGGTAATGTATTTGAGAACTCGCTGTTGAATGACCATTGCCATTAGTTGAATAAACACAAATATAAACAACCTAATGCTTTTAATTTAATTTACATGCTTGTTCGGGTGATACCGCTGCACTAAAGAATCTTAGTAATAACCACAATACTTCTAAGGGCATTAACATCAACCAGCACACATCCTAAAAATCAGAGTAATTTATCAATAATTTTAAACCACCACAACACAAAGCACACTGACTACACCTCTATCTTAAGCACAATAAAGGAAATTACCTTCAAACAATGGAAACATAAAATATGTAGATATAGGCTAAAGCACTTAATTTTAATTTTGCTCCTCTCCGGCAATATAGAACTTAACCCAAGGCACAGTATCATCTAAATGCCAAATTTGTATTAAGACATACACTAGCAAACAAGGAGCCATCCAGTGTGACACCTGCAATGAATGGTACCACACAGTATGCCTGCATACCAACACACCAAAGCACATAGCAATAGGCCTAGGAAATAAATATGCTTCTTGTCACTGCATACATTGTGGATTGCCACAAATCAGTTCAAATTTGTTTAACTATAGGGACCTTATCACCACAAACTCTTACAGTGTTTTGGCTAATCCTATTATAAATAACCCACTAGATAAAATGAAACCTGCCACGCAAACCCATAAAAATAACCATAAAAAAGTCCAATAATACTAATAATCAAAACATTCTCAAGACACTAATAATTAATTTCCAAAGTATTAAAAATAAAATTCCAGATTTAGAGCTACTTATAAAAACAGAAGAACCAGACATAATTGCTGGCTCTGAAACTTGGTTGAACCCCAACATATATAACTCAGAAATATTTAACAACAATTATAATATTTTTTAGAAAAGATAGACCAGACAATTATGGATGAGTGCTGCTTGCAATCAAATCAAATATCATAGCTGAAGAAATTACTACATAATCAAATTGTAATATAGAGTCTGTTTTTTGTAAAATAGTTACACCAAACTCAACATCACTTATTGTAGGCAGTATATATAGTACAAACCTAGAATACATGAAGAATCTTTGAAGTCAATTAAATTTCATAAAAGAAAATCATAAAAATTCTACAATTTGGATTATGGGGGGACTTCAATCTTCCAGATATAAATTGGAAAAACTATACAATTGATAACCATCAAACTAATAAAGACATTAACGAACATTTTATAAACACTATAAACAACTTAAGCCTACAACAGATAGTAAAAAAACAAAAAAACCAACAAGGTAAAATAAAACATTAGATGTATTCCTAACAAATAGACAAGGACTAGTGTTAGACTATAAAATAATTCCAGAACTGTCCGACCATGATATTGTTAGGGTCACCAATACAATAAAAACTAAAATTAATAAGATACGTAGAAGAATAATATATCTTTGGAATAAATGTAATTCCCTAAAACTACACCAATCAGCGGCTCACTTCCAACAAAATTTCCTAAGTAAATTTAATGCAAATAGCCCAGTAGAAGAAATTTGGAAACATATAAAAACAAATCTAAAAACTATTATGGATGAGAATATTCCAACAAAATTAACATCAAATAAAATTAACAAATGCTGGTTCAATTTTAAATTTAAAGAGCTATTAAAAAGAGAACTTATTTAAGAAATTTAAGGCTACCAATTCAAAAGGATACACAAAAAGTACTTAAAGATTAACACTTGACACAAAAACTTAGTCGGCTGCCCTTGAGACGATAGAGGGGTTCGCGGGAACCCAAGTGAAAGTGTTCACGGATGGGTCTGCCAGTTCAAGTGAAGGAATTGCAGGATATGGTGCACTCATCTTATACACAATAGGAGGGCCACCAAAAGAAGAACTTCTAGGTCCCTGTGGGACTATGGCATCGAATTACGATGCGGAGCTTGAGGCTATACACAGGGCCCTGGAAAGTGTGCACCGGACACTGCAGGGGTCGGAAATTTTCGGTTTCGACATGGTACTGTTTTGTGACTCGAGATCAGCCCTCGAAGTCCTGGCTAGTGAGAAGCGTAGTACCCACTTGGTTGACGCCATCTTGGAGACGTGGGTAGGCTCGAAAGACTTGGAGGTAAGGTAACAGTGCAATGGATCCCGGGCCACGTGAATGTTAACGGCAATGAAAAGGCAGACTCCCTGGCCAAAGCAGGAGCAGCCCTTCCCCAACCAGAGGCCCCAGTCACTTATCTTGGGGCTAAAACCTGGCTAAAGGACCACTTCCGGAATAAGGGGTACCAGGAGTGGGCTGACAACACGACAGCCAGGGGGGTATTCGCTAACATGCCCAGGCCAAGCCGTTCAGACCAGTGGTGGAGCCTGAGTCGCAAACACCAGAGTTAAATGACTCAGTTGAGAACAGAGCACTGCCCAACCAACTCATACTTCCACAGGCTAGACCACAACAGGGACTCGAACTGCCATCATTGCAGCCAAGCCTCTGAGACAGTCGTACACCTGGTGACGTCTTGCCCGGCGCTTGATATGGCCGGGGGGTGAGGGAGGCGGAAGAGTCCCATGTAAAGACAATGTTGTATGGCAATGCTCAACAGATGGAGCAGATTGCCCAGGTACTAGCCAAGGCCTTAAGAGATTAGTCTCAGGCCTACAGAATATGTGTTTAGTTTTAGTCGACACCTCCAAAATGAATATATAAACATATTAATTTCTACAGATAACAATAAAAACTTAAGGTCCTTTATCAAATCTAAAAAAAATGGAACCTACAGGAATAGCCACACTAAAAGGCTCAAATAATAAAACCTATAATGATAATGAGACTAAAGCTAATATCATTAACACATATTTTGCATCATCATTCTCTGCCTCAGGCGACAAGGAAGTTTTAATAAATTTAGTTAAAATGGAAGAAATAGGTAACATAACTGTAGACGAGATAGGTATACATTCACTGCTAAAAAAAATTAAAAAGAAACAAAGCCACTTGCCCAGATGAATTGCCTGCAAGGTTATTTAAAGAAATAAGCAATGAACTGTCCCCAATCCTTGTATTTCTTTTTCAAGCCTCTCTTAACCAGGGTAAAGTGCCCCAGGATTGGAAATTAGCTAACGTAACTCCACTCTTTAAGAAAGGGGATAAATCAGACCCTGGTAATTACAGACCTGTATCACTTACTAGTATCACCTGGAAATTACTAGAACACATAATATATAGTAAAATAGTTGACCACCTAGACAAATATAATGCCGTATGCCCACACCAACACGGCTTTAGAAAAAACAGATCATGTGAAACACAATTAATAGGTTTAATAGATGAACTAAAAAGGCTTAGACAATAATGATCAAATAGACACAATATTACTAGACTTCTCAAAAGCATTTGACAAAGTTCACCACCTTAGTTTACTTAAAAAGCTTAACTACTTTGGAATCTCAAGTCTCTTAAATCACTGGATCCAAGACTTCCTTCTGGGCAGGGAGCAAATTGTAATAATTAATGGATCTAAATCTGCACCAATAAAGGTTAACTCAGGAGTTCCACAAGGAACTGTGCTAGGTCCCTTACTCTTTTTAATTTATATAAATGATTTACCCAACAACATCTCAACAGGAACAAAAGTTAGGTTATTTGCTGATGATTGTATAATCTATAGAACAATTAAATCAGAACAAGATAGCAAAATTTTACAAAAAGACTTCGATGAATTGATACAATGGGAAACTAACTGGAGTATGTCTTTCCACCCAGAAAAGTGTCAACTGTTAAGAGTAACAAAGAAAAAGAAACAAATAAATTCAAAATATTACATTCATGGAAAAGAACTGACCCAAAGTAAAGATGCAAAATACTTAGGAGTCATAATAAATGAGAAACTATCATCGAATCCCCATGTCAATGAAGTTAAAGCATTTAAAGCAGTTAAACACATGTTTAGTCATATTCCATCATAGTACTTGAGATATACGTTTGAATTTTTATAAATCGAGAAAAAGATATTTGCTTAACAATTCTGTGAAAAAAAAATATTTTCTTCCTTTTATTCCGCTTATAAAAACGTGTTTTTTTTAATCTTTTTTTTTACTTCTATTTATTTTATTCTTCATAGTCTAAGTGTATGCTATGGTGAGTTTTGAAGTATTGATTATGTTCAAATATAATACACATTGCCCGACAAACATTTACAGACTGGAAATGAGTGATCTCCTCTTGATGTTAAACATAGTTGATGTGGTCGGAGTTGGTGTCAACTCGGCACGTGAATGTAATGTAAACAAGAGCAGACGGATAATACATATGCTTATAAATAGATAAACTAAAAAGTTTAATAATTTAATAATGTTCATTCGATCGATATGAAATTTCGATACAATGCATTGTCATGCAAGATCTATCTGTGGTAAAATTTTGAGATCTCTAGGACCATCAGAAGTGGTATAATTTTACATTAGCAGATTTGAAAAATTGTGGACAGACAAACAGGAAAGAAAGTGAGTTAATAAAAACGTGGTAATAATGTAAAACTAATAAGTTCAAGCACTTTCGTATAATATGACTAAAAACGTTTGGCGGGCGCTTATGAGGTTTTACATATGCAGTTCACTCATTCTCTCACTTATAGATATCTTTTTTGCCTTCTTAATTATAAATCTTTAATTTTTATACCAAACACCCGCCCCACGTTTTTAGTCATATATATGAAAGTACTTGAACTTATTAGTTTTAAATTATTTTCTTCTTTTTAGTACACTTATAAAAACGTGCTTTTTAAAAATCTTGTTTTACCTCTATTTATTTTATTCTTTTTAGTCCACTTACAAAAACGTGGTTTTTAAAAATATTTTTACCTATATTTTATTTTTAAAACCAAACACCTTATAAGGGCCCGCCCAATGTTTTAAAAACACGGTGATGTTGTCACGGGGTGAACTCATGGATGTCAACAAAAGCAGACGGTACATATGCTTATATACAGATAAACTAAAAATTTCAATAATTTTATAACGGTACATTCGATCGATCTGAAAATTTGATACAATGCATAGCCATCAGAGATCTATCTGTGGTAATATTTTGAGATCTCTAGGACAATCAGAAGTGGTTTAATGTTACGTTGGCAGATTTGAAAAATCTTGGACAGACAAATAAACAGGAATGAAAGCGAGTTAATAAGATGTGGTTA
Organism: Ampullaceana balthica; assembly: GCA_944989445.1. NCBI lineage: Eukaryota > Metazoa > Mollusca > Gastropoda > Lymnaeidae > Ampullaceana > Ampullaceana balthica. The sequence continues at coordinate 72,868 of CALYLW010000127.1, read as the reverse complement.
AAAATGAAACGTACCCTTTTTCCTTTCCGTTGGGATAGGAGTCTTAATGAAAATAATTTTTTTTTAAATATTTTTTTAAACCACGTTTTTATAAGTGTACTAAAAAGAAGAAAATAATTTAAATCTATTAAGTTCAAGTACTTTCATATAATATGACTAAAAACGTTGGGCGGGCGCTTATGAGGTTTTACATATGCAGTTCACTCATTCTCTCACTTAAAGATATCTTTTTTGCCTTCTTAATTATAAATCTTTAATTTTTATACCAAACACCCGCCCAAAGTTTTTAGTCGTACTATAGGACAGTACTTTAACTTATTAGTTTCAAATTATTTTCTTCTTTTTAGTACACGTATAAAAACCTGATTTTCAAAGATATTTTTTTACCTCTATTTATTTTATACTTTTTAGTCCACATACAAAAACTTGGTTTTTAAAAATATTTTTACCTCTATTTTTTTATACCAAACACCTCATATGCGCCTGCCCAACAAAAGCGAGTAAATAAAACGTGGTTAATATATCTTATCTATACAGACGCTCCTTCTATGCAGAAGATAGTTGCGTCCACAGACCATGACAGATGATCTGTTGGCAAGTGATGCAGCATTCACAGGCCACGGCTTTGTGGGTTCCACGCATTACCCAGCCGCCTAACTACATGTTAGTGTTAGGTACCCATTCGGAGCGGGGTGACTCAGGGACGCCCTAGGCCCCGGGAACAAACCCTTGCCTTCACACGGATTCGAACCCGTGAACATCGGTACGACAGTCCAGTGCGCTGCCACTCGACCACCTGTAAGAGGTAAACTTCCTACTATGAAAGCACAGATTAAAAGGTTGCAACCGTAACCTATGCAATACTTGTCTATATGTTAACGAATATGACAGCATTCCACCCTATTAAAAAAAATTAAAATAAAAGAATATTACACTTGCACAACTCGCAGCGTAATTTATCCAATTCATTGCAAGGGGTGCAAGAAAATCTACGTTGGTGAGTCAGGTCCTCGTCTGGGAGATCGGTTTAGAGAACATTAGTTGTACATTATAAATAAAAAGGCACTATGTTGTTTCTAAACACTTCAACAGTCCTAATAACGCAGGATTTCAGATATTGCAGTTACTGGCATTTTATATGCGAGCAAACCCCTTGAAAATAAATTTATAAAACGATTTTTTACGTTGGTTCGATATGGATTTAATGAAATTCACAATTTAACATAACTGTCGAACCTTTTTCGGGCTGACCATAAATGACGTCACGCACCTAGGAGGGGTGGGGGTCAAGCATTTGTGACGACGTTTAAGGACTAGGGTGGGGGTTTAAAAGAAATATGACGTCACCTAAAAAACGCGAAATTTTAAATAAAAGTTCCACTTAACTAATTCTTTGATTGCAAATTATTTTTAAAACGTTTTAAATGTCTTCACGCGTGTTACGATTAGGCCTGTCAACGGATACCCGTTGCCGTGCAATTACCCGGTTAGTAAGATTGCGCCCAGTTCCCCGTGAAAATGTGGCTGCAACGTCTATACTCTTAAACAGAGGTCGGGAAACCATGGGCCATGGCTTGTGAGCCAGATGTGGCTCTTTTTCTGGCTTCATCTGGCTCGCAGACAAATGTTCGATTATTTTTTTAAAAAATATTTATTCAGACTCTTTAATCTACATTTTAATTGCATTTAAAATTATCTAAATCAGCTAAATGTAAAAATGCAAGGCGTTGGAATTACAATCGCATCCCTGCAACAAGCAGTGTTGCATTTGAAAACAAACTAGAACTCTTCATCGCCGGAGAGTTTTAAAAAATACATGCAAATCAAATGACCCTCCTCAACATCTTAATATTCAGCAGCTAGCAGGCTTCACCGCAAATCTCCTGTAGTCATTTAAAGCGCTCTTTTGAGAATTTCGCGAGCACAACAGTCTTTTTACCACGTTTTTATTAACTCGCTTTCGTTGGGCATTGTTTGTTTGTCCAAGATTTTTTCAAATCTGCCAACGTAAAATTGAACCACTTCTGATGGTCGTAGAGATCTGAAAATTTTATCACAGATAGATCTTGGAGGACAATGCATTGTATCGAAATTTCAGATCGATCGAATGTACCGTTAGTAAATTATTGAACTTTTAAGTTTATCTATAGTCTATATAAAAGCATCTGTACCGTCGGCTTTTGTTGACATCCGTGAGTTCGCCCCGTGACCACATCACAATGTTTTTAAAACGTTGGGCGGGCGCTTGTGAGGTGTTTGGTAAAATAAATAGAGGTAAAAAATATTTTTAAAAACCAGGTTGTTATAAGTGGACTAAAGAGAATAAAATAAATAGAAGTAAAAAAGAGATTTTTAAAAACCACGTTTTTAGAAGCGGACTAAAAAGAAGAAAATAATTTAAAACTTGTAAGTTCAAGTACTTCGATTTAATATGACTAAAAACGTGGGGTGTGTGTTTGGTATAAAAATTGAAGATTTCTAATTTAGAAGGCAAAAGCGAGATCTATAAGTGAGAGAATGAGTGAACCGCATATGTTAAACCTCATAAGCGCCCGCCCCACGTTTTTAGTCATATTAAATCGAAGTACTTAAACTTACAAGTTTTAAATTATTTTCTTCTTTTTAGTCCGCTTCTAAAAACGTGGTTTTTAAAAATCTCTTTTTTACTTCTATTTATTAAGTTCATCACCCATCCACACGAGAGTGCAGTGGACAGCACTGACATGAGTTGAATCCCAGGTGCCTCCTTCAGAGATATTTAGCTTCAGGCTGATTATTTATCAGACGACCTCAGACATGTGGGTGAATAAGTTCAGGCTACTGAATGAAGGTCTGGAAAGACATGTACGGCAGCAAGCAGAGTTGGCGAGCCAATACAAGTGGCCAATAAATAGATGTAAAAACAAAGTTTTTGACTATAAATCCCTTATATATGAGACATAGCTAAAAGTAGTGATTATGTTTAAATGCGACATTTACAGGCTGAAACAGAATTATCTCCCATGGTTTTCAAACCGGGCGCAGGGACGGTATGGGGTGTGAACATCGATGGTCGGCGTCAACGCGTGAACTGAACTGGCACGTGAAAGAATTATAAACAAATGTTTGGACAGTCCGATCGCTTAAACTTACAAAGCAAGTTAATATAAGGGATTTAAAAAAGAAAAAAGAAATTCAACACGTTTTGCTGACTGTCAAAACTTGGAACGTGCTTCCCGTCACATACCACACACTGCCGCATGTGAGTATTGCTGTACTGACAATGTTTGACTCTACGAGTCTACGTATACATGCGAGCAGTCTTTCTCACACCTAAAGAACATTAAGACCAACCAGCGATCACGTTTAACGGATGGAAGTCACAGCGGCTGCATGAATCTTAACATCACCACCAGCGGCGTAGCGGGGGTATGTGCCACCCGGGGCAGAAACCAAATTTGCCGCCCCCCCTCCCCGAAAAATATTTTGACGCTTTAAATTAAAAACAAATTAATTAGAAAGTAATAATAAGAACACTATACATTTTTAGGGAACGCGGTTGATTCGTATCCATGTGAAGTCAGGGATTTTTGTTCCCGGGGCCTAGGGCGTCCCTGAGTTCCTAATGGGTACACGACATCAGTTGGGGAAGTAAAGGCGGCTGGGCATTGTGCTAGCCACACAATCCCCTCGTATGCCGTGGGTATTGAAACTTGTGAACGCTGCTTCACTTGCCCCATAGGCCAATGGTCTGAAACAGGAACTTTTACTATACATTATTATGTAAAAAAGAAAGCCTTAATTTCTTTCATGAAATTTAATTTTTATGGTTTTCCTCATGTTTGCAATTTTTTTTTCCTCATGGTTCATGTATCGATGTTTTCAGACATGGCATGCTAAATAGCCAAAATAAAAATAGATTAGACAATTTTGGTGTATTCGTAATTGATCGTCATTAATTTTTCATTAAAATAATTTTAGAGAAGCCTTTTTAACACCTTGCATTACTTAAGACAGTTGTAAGCAATGTTCGAAATCATTATATTTTAGGCAGGGAAACTTCGAGCCTAAATATCTTTATTAACTTAAATAAACCACCTAATCTTGAATTCATTGATTTTTGTTTTCTATTCATGGGGTTAAAATATTCCTTGCTTGACTATGTCATGTGGAATATTTTGAATACTCTAATTTGAAGACAAAATTTTTAAGTCCAGTAAATTAGCTGGTGTACGAAAATCATGTCTGTTTTCTAAATTCTATTTAACTACCAAAGCCTCACACCAATTTATACACTAATCTCATCTTATGAAGAAACCAAATTTCTACTTTACTGTTATTCTACATAGCATGTTTGCTTCGATCACCAAAAATGTGTTATCTTGTTCTTTGATTGGAAGGTTCCATTAAAATAATGAGGTCTCCACATAATTTTTTTATTAAATGTCAAAGCATCCCTTAAGTATTCCATTCCATTAGTTTCTCTGTGAGTAGCCACTGCTAAGAATATTTTTTGTTGTTGAGCACAATACGTTTGTAAAGAATTTCGGGCATTATATATATATATATATATATATATATATATATATATATAACTAAGAAAATAAAAAGATTTTATTGTGACTAGCAACGTTCCTGCGTCTATTCGTGTGTTGATCTTTTTGTCTGCATCTTTCTGCTCTATAGCTTACAAAGTAAACGTCAAAATGGCTCCATGGTATATTCACTATTTTTTATCCTGAAGTCTGAATGCCTTGCTTGTAGAAGCAATAAGTTATTTGCAACAGTGCATGGACATTGAAAAGGATGCGTAACAACGCTCAAGTATACTAAAATAGTTGGAGAATTCGTTTCAGTTGGAGTATCATTTTAACAAATTAGATTTAACTGTTTGAACGAGTTTGGCCAGTGGCGTAGCGAGGGGTGCAGGGGGGGGCATATGTCCCCGGGTGCCACGTTAGGGGGCGCCAAAATGAGTATTAAAACTTATTATTTAATTGTATTTTGATGCAAACTAATGTATCCCAAATACGCTTGCAAGATTGAATTTAGGAGCTCCGAAAATATCTTCATTACAAATCAGTTGGCTAGCATGATTTTGGAGCCCCCATTGAGCGTTTAGGGGCGCCATTCTACTCATAAATAAATTACACATCCACAATGAAGGATTGCTGATGGCGATTTTAAAAAACTGTGAGTTGCTTGGAGTTAGAGTAGGGGAGCAGAAAGAGACAAATGTGATTTTTTTTAATAGAACAGACAGAGACGACACTTAAAGCAACTAAAATGACCAAGACAAGAAAACGAAGTGACTTAAAGCAGTGGTTCTCAACCACTGAACAAGTGATCCGCGAAGATGTGCCAGGTGGTCCGCGAGCAAAGCATGAAATTTACGCACTGTGTGATTCATCTAGAAGGTCTAGCAAGTAAAAGAATTAAAGCAGACTTAAAATATATTTTTGATCTGGCCTAAATAGTTTTTAAATTTTATAATGCTCGTACATTAAATTGTCGTTTCTTTGATTTCTTATGTTCGAATATGAATCTTGAACATTAACAGTTACTGATGAATACTGAAATTCGCTGGTTATCAGACTGTTTGAATTACGTGATGACTTAAGAGAGTTTCTTGAAAAAAAACTCAAAGCTTGTTGATCATTTGAACCATAGCTTATGGGTTGCTGTTCTGGCTTACTTGGCTGAAACTTTTGAAGAACTCAATAAACTTAATTCAACTCGGCAAGGAAAGCAGACACATTATGTTACTCTAAGTGACAAAGTGTCTGCTTTTACGAAAAATCTCGATCTTTGGAAAAGAAGATTATTTCAAGGTAACTTTGAGATGTTTGATCAATTATACGAAATCACCGAGAAACCAGAAAATGTTGAAATAAATAAAGAAATGTTGATAAATTTGATTTCTGGTCATATTCAATCAATGCAGGGTCAATTTTAATTCTACTTTCGTGATTTTTAACGTTCAGTGATTTTTCATGGGTTTTCAGTCCTAATCTCTCACACAATGACTCATCAAATAAAATGACCAACATCGTAATTAAACCAATTCATTGAACTGACTAGCGATACCACTTTGAATATGTTGCATCAGAAAGTGGGCTTAATAAAATTTTGGAGTACTCCGAACTGTCTCAAATGGCTTTTAAAATACTTTTACCCTTTGCAACTTTATGAAAGTGGATTTTCTGCATTGCTTACAATAAAAACAAAACTTCGTTCGTACTAAATAAACTAATATAGCAATCTTTTAATACAAACTACTGTTTATGACTTGAAGTTTTTTTATAGTTAGCAATTATAATTAAATAAGAAGTCCATGAGACTAATATAAAGGAAATTTGTTCTTTAAAAAAGAAAGCCATACAATATTGTTTTTGGAGCACGCAAAACGTAGCATATTAGTATAGTTAAACTAACTGACATGTATACTACTTATAGCTAGCAATAATCTCCTGAATCGAAGGAGCGTCTGCAACAGATAAGATGGTATGGCATCTGTCCGTATACGAAAGACGATATATTTATCTTTTATTATTTGCAGCTCTTGGTGTGGCTGATGAGACCAATCCTTGAGTGGCAGTCTCTTCTGCATGACACACACACGAAAGCAGTGGGGCAGTGTTGCCTGGCCTTTCTCCTCGCTCTTTTCCCGACTGCTTCTGCCCTAGTTTGCTCCTCTGCTCTTAGTGATCCTTCTTTCACTATAGCCCGCCACATGGACCTATCCTCTGCCAGGTTTTCCCAGTTTTGTATATCAATGTTGGCTACTTTCATGTCTCTCTTGCATATGTCCACGTATCTGAGACATGGCCGACCAACCGACCTTTTCCCTGTCGCCAGCTCGCTGTAAAGCACATCCTTGGGTATGCGACCACTTTGCATCCTCTTGACGTGTCCAAGCCAACGGAGGCGTCTTTGGCTTAATATTGCTGCAATGCTACTCATGCTTGCTTGAGCCAGGACCTCTGTGTTGGGGACTTTCTCTTGCCATTTGATGTCTAGGATGCGGCGCAGGCATCTGAGGTGGAAGCTATTGAGCCTTCTCTCATGCCTGGTATAGGTGGTCCAAGACTCGCATCCATAGAGGAGTGTGCTCAGTACTCAGGCCTGGTATACCTGCAGCTTATTCCTTGCTGTGAGTTTGGCATTGGACCAGTCTCTTTTGTACAGTCTAGCCATAACAGTTGCTGCCTTCCCTATCCTACTACTTATCTCATCTTCCAGTGAGAGGGTGCTCGAGATGTTTGATCCCAGATAAGTAAAACTGTCAACAGAATCCAGGTTGCAGTCGTCAATGGTGATAGTCGGGAGAGAGGCAGCATCCTGTGCCATAATGTTGGTTTTCTTTATACTTATGGTCAGGCCAAACTCTTTGCAGGCAGTGGATAAGCTGGATACAAGGTTCTGCAGGCAGTCTGCTGTGTGGGATATTAAGGCGGCATCGTCTGCAAATAAGAGCTCGCGCAGCAAAATCTTCCTTATTTTGGTCTTGGCTTTAAGTCGGGCAATATTGAATAATCTCCCGTCAGCTCTGGTGTGTATGTATATCCCCTCGCTGTTGTTCTTGAAGGCATACTGGAGTAAGATAATAGAGTAGGTGCCAACACGAAGCCTTGCTTTACTCCACTACTTACTGGGAAAGCCTCAGAGGTGGCACCGTTATAGCACACTGTGCCCTGCATGTTTTCGTGGAATTGCTTGATGATGTTAAGCAGATGTGTAGGGCAGCCTATTTTTACTAAGATCTGGAAAAGGCCGCTTCTGCTGGCAAGATCAAAAGCTTTAGTTAGGTCGACGAACGCAATGTATAGAGGCATATGTTGCTCCCTGCAGATAAGATATACACACTATAATTATATTTAACTTTCCAGCTCGGCAGTAGCATAATTTTTAGTAGTGGTCCGTAGCTAAGACACACATTTTTCCAGTGGTCCTTGAATCTCCAACGGTTAAGAACCACTGGCTTACAGAATGGTTAATTCACGTCCCTTTGCTGCATGCTGTGACTCTTTTTAAAAAGAAAAATCTTATTTCCCCGATTCCACTGTGGTGGGAGTAGAGTGGGGGAAGGAGGGAAGGTCTCTCCTCTCACGGGCTTGTGTCGGTGTGTCAAAGCAAGTTGGACTCCTTTTATATGAAACATTAGACACTGCCTCTCTTTTCTGTCTCTCTGTGATCAAACTTTATCAGTATGATCCACTGTTAGAAAAACACTTACAACGTGCCCGAGAAAATCCAGGTTCAGTATCTTATTTATACCGGAAATCCAAAATGAATTTATCCACCTACTTTCATTGACTGTAAGGAAACAGCTGTTGGGTGAAATCAGAAAAAACAAGTAATACGGTATCTTACTTGACTCAATACCCGATCGAAGACACCGGGAACAGCTTTCTCAAGTCATCGGATTTATTGATGGGGATTTTCAAACTAAAAAAGACTCCATCAACGAATCATTTTTAGGTTTTATCCAGATACATTTCAAAGACGCAACTAGCCTTGAAAGAGTTATCGTAAAGAAACTGTAATCTAATAACATACCTCTAGCCGACTATCGGTCACATTGTTATGACAATGCTGCTGTAATGACTGGACATAGATCCGGCCTTCAACACTGAATATGTGCCAGAAATCACAGAACATTATTCATCAACTGTGACAACAACAGCTTAAACTTACCAAGAGTACACTCAGCTAAACAGGATCCAGTTGTTATCACGTTTTTTGGAACAGTTGAAAGTATATTTTTTCTCTCTTTCAAAAACTAGTTGGGAAGAATTAAAAAGAGTTGTGCCAATCACAATGAAAAGGAAGTCTGAAACACGTTGGAGTGCACGATCAGAAGCTTTTAAAGCAATTTATGAAGGACTAAATGAACTGGTAGAGCTGTTGGAAAAATTATCAGAACATACAAATATGTTTCCTGACACGAGAAGTGATGTAGAAACTTTGCTGGAAGGTATATTAAACTTTAAATTCCTAGTTTTGTTAAATTTCTGGAACATCATACTTGGGAAAATTGATCGAGTCCAGAAACGGATGTAGAATCCTACTGTGAATTTCAAGGAAGCAGCATGTGCTCTTGAATCGCTTGAGCAAGAATTTGTCAATATTCGTGATAATTTAAGCTAGGTTCCGGTAGATAATGGAAAGGAAGATGCACAACTTGGGGAATCGAGGTTGACAGAAGGATTAGACGACATCGGAGGATGCCTGAAGAATTAACAAGAGATGCAGGACTTTCTGCAGAAGAAGAAATTGCACGTGATATGAACAGCGTAATTGATAGCCTCCAACAGGAGATATCAATACGGTTTATACGTCTAAAAAATCTAAACAACAAATTTGGATTTTTACTAGACGTCAAAACTATTCTCGCTGAGACAAATGTCGATACACTTCGTCAAAATTGCTTAGATTTTGAAAATTTCTTCGATACTGACGTCAATGGTCACGAATTGTGTACATAAATCAGAGACTGAAAAATGCTGCTTAGTAGCCGGACTGAAGTTCTACCGAAAACTCCTTTGGATCTTCTTGGTTTTATTGTTTTATATAGAGATGACGTATTTCCGAATCTGCACATTTTAAGTCAAATACTTCTAACAATTGCTGTTTCAACTGAAAGCTGTGAGCGGTCCTTCAGCAAACTGAAGCTTATTTTGTCTTATTTACCTGCTTCAATGGGATGAGATCGTCTGAGTGATCTTGCACTCCTTAGCATCGAAAGAGATAAACTTGAGAATATTAATTTTGACAAGGCGATTGACGAGTTTGTGACATTCAAATCAAGGAGAATCAATTTTTTGAAGACTATGTCTAATTGCCCTAAACGTTGGGCCTGTGCAGTCCATTACTTTAAGATCATCATTTATTCAAAATCGTTTCAGAAATTTCGTAAGCAGATTCACTTTTGCTGGAATGAAATCTTTGAAAGATTCTACAGCGTCTACTTTTTTATTTTCAATCTTTAAATATCACACAACTGGACTTGTTTGATCCTTATGTCAAATATATGAAGAGATATCAAATACAATGGAACATTATTTGGTATCTTGTTATTGAAGAAAGATGATTTGTCGTGAACTGTATCTCCTAAAATTGCTATGAGCTCAGTTTGAATTTTAGATGAAAAGGTTTTTTTACCCCTTTTTCCACTATGTTCTCGGAGTGCTCGAACATACTTTGCAAGCTAATGCATTAGTTACAGAATATTGCCTTTATTTGAAACAGTATTGCCCTCTCTGTGACCTCAAAAAGTCACATTCAATTTCGCCAGGATGTAATCATGTCAAATATCTAACAAGAACTTCTTGCCACTTTGTATTCGCAATTACAACTAATTGTCGGTCTTTAAATTGATAGTCTCTTCTTTTTTATCCAATATCTGATTCATTCCATTTGCAAAAAGGTTTGGTAATGTTGAGTACTTATTGAGTACTTATCTTGGCTTTAAGTTTATTTCATTAAAATTTACTTTCACTTTTTAACAATTAGCTAATTAGCAGCGATGAATTTGCGGCAAAAAAAGTTTGTATTTAGTTGTGCCAAGTTTTATTTCCACTAGATAAGCAATTGTTTCAATTATTTTTGTTTATGCCACAAAACAAAAGACATTAAAATTAAAATAAGCCATATAAATACGCCAACATTTTTTCCAGTTGTTCACTTACGTTAAAATCAAACTTGAATCAATTATATATACCAGCACATTATTGTCATACTGTCAGACCTAATGTTTTCCAGCTTAGTAACACTAGTATCAGAAGAAAAGAAGACTTTAGATTTATAATGGAGTTTGTAGTTTTGGCATTATTAGCGGTCTCGTATTTTAATATAGTTCTTCATTTCGTTTAAGAGTTTTTATCTTGGCTTTTCTTTTCTTTTATTAAAATTTATTTTCAGGTTTCAAAAATTAGCTAATGAACAACGAGCAATTTGGCACCCCACCCCTTCCCCAATTTTACAACAGGAGCGGCTGTCAAATTTTAAGAATCAATGAATGTATCACCACATCAGTGTCACGTTCTCATACTAATTTAGCCTCTGGTTTTCTGTTACAGAAGTATTAGTATCAGAAGAATTTATATCCAATAAGGAGTTTGAAGTTTGGGCAGTTAAAACGTTCACATGCTTTTGGATAGTTCCTTTATTTCTTTTATTAATTCATTATTTAGCTTTTCTTTAAATTAGACTTTTAAAAAACCCTCTTTCTTTTAAAAATTTCATTTTAAGAAACTAATTAACGACTAGGAATTTTCAGCCCCTGGCAAAGTGCCTCCTGAGGCATTTGCCCCCCCCCCTGGCCCCCTCTCGCTACGCCAATGCTCACCACGTATCAACCAAAGCCAGCAGCAAAGCCATTGAAGCATTAAAAGTGCCATTAATAGTCAGAAATACCAATTTTGAGTAGCAAATCCAAATCAATGTTATTAAAATAATTCAGAGAAATAATTATAGTACTTTTAGTGTTGAAATTACACAAGATGCACACATCTACTTGAATCATTAGTTTTAAACAGTGCTTTAAAAAATAATAAAAAGGGTACCAGAACGCATGAAGAAGGTCCTGGAACGGAGCTGAAAAAGCCTTCCAGACAGTGATAAAAATAACTGGGTGGGGGGGGCCGGAACGTAGTTCCGTTGAGCTACGCCGGAAAGAAAGCACTGGTTTTAAACATAATGTATGGCTCTCAAAGAATTACTTTTCAAAATAAGTAGTTTTTATGGCTCTCTCAGACAAAAAGTTTACCGACCCCTGCTCTATAACAACTGTGGACAATCTGCGACTCTTACGAGTTCACATTGCGGCTCGCGAAAAGTGATCAAATATAAATTTTGAGTTTGAAATATTACCCGTGAAATACTTTTAACACGAAAATGCTTGAGGAGTATCTGTCAAAGGGAAATAAAATAAAGTTCTGACAAACTACAAGGTATTTCATACAACATTTTCCTCTGAACATGAAACAAAAATCATAAAACACAAAAAAGATGTTGGTTCTTTGAATGAATCAATGACAGGAAGTTTACGAGTCTTTGAAATACGCGGACATTATTTAGTTACCAGTTGAGACGAGCCAATATTTTATTTATTTTTTAAAAATCTAATCCCCCCCCCTCTCCTTTCTTTCTCCGACTCCTATCACGAACATGTTAAAAAGTACCTCATCTAATATTTTTAAAAGTATGTTTTAGTCGTTCAAAGATATTTACTGTGCTAACAAAAGATAAATGAAAGTTGTTTGTTTGGTTTTAAATCTATTTAGTTTTCTGGACAAAACATAGGGTTGAAAATAATTTGGCTTTACTTAAATTTTAAAAGTTAAAGGTTTGGTTTGTAAATGGTTGGTGATGTAATAACTGTTACCACCCGCCCTCAGGTGTTGATGCGCCTTTGCTGAAAAAATTTAACAAACTCGCACCCTTTCCATTCCTTTATGTTTCATGTGTAGGCTAGAGAAAAACAGATTTTAATAAGACGTACAAAGTTGTCAGTATTTAAAGTTTCTCAATTAAAAAATTACTCCCGCCGCCAAGGTCCCCTTTAAGCTGCGCGGTTGCGTGGCCGCGCAGTTCTCTGACCGACGTGCGCAGCGGTTTAGAATAAACGCACAGCAAATTGTGTAGTATTGCACAAAAAATGGATGCTGTGCAACTTTGCTCACGACTTTTTTTTTAACTTTTCACACGATCCAACGAATCTTAGAGGAAACATTGACCGCCACCTAGCGAACATTAACATTCAAGCTGCTGGGCCCGTATGACTTGGCTGAACGTTACGTAATTGTTGTTGACATTTTGTTTAAATGTTCAGTTTACTGTAATTTTACTTTATGAGTATAACGAATGCATTTACAGCAGGAATAAAAGTTTGTAGAGCACAATAGCGTTAGCTACTGTGAGAAATGAGGTGCATGGATGGTGGCTAGGTTGCATTGTATAGCCGTCATGAACGCGAACCCGAGAGTACCCGCGCAGCTTTTTTCAAAATATTGACTGCCCTAGTTATAATAGTAAACAGATTGCAGACTTACACTAAAAACATATTTAAATGTCTGAAAAGTGATTTAAAACACGCTTATTTTCATTGTGACGTCATATTGGAGAAGAAAAAAAGGGGGGGTCTACGTTTTTGTGAAGAAGTGTGATGAGGGGGGGAAGGGTCGTAAAAAATCGGCAAAAATCGCGAGACGTCATTTATGGACGGCCCCTTTCCCGTTGTGGTTTTACTGTATTTTTAAATCCTTTATACTAACTCGTGGTGTCTGGTTGCTTGCTTGCTTGATTGCTTGTTTGCTTGATTGCTTGTCTGCGCCAAAACTTTGGATCGATGTTTAATCCCCTTCCTCGTAAACTAGCGAGCTGAATCTTTGCAGGCAGTTTCGTACCGATGATAAAACTATGTATCACAATTTCAGATCGATCGCATATACCGTAAATAAATTATTGAATTTTTAGATTATTTTATTTATCATTATGTATCATGTTATTTTTTGAGATATAGTGTCGCGGTGCGTATTATATTGAACAACCTTTCTGTCACGCAATAATGTGCGTATTTTATTGACAACACTTTCTATAAACATATTCCTGATCGGTGCGCATTAATTAAACAGGTTTTGCGAGACAACTACATGTTTTTATATTTGGATGGTCTTGCGCTGCGTATTATTATTAACATTCTTTTAGTTACTTCTCGTACATAAAGGATTTATAGTGAAAAACTTGGTTTTTTACGTTTTTTAAAATTAAATCCTTTATATTAACTCGTGGTGTCTGGTTGCTTGATGGCTTGTCGGTCGTAACCCACTTCCTCGTAAGCTAGCGAGCTGAAATTTAGCAGGCAGTTTGGTGGCGATGATAAAAACTATGTATCAAAATTGCAGATCGATCGCATGTACTATAATTAAATTATTGAATTTTTAGATTATTTTATTTATCTCTATGTATCATGTTTGTTTTTTTGAGATAGAGTATCGCGGTGCGTATTATATTGAACAGCATTTCTGTCGCGCAATAAGGTGCTTATTTTATTGACAACACTTTCTATAAACATATTCCTGATCGGTGCGCATTATATTAAACACGTTTTACGAGACATAACTACAATCTTGTATTTTTGGATGGTCTTGCACTGCGTATTATTAGGAACATTCTTTTTGTTACGTCTCGTATATAAAGGATTTATAGTGAAAAACTTGGTTTTTACGTTTTTAAAATTTTTATACTTTATTCCTTTTATTTTTATCTTGTGTGTGTGTGTTGTTGTTTTTTTTTACTTAATTATTTTCCATAATATAGAATGTCTTATATAATTTGAATATAATTTAAATATATTTTTCATACTTGTGTAAGTCATGTGTACTCACATAGACATTATCCGAAACGTCTACTATTGTATTAGTCAATTAATAAAGCTTTAATTTATTGTTTTGTATACGCAATTTGTTTGTGTATCTTGAAAGATATTAATAATATTATAAATTTGTTTCCCAAACAGAGGAGGGGGGTGGAATAAAACTTTCAATATTTTTTTTAATCCTTTATATTAACTCGTGGCGTCCGCTTGCTTGCTTGATTGCTTGTCACAAAAACTTTATATTGATTTTAACCCACTTCCCCATATGCTAGCAAGCTAAAACTTTGTAGGCAGACTCGTGGCGACGATAAAAACGATCTATCAAAATTTCACATTGAACAAATGTACTGTAATAAAATTAATGCATTTTAAATTATCTTTATGTATCTCTAAGTTGCATGTAAATTTTTGTGCTAGACTGGCGCGGTGCGTAATTTATTGACCATACAATTTTTAATATATTCCCGATTTTTAAATGTTTATGCTAGTCTGTCGCGAGGTGCGCATTATATAAAACATGATTTTATAACCCTTTTCTCGTGATCAAATTGAGCTGAAATTCAGCAGACAGACTGTAGTAATTTTTTTAATTAAAATAAATCCTTTATAGATGAGACATAACTAAAATTTTGCATTTTTGGATTGTCGTGCGATGCGTATTGTAATGAACATATTTTAGTTATGTCTCGTAAATAAAGCATTTATAGTCAAAAACTGCGTTTTTTACGGTTATTTTTATTATTTCAAACTTGAAAGTAAAACAACTATGTTTATTTTGTGAAATCTACCCTTTGATGGTCGGGTTATTCCGAAGCGATCGTTTCGCCCCCCTCAGTTTACTAGCAACGCCATTGAGCGGTGCCGGTTCAGGACCAGGAGTGCCAGTACGGATTGGCAAAAGGTACCGCGAAGAACGTAACGGACGCCAGCTCTGAGGAAACCTTCCGGTTGGTGTTACGCCCTTGGTAAGTCATTGATGATCCCCCAGCCTGGTGGCAGTCCTAACTATAGAGACTTGTCTGCTTTGCCGGGGTGGCGCCGAAGTGGTAGCGAGTCGAAGTAGGGAAAATTCCACCCCTCCTTGTGAGGTCACTTTAGTGGGGAGTCATTTTCGACTTTATGCCTTTGATCCCCAGGCGGGCGCTTCAGAAGCGACCGTTCCGGGGGGCGGGGGGGTCTCTCAGCTGTTAGGTCCCTTAGGGGGCGAGAGAGCTGAGAAAGGTTTCCAGGAAGACCCATGAAGAGCACTAGGCTCGGGGCTGCTGATTTTCTTCAACACGTAGGATCATTTTGTGAAATAACTTGTTAGCGAATATCATGAAGCATCACATGTCTAAAATTGGAAATATGACTGTTTCTTTTTTTATAAAGACTTATGGATATGTTATTTTGTGAAATAACTTGTTAGCGAATATCATGAAGCATCACATGTCTAAAATTGGAAATATGACTGTTTCTTTTTTTATAAAGACTTATGGATATGTTATTTTGTGAAATAACTTGTTAGCGAATATCATGAAGCATCACATGTCTAAAATTGGAAATATGACTGTTTCTTTTTTTATAAAGACTTATGGATATGTTATTTTGTGAAATAACTTGTTAGCGAATATCATGAAGCATCACATGTCTAAAATTGGAAATATGACTGTTTCTTTTTTTATAAAGACTTATGGATATGTTATTTTGCTTTCACATAAGATACTCCCTTTAAACTATAACTAAGTCATATGGAGAATCCAGAGATTATCACCTGTTAGGTTTACATGTTTGCGGTAAATATGTTTCATGAAACTCCACTGTTAATATATAAAGCTTTTTTTTATGACATTTTAAATTCGCTATCAGTCGGTTACAATCTTTAAAATCTAGGCAACCTACATGCGTTTCACAACAAGGGACATTTTTCAAACTTTTACGCTGATTTATTTTTACTCAAATGTTTATTTCCCATGTGTGTATATATATAATGTATATATATTGTTAATGTTTAACTTGCTACCCTCTAAATTTAAAATTTAACATCTTTCAAATGGATGATACTTAGAAGACCACAAGGGAAGAAACGGCTATGTGACATTTTTGAATTTTGTGAATTATAAGCAGCGTCTGATAGAGGATGAAAAATAGAATGCTCTGAATGAGGTTTGATGAAAAATTATGTTTCTGACCCTATTAAAAATTCAAATCTATTTAGGTAATTTATAACAAATCTGTACATTTTTGAAATTTAAAACTTGAATATCTCAAAACTACAAAAATGTGACATAGCCGTTTCTTCTCTTGAGCGCTTGTATTATCATTATCATCTATAGCGTTATTCAATCAATAATCTATTTTTTAAAAAGAGCAGAAAATTATAATTGTAAAATATCATTTTCTTAGTTTGGCTTATTTTCAGTTTGGCTTGAGTTTGCTGCAATATCTCAACTTACAAATAAAGTGAAGAAGATTTATGTATGACTTTAAAAAATAAATTCGAGCTTTTTTTATTGACTGTTTATATTGTTTTGGAAGATGGAATTTCTCTGATTTGAGAAACAGAAAATATTTCTTTTTTTCCGGGTAGTGTAAGAAAATCATCTTTCATTAACTCTGACATGTTTATTAAAATCTTGACCTATAAATTCTTGGCCTCCAACAATCCGTTGTAATTTAATTCTTTTCTCCCTAATTCTTTAAGGCCCAGTAGCCATCTGTTTTTGGAATGATTGTTAAATTATTTCAGAAATATATTTCAAATGAGAAGGTAATAAGGTCTTGAGATATACATCTTTAAAATTCACAAAACGTACTTTCATAATCTAAGTGAAACACACAGAAAGATATTTTTAACTACTTTATTCAAATCAATGAAAAACCACTAGGCAAATTTTTAATAATGCTTTTTAAAATTTTCGTGTACAAAATCAAGATGATAATTGCGTTGTTATATATAAATTAATCAAAGTAGGCGCTCCAATTCAATCTGAATTCTCTTTCATTAACGACTCCATCACCTGCAAGATCGAAGTAAGTTTTTATTTTTAAAAAAAATTATTTTTTAAATATCCTAAGTATATTTGTGTTTGCTATTGTAAAGTGTGTATGAAATTATTTTAAAAGTTTAATTTCTGTAACAAAAAAAATTGGATGCAACTATGTATGCATTTTTAATGAATGTATCCTTGATTTCCACAAGAAAACTTATATATTTGACTTTCATTTGTACTTTGAAAGTATTTAGATTTGTAAATTATTGTAGTATAATCTTTATGAAACAAATAACACACAAAAATTACCATTCTCATCAAAGAGTCTGAAGATGTGTGGGAAATCCTGTGAGTTGAGGACCTCATCAGCTACTCTGTCCAACTCAAGGAAGAAAAGTGGAGCGTTTTGTGGGTTGGTGAATCCCTCTTTTCTCCAGTTGCTGTCAAACTCTTGTTTGCTGACTTCACCATCACCTTGAAGGAAATAATTTGTTTTCACTATTAGTAAAGGTAGATTCGCTTGTTGTGTTTATTCCTTGATTTCTCATTGTTGTTAATTTTAAAAAACGTTCATTATTATTAATCAAATGTCAAGTTTCTTCTTAATGAAGACATTTATAAATTATCGAATCAAATTTTCATAAATGTTCAACGGAATTATTGAATGTTTATTTTTGGGTTTTTTTTAACTTTCTTTTTTCTTTTCAGACCTTTTTTATTTTAAATTAATTTTACCAAAAGAATCCTTTATGACACCGAATAACGTGTCATTTTTTTTTAAAAATGAATAATTACCGTTATCATCAAAGTGAAGCCAGAATCTGTTCAGCTCAGCTTGTGTCAAAGTGTTGTCATTGCCAGCATATTGGTTGAATATTCTATCGAAATTCGCGCCACCACCTCCAGGCTGAGCTACCACGCTTTAATTTTTTGAATGGTGAATGTTTTAAAAGTATATCAAAGTTTTTATTTTTAAATTATGTAACTATCATTCGATCTAATGTACATGGTTTGATTAGCAAGTATTTAAATATAATTTAACTACATAAAAATGAAAATCATTTAACTTCGCCATGCCGATATTTATTTAAGCGTGCACAAATATTTGAATTCAAGAATTGCTAAATTTATATGTTACGATATTCTTTCTTGTGTATTGATTTTGTTTTCTTTAATTTAAAAAAAAAGTTTACCAGACAACGAGAGCTACAGCGGCAAAGGCTAAAAGTTTCATGATTATTTGTTGTTTTACGGTCATGAAATGTTTGACTATATATATGCAGTTAGGACCCTCATTCAGGTCAAGAAATATTAAGATAACAACTGGAGAAAAAGTAAGCGTTTGGTTTGCAGTGTGTTGACCTTAACAGGAGCCTATGTTTTCCACGTGACAGAATATCCTTTAAACGAGCTATGTATTTTTACTAATAAAGTGAATTAGGTAGCCAAGCAACTAAATAAATGGTAAGGATCACCATGGAGGTTGAAAAAAGAGAGTGTTGTATGGGACTTAGTTGAGCATACCGAATGACCAGAACGACGATTTCTATGATTATTAAAAAACAAAGACGTTATTAAATGAGGAAATGCTGTGTAGGGGATAGAATCGATTACAAAACAAAGACCAGGAACATTAGAGCATGTTGGCAAAATTGTTTTTGATCTGGATAACAAAAAAAACAGAAACAATTTTCGTCAAAGTTATTTTTAATTATGTATTTTAGTATTAAGCTGTGTTTAAATTATTTTATACACCCACGTAAAAAATGTATAATATTTAAATAGCATTATGATTTTTTTGTTCTTAGGAACGGATTTATCATTTTACCTTTCACACTATTTGAGCAAAATCCTTTTTTTCTATTCTTAATACTTCTAGTATGCTTTTTTTTCTTTCCGAAGTCAATAATGTTTTTTTCTGAAATTATTATAAAGAACCTTGCTTTGTTTTTTAATATATCTCAATTAGTTTATTTTTATTATTCGATTTTACAGTGTGACACTTTGTCTTTTCTGTGCAGCATTTCTATTCAATCTATTTTTAGCCAGTCATATCTTGAATTTGTCTTACTTTCATATCAAATCACATGTGAATTATATGAATATGCGTCACATTAACTCTTGAAATAAAACCCAACCGAAGTTTTGAAATATAGCTGAGTATTTTAAAGCTATTCATTTGGGAAAGTAGTGATTTTATGGACCAAGTCCATTTTAGACTTTATCATTAAGCTATTGTATATCATGAGCACACATTAGACCAACGGTGGCCAAAGTGTGGCTCGCGAGCCGCATGCGGCTCCTCTGTACTCACATTGCGGCTCGTGTACAATTTATGAAGGAGATGTTGCAAGTATTATTGGACATTTCCAAGCCAGGATTAATGACCTATGCGGCTCTCAAAAATTTGTTTATATTTTAAAATGGCTCTCAGTTACTACAGGTCTGCCCACCCTGCATTAGACAATAGTTGGAAAAAAATGGACTAACTCAATATATGGCAAATTTTATGTTGTATATAGATATTTTATACGTATTTACATTTATCAGAGATTGATATCTCCTGATTTAAATCAGTCAATGATTGACTTTGTGGTCAAGAGTCCAGGGATATTTCAATCACGCCTTTTGGACGATTGAACCATTAACCAGATACTAAATCTATGGCTAAGTGCTAATCAAAGAGACCAACTCAACGTATTATGCACTATCTAATCCGGGGGTCGGGAAACTTTTTGTCTGAGAGAGCCATAAACACCACATATTTTTGAAAAGTAATTCTGTGAGAGCCATAAATTCTGTTTAAAACTAAAAATTCAAGTAAATGTGTGCGTTTTGTGTAATTTCTACACTACAAGTAAAATAATTATGACTCTGAATTGTTTTTAATAACATGGTAATGCTTTTTTTAAATATGCAATTATTATGTAGATCAAAGGAGTCTGAAAAAACGTTGATGTTTTTTTTAATTTTATTATCCAACATTTGTCTGAGAGCCAGATTCAGCCATCAATAGAGCCACATCTGGCTCGCGAGCCATGGTTTCCCGACCCTTGATCTAATCCGTTAAACATGCTTAATAAGGCAATCAAAAAAGATCTTTAACTCCGAGTTTGAATTCAGTTACAATTTCCCATTTAAAAATATATTTCTTCCTTTTTTCCAAATAGAATGGAACCTCTTATAACTAGCATAATTCGTTCAAGAGTCTTTCTTACTCGTTGAGCGAAACACTCGTTAAACGGTTCAATTTTTCCCATACAAATCAATGTAAAATACGATAATGCGTTACATGCTTTAAAAAATACTCATTTTTCAAAATTTTGTATTAGCATTTATTCAAATAAAATTACTTATGAATGGTCAAGAGTAGGTTATAACTTATAACAAACTGGAATGCAATTTAGATTTGAAACACAAAATGTAAATAAAAATATGAATTTATGACAGATAATTAATTATTCCTTTTTAACTAGAAACTGTCTAAAGACATGTGTTTTTGCCGACGCTTCAAAATTTGGCCCAAATGTCTCGTAACCGTTTCGTAGACTTCTTGACACTGGCTTTGAAGCATCAATCTCCTTAATTTTGTTTTTGTTTTTGAGAATAGTGCAGATCGTTGATATTGACCGTTTGTAAGTACTCGCTAGATTAGCCACGCTCACACCTTTTTCCCGCTTTTAAATGATTTTACGTTCATTTCAACAGTTATCTTTTGCTCTCTTATGATTTAATTCTTGTGGTTTTTTTTCGAAGGCATTTTAGCACAGGTTATTACACATAAAAATTACGAATACTGTCTGAATTCAAAATTTTAACAAACGGATGATCATACACAAAAACAATACGCTAAAGACCGAGTGCTAAACACATACTTACAATGAATTTTTATTTTTTAAGAAGAAGAAGAAATTAATTGCTATCTTATAAAAATATCTTCATCTTGATTTTTTTTTATTTTAATCTCTGAACGTCATGTACTAAAACTGAGACAAGATTGGTTAATCATTCAACTTCAACTTTCTGAAATACCTAACGACCTACACATGTAAGGCACGTAGGATTCGGATTCGGCCACATTTTGTAATGTGTGTCAATTATATTTCATTGTTGTTTAACTTTTAGAAAACCAACTACAGTTAATATTTATTATTTAAAATAATAAATAGTTATGTATTTAATATTGGAGTTTTAACTTCTTTAGATTAAAAAAAATAAATGCGCACCAGTCGATGACAAGTCAAATTTTTAATAATCTTAGTCTTTAAAAAGACCCTTCCCTTCTACACATACATACACCGCAAGAAGCAAGTGAAATTCGTAGTTTTCTTTTTACGATTATCGTCTTTCCACTGAGCATTATGAATTAAACTAGTGTATCACCCGTCAAAAATGACGGAAGTTTTCAAAATAAATACACATCAGATTAAAAAATAACGTAATACAGAACTTTCATTTATTTTTTTTATTTTTATTTGATTCATTTATTATCATATTGAACAATT
Organism: Ampullaceana balthica; assembly: GCA_944989445.1. Taxonomy (NCBI): domain Eukaryota; kingdom Metazoa; phylum Mollusca; class Gastropoda; family Lymnaeidae; genus Ampullaceana; species Ampullaceana balthica. The sequence continues at coordinate 51,032 of CALYLW010000127.1, read as the reverse complement.
TTATGCGGAACGTTCGAAAAGTGTTATTTGTGGTGCAGCACTATAAAAAAAAATCGATCGCAGCGCCACCTAACAGCATTACAAATTTCGCAGCGCCACCTAACAGCATTATAATTACATCCATCCATACATACAGCCAACGGGAATTATATATATTGATAGACTTTATTCTTTGTCTGCCTTTTAAAAAAATTATAGACATAAATGATTCAAGTTCCAGTTATTACACTTTCGATAAAAACATATATTTTATAAACATACTAGACGCCCCGCGGCGTAGCATACGCGCAGACTTGCTCATGGAGAGTGCAAAGAAAGTGAAGAAAGAATGGACACAAACTACAGCACGAAGAAATCAAAACAACGCGAGTGAACGTCGGTTGGGGGGGGGGCTGCCGAATCATTGATGATTTTGAGACATTCGCACTGTGGTTACCTACCTGCCCACCACCCTTTACCACTTTAGCTGGCCAACCATAAACTGTGATTGGCCGATCCTAGCGAGGTCAGCCAAGTTGGCAATAAAGAGGTAAAAGAACAGGCACAAACAGACATTTTAAAAATTATAAAAAAATAATATTTTCGCTGGGGCTTGAACCCTGGACCTTCCCCGTATAAGGCGAACGTGATAACCAGTACACTACGAATCGCACGTTATTCTGTGAAGAAACAATGCAAGTGAACGCAGAACCATTGTTGGTCTTAATACATTGGTCGACACCAGCGAGGGTCATTCGTCATGCTCGTTTGCACATACTCGCTTTGGTGAAGGGGGCGAGAGGAGGGTTAGAGAGTCGGCGTGCGTGAGTGGTGCCCTGCATGGTTGGGCGACAAAGAGATATTTTATAAATATATCTTCTTGAATTTGTTACTACTTACTAGTATCACTCAACATTACAACGGTAATATGGGTGGGCGCACGGGGTAGTTGTTCAGGGACACACTGAACTATAAGGGTGTCATGGTTCTATCAGGATCTCATGATTCTTTCGGGGTCTCATTGTTCTATCAGAGTCTCGTGGTTCTATCGGGATCTCATTGTTCTATCGGGGTCTCGTGGTTCTATCGGGGTCTCATGATTCTATCGGGGTATCGTGTCTCTATCAGCGTCTCATGGTTCTACAGGGGTCTCATTGTTCTATCGGGGTCTCATGGTTCTATTGGGGGCTCATGGTTCTATCGGGGTCTCGTGGTTCTATCGGGGTCTCGTGGCTCTATCGGGGTCTCGTGGTTATATCGAGGTCTCATGTTTCTAACGGGGTCTCATTGTTCTATCGGGGTCTTATGATTCTATAGGACATGACCAGCATTATGATAACCATAAAGAACAATTTAATCTACAATTTGTTTTTCCTCCTTCTTTATTTTTTCTACTACTCCTTCCTCCGTTGCAAATACAACTTTTTTTGGAGTAGATTTCATTTCCAATATAACGACGCTGATAGTTCTTTTAAATCATAAATTTCATAAATAAATTTGTATATTTTTAATAAATCAACTATTTACATTTTAAGAAAGTTTTCTATTTTTTAATGCATCAGCGTTTCTTAGATATTTTTGTTTTATTTTAAATAAATACATGATATAAGAACTCAGGAGACGGTTATACATCATCTCTTTCACTATTGAGCTAATTCTATGGCCGATTAAGAGGGGGGGGCTGAACGGGCTAAAGCCAGGGGCCCCCAATGATTTAAGGGCCCCCAAATTTATTATATTGTAAAATAAAGGTGAGCTAATGTTTGTGTGAATCCCTGATAATATCATAAATACATTTTAAAAATATCATCTATTTATTACGAGAAAATGTCCAAGAGTGTGAAATACCAGAAATCGTCTTTAATAATATCTAAAAACTATTTAGAAGGAAAGAGGAAACCTAGCTAATGAGAAGAAAAAAACAAACACATTCTTATTTAACTTATTAGTTTTTAAAATTTGCGAATACGAAACTTTTAGTGTCAGAAAAGTTCTTATAAGGATTGTAAGCATTATACAAATTCTTTGTATGCTTGGCCTTGCATTCCGTGGCGAGAGTGAACTGTTAAGATCATCGAGCGTTGGTAACTACCTTGGAATACTGAAACTACTGAGTCAGTTTGACACATTTCTTGCTGAACATATCTGCCAACATAGGAAACAAAGGACGAGAAAACATTATTTTCTTACATTTCATTAACTAACCATGAAGAGTTGATTGCACAGATGGGTCAAAAGGTATTGTCTGCTATTGTTGCTGAAATAAAATCTGCAAAGTACATCTCGATATCTGTAGATTCCACGCCAGATATTATGCATGCGTACAAGTTAACATTGATCACCCGATATGTTGCACAATATGGCCCTGTTGAGCAATTCATCAAGTTCATACCAATGTACTCACACACTGGATCAGAAATTTCCCAAATTATTCTAATATAATATTAAAACTCTAGATTGACGTGGACAGTCATACGACAACGCTGCACATATGAGTGGGAAGTATAGCGGAGTCCAAGCTATCCTTTGTGAGACTTGCAGTGTTGCTCATTATGTTCCGAGCACAGCTCATTCCCTTAATTTCGTTGGTAAAAGTACAGCAGAAGATTGTCCTGCTGCAGCCACATTTGTTTGCCTTGTGCAGAATCTTTATACCTGGCTTGTTGCATCTACTCATCATTGGCAGGTGCTTCAAAACACCTGAAAGGGTTACCTGTTAACAAAGCCTTGTCTGACACAAGATGGTCAGCTCGACATGATGCTGTAAGGTCTGTTAAAAAATCATAACATGAGAATATGGCAGCACTCGAAGAATTGGCAGTTGACGAAAATCAGTCGCGTGACAGTCGACTTGAAGCAGACGGATTTTGGAAGGAACTTAAACAACTGGAAGTCGCTATTTAACATGAAATTTGGGACACAATTTTAAAAGATTTTAGAAAACGAATGTATCCCTTAAAGGGTGAGAACTATCTTGGAATTCAGACATGCACTTGTTGAAATCTCTTTTTGAGTTTGTTAAAAGACAGCTTTCTGAATTTGATTCCTATGAAGAAAAAGGACAAGTCCATGGAGAAAGAGTAAAAACAATCTTCAATACGATAAAAAAGATAAAGTATCATTTTGATGAAGGGCCATCAGCCGAGGTAGTATTTTCCCAGTAACGAAAAGTCAAGGTTGTGTATTTCTGGTAATCATTGACAAACTTTCTTCATCCCTACAACATCGGCTTGACACATAAAGACATCCATGAGAAATTTGACTTTCTTAAAACTTAACTGAGCTCAGCAATGACGCCATCCCATGGGCTACAGCGGAGTTATTGTAAGAATATTCAAGTGATTTTGAATACCCGTAATATTCAGAATAAGTCCAATTTTCAGAACGCTTCAAACAAGTTTTTGTCCAGCCCCATGCTCAGGAACATGAAGTAGCACACTGCGAAACTCAAAACACAACTAAAGAACTAAAATGTTGCTGTTTCTGAATGTGCAAAATTTTACACAGTCCTTTCTTAATGTATACATCGCAATTCGCATATATCTCTCAATGATGACATCAAACTGCAGCGGAGAGCGATCATTTTCCAAATTGAATATAATAAAAAATGAAGTTAGAAGTTGCACGGGACAACAAAGACTGAATATGCTCTCGCTAATGATCATTGAAAAGTAATTTGAAAGCTCACTTAGCTTTACTGACTTGATAGATAACTTCACCATGAGAAAACAAATTTCTAGCTTGAAATAAATAATATTTATATTTTAATGAATTTTGGATTCATATAACTTTATATTAATTAAATTGACTTCTATTTAATTTTTTGTCTTACTAAACTCTGCCTTAAAAGTTACAGTCTTATATTAGATGCTAGCAATCATTTTATTTAAATTAACGCTGGCGGGACTGGGCCCAATTTGAAGTGCAGCCAGGGGCCCCGTGCAGTCTTAATCCGCCCCTGAGCTAATTAGAATTGACGTCTCCAATATCTTTCAAAATTACCACACAAAAAAAACTCTATATTGTCAGTAGAATAGCTGCGAAAAGTGTTTAAATGTTTCACCTCCATTGGAATATAAACAGTGATAATGATGATGATGAATATGATGTGTTATCGATAGCATTCATTTTCTACAATCATAATGTATCATTTTTTTAGCGTATTGTAAACTTTACTCAAAGATCTATGCGATGAGAATCACTAAGTGAGGAAAATATCGTGACAGGGCTCTTAATCCTGTCAATTTTTAAAGTTTAAACAAAGTTTATTCTTAATTAGTGTAAACTATAATTCAACTTGTATTCACCTGCATTTGTTTTATAAACCTCCTTCTCAAGTAAGAGAAATTCATAATTCAAAAAAGTATGGTCTTAAATCTTGATTAAAAATCGTATTAGACACAAACCTTTGTAAATTTTTATAAACTTTTCAATAATGACGTTTCTTAAGAAATAATATTTTTATGAATCGATGTTTTTAAATTTTTATAACGCAAACGTATGAGAGGCGTTGCAGGCTTTGTCACGAAAAGTGTGTTCTTTATATCTATAAAATGCATGATAAATGGGTTATTAGGACAATTTGTCAGAAAACAAATTGATCTTACCTCAATCTTTAAAAAAGTACCTAGCATGTTTCACTTTCTAGAGTTTCGGTTTCAGCCAGTAACAAATATCTACTTTCTTATAAAGTGTTTGTTTGTTATTTTTAATTTAAATCACACTTGACTCTCAGCCATTAGCATAAAAAACATTGAGAAAATAAGGACTGACGTTATTTTTTTAACAAAATGTGTTTAATAATGCATTTTAAAATGATCATACAAAAAATTCATGCAGTAATTTTAGGTTACATGAACTAATCGAAGTAGGCATTCCAATTAAATCTAAATTCTCGCTCACTGATTGTTCCATCACCTGTATAAAAAAATGAAAACAAATTTAGCTTTATAATTTAACATGTTTTAAGAAAGTTTATTTTAGAATAATATAAGCAATCATTATTATTTTCAAGAAATTTTTATTACTAAAATTTATATGAAGAAATAAAAAGAATTTTTATTTATTAACATCTGGTGACCCATGTATTAGATCAACATTTATTCGAAACATGTTTTTTTCATGAAAGTTTAAATACTTTCAAAAATCTTTGTTAGTTCAAGTTGTTATCAAACAGAAATGTTTGAAATGTGAAAGTTGTCGAATTATAGTTTTTATGCAAAATTTATCACCATAAAATTGTGTTGATGGCGAAAAATTATTTTCAACTACAGAAAATACTCTTAAGTTTTAATTTTTTTTTAATTAGACTTTTGTAGACTATTATATGAAGAATAAGGTCTTGTTACATAATATGTTATAAAAAAATGATCCGCAAAACAAAATCAAATTTTAAAAAAAAAGGAATTTTAAGTACCGTTCTCATCCCAGAGTCTGAAGATGTGTGGGAAGTCCTGTGAGTTGAGGACCTCATCAGCTACTCTGTCCAACTCAACGAAGAAAAGTGGAGCGCTTTGTGGGTTGGGGAATCCCTCTTGTCTCCAGCTGCTGTCAAACTCTTGTTTGCTCACCTGACTGTCACCTTTAAGAAAGAAATTTCTTTACTTTATTATATCTTACTAAAAATCACAAATATCATTTTGTTGGTTTTTTAAAATTCAATGACTAAAAGTAGATTATAAAATTGCTAACAGTTAATTTATGTATGTTCCAACCTTTAGCATTGTCCAATAATTTTTTTAATAAAATAACTCACACTAATGAAACTGTTTATTTCTTTAGGAACCAAACGAAAATCTAAAATATTGCAGTACTAGGTTGTGCTGCGGCGCCAACTTTTTTTAATGCGCCTACGGCGCCCACATTTTTCAAAAGCACAAGTACTTTATCTTTGTATGATAAATACGAAATATTCCTGAAATCTACACAAAGTATTTTATAATTAACAATCCTCAAATCCTCTTTTTACATCGTTCCCTTTTCCAAATTTAAAATATGAGCTAAAACAATGAAGTCATATAATATCTTTTTACAGCGAGGAATTTTAGAAAGCAGTGCACCAAATTACTGCACCAAACTATAATTCTTTTCGAACGTCCGCATAAAATTGTTCAATTAATAATAGTGTGGAGGGTGTTTAATGTTAATCTGGAAACCAAATTGGATAGATTTTTAAGTCTATATTTTCCAAAAAAAAGCAGAGCGTTACTGCGGGATAATTGAGGGTAAATATATATATGACTAGTTTGTGCTGCGGCGCCCCCTTTTTTAAGGGCGCCTACGATGCCCACCGTTTTCAAAAGCCCAACTAACTTGTCCTTATTTGATAATACGAAATATTAAACTTTCTGAAATGTACACAAAGTATTTTACAAGGGGTTGCAGGGCGCCTACGGCGCCCCGTTACTTTTTTCATTTTATAATTAACCATCATCAAATCCTCTTTTTTAAATCCTTTATATTAACTCGTGGTGTCTGCGGCGGACCTTGCTTGCTTGCTTGCTTGCTTGTCGCCAAAACTTTTGATCGATTTTTAACCCACTTGCTCGCAAGATAGCGAGCTGAAATTTTGCAGGCAGTTTCGTACCGATGATAAAAACAATGTATCAAAATTTCAGATCGATCGCATGTACCGTAATTAAATTATTGATTTTTTAGATTATTTTTTTTATTCCTATGTATCATGCTATTTTTTGAGATAGAGCGTCGCTTTCTGTCGCGCAATAATGTGCGTATTTTACTGACAACACTTTTTATAAACCTATTCCTGATCGGTGCGCATTATATTAAACACGTTTTACGACACAACTGCAATTTTGTATTTTTGGATGGTCTTGCGCTGCGTGTTATAATGAACATTCTTTTAGTTACGTCTCATACGTAAAGGATTTATAGTCAAAAACTTGGTTTTTTACGGGTTGTTTTTTATTAAATCCTTTATATTAACTCGTGGTGTCTGCGGCGGACCTTGCTTGCTTGTCGCCAAAACTTTTGATCGATTTTTAACCCACTTGCTCGCAAGATAGCGAGCTGAAATTTTGCAGGCAGTTTCGTACCGATGATAAAAACAATGTATCAAAATTTCAGATCGATCGCATGTACCGTAATTAAATTATTGATTTTTTAGATTATTTTTTTTATTCCTATGTATCATGCTATTTTTTGAGATAGAGCGTCGCGGTGCGTATTATATTGAACAACCTTTCTGTCGCGCAATAATGTGCGTATTTTACTGACAACACTTTTTATAAACCTATTCCTGATCGGTGCGCATTATATTAAACATGTTTTACGACACAACTGCAATTTTGTATTTCTGGATGGTCTGGCGCTGCGTATTATAATGAACATTCTTTTAATTACTTCTCGTACATAAAGGATTTATAGTCAAAAACTTGGTTTTTTACGGGTTTTTCTTATTAAATCCTTTATATTAACTCGTGGTGTCTGCGGCCGACCGACCGACCTTACTTGCTTGCTTGCTTGTCGCCAAAACTTTTGATCGATTTTTAACCCACTTGCTCGCAAGATAGCGAGCTGAAATTTTGCAGGCAGTTTTGTACAGATGATAAAAACAATGTATCAAAATTTCAGATCGATCGCATGTACCGTAATTAAATTATTGATTTTTTAGATTATTTTATTTATTCCTATGTATCATGCTATTTTTTGAGATAGAGCGTCGCGGTGCGTATTATATTGAACAACCTTTCTGTCGCGCAATAATGTGCGTATTTTACTGACAACACTTTTTATAAACCTATTCCTGATCGGTGCGCATTATATTAAACACCTTTTACGACACAACTGCAATTTTGTATTTTTGGATGGTCTTGCGCTGTGTGTTATAATGAACATTCTTTTAGTTACGTCTCATACGTAAAGGATTTATAGTCAAAAACTTGTTTTTTTACGGGTTGTTTTTATTACATTCATCCCTTTTCCAAAATTAAAATATGAGCGAAAACAATAATGCCATATTATATTTGTTTACAGCTCATCTTTAATTTGCACACCTTTTGATGCTTTGGTGCAGTAATTTGGTTTTTCCTGCTTTCTTAAATTAGCAGCGTCAGGAATGACTTCTCGTCATAAAGAATTTTTAGCTAAAACTTGGTTTTTTTTTAAGGTGTTGTTTTTTTAAAATCATTTATATTAACTCGTGGTGTCTGCGGCGCGACCGACCGCTTGCTTGCTTGCTTGCTTGTCGCCAAAACTTTTGATCGATTTTTAACCCACTTGCTCGCAAGATAGCGAGCTGAAATTTTGCAGGCAGTTTCGTACCGATGATAAAAACAATGTATCAAAATTTCAGATCGATCGCATGTACCGTAATTAAATTATTGATTTTTTAGATTATTTTATTTATTCCTATGTATCATGCTATTTTTTGAGATAGAGCGTCGCGGTGCGTATTATATTGAACAACCTTTCTGTCGCGCAATAAGGTGCGTATTTTATTGACACTCTTTTTATAAACATATTCTGATCGGTGCGCATTATATTAAACATGTTTACGA